>CAUJGJ010000065.1:2785395-3025395 GCA_963170055.1 Halisarca cf. caerulea | reverse complement strand
GCATGTTTAATGCATGACAAACCTGCTCGTAAAGAGTATTGAGCAATCGCACCTATGTATGTCGCAATATACGCAAAAATGTATCATACGTATATTCACATACTATAAGAAAGAAGCCGTAACTCCGCCCACAAGTAATTTGTTAGGTCAAAAACAAGTATGTCGCAATATCTTCGCATGGTCTATCGTATCCATATGTCGGAATTGCATAATTGCTATATTAATTAGCAGTGGTCCAGTTAAAGTGAGGATTTATTTATCTCCTATACTGTGTATAATATGCAAACAATATATACGTCATTCTTAACGATATTCAATGCTGATTAACATACAATTAAAAAAATTCGGAAATAATAACTTTTTTTTTGAATTTTTTCTTTCAAACGCCATTTTCTCGAAAATTAATTAGGGTTTACCCCCCATACATTAGGTCAGAAGTAATCATTTTTAAAGAGCTATCGAATGATACCAATATTGTACCCTAAAGCCTTTGGGGGAAAGCCTGAAACCCCTAACCCTAACCCTAACCCTAACCCTAACCCTAACCCTAACCCTAACCCTAACCCTAACCCTAACCCTAACCCTAACCCTAACCCCTAACCCTAACCCTAACCCTAACCCTAACCCTAACCCTAACCCTAACCCTAACCCTAACCCTAACCCTAACCCTAACCCTAACCCCTAACCCCTAACCCTAACCCCCTAACCCTAACCCTAACCCTAACCCCTAACCCTAACCCTAGGGTTACCGTTAGGGTTACCGTTAGGGTTACCGTTAGGGTTACCGTTAGGGTTACCGTTAGGGTTACCGTTAGGGTTACCGTTAGGGTTACCGTTAGGGTTACCGTTAGGGTTACCGTTAGGGTTACCGTTAGGGTTACCGTTAGGGTTACCGTTAGGGTTACCGTTAGGGTTACCGTTAGGGTTACCGTTAGGGTTACCGTTAGGGTTACCGTTAGGGTTACCGTTAGGGTTACCGTTAGGGTTACCGTTAGGGTTACCGTTAGGGTTACCGTTAGGGTTACCGTTAGGGTTACCGTTAGGGTTACCGTTAGGGTTACCGTTAGGGTTACCGTTAGGGTTACCGTTAGGGTTACCGTTAGGGTTACCGTTAGGGTTACCGTTAGGGTTACCGTTAGGGTTACCGTTAGGGTTACCGTTAGGGTTACCGTTAGGGTTACCGTTAGGGTTACCGTTAGGGTTACCGTTAGGGTTACCGTTAGGGTTACCGTTAGGGTTACCGTTAGGGTTACCGTTAGGGTTACCGTTAGGGTTACCGTTAGGGTTACCGTTAGGGTTACCGTTAGGGTTACCGTTAGGGTTACCGTTAGGGTTACCGTTAGGGTTACCGTTAGGGTTACCGTTAGGGTTACCGTTAGGGTTACCGTTAGGGTTACCGTTAGGGTTACCGTTAGGGTTACCGTTAGGGTTACCGTTAGGGTTACCGTTAGGGTTACCGTTAGGGTTACCGTTAGGGTTACCGTTAGGGTTACCGTTAGGGTTACCGTTAGGGTTACCGTTAGGGTTACCGTTAGGGTTACCGTTAGGGGACGTGTGGTGCCGTGAAAGATTGAAATATTCACCACAGGAAGTGTTCCCTTTGATGTAAGACACCATGTGGAGATGTTGGAAGTTAAAATTTTCACGAGAAGTTTACCCGTTGATGCAGGAGTCCATGTGCAGGCGTGTGAAATTGAAATTTTCATACCAAGAAGTAATCCCTTTGATGTGAGAAGCTATCTTGAAGCGTGATAAATTATTTTTACAACAGGAAGTGTTCGTTTTCGTGCAGGAAGCCATGTAATGTCATGGGAAATGGCAATTTTCATCTCATGATGTGTTCCCTTTAACCGTTAAACATTCCAAAGCCACTTAAGTGGCTCGCGCACATAAACTGCAAATGTTCCAATTTTCTTCGTTGATTTTTTATATGTAAAGTTTAGGCCTAGTTTCTACTATTGATTGGCACATTTTCTTATAGTTTGGTAGTAATGCGTTCTGTACTATAGCTGAAACATTCTATGTAAAGATTACTGTTATACAAGTTATTCCTATGCATATACGTGTTATTATACTTAGAATATGCAGTTATGCGAAGTTATAGTCTAGTATACGGATTATTCTTTACGGCAAAGTATGGAGAAGGGCAGTGAAGCGCCGGATTGTGGAGATTACCTCCTTGCAGGTAAAGGATATTCTCACACGCTCGTTCTTTGAGCTTCAGACAAGACAAACCATCGTTTTGGAAGCTTTACAGGGGGATTTGACGTTTGTAGAATCGTCCAGATGGTGGGGCCATCCGAGGAAATTTGTCCTTTACGTTTCTTGCATTTGTACTGGGACATAATCTCCTTTGCCAGCTTCAGTGAGCTCTTTCAATGTCGTGTTGAAGCACTGAAGAGATTTACGCGTCAAAGTGTGCAAGTTGATTAGACAGTCGACTAGGAAGTAGAAGAGACGCATTCACCAATGCCTTTACTTTTAGCTGCAACTTTTCGTTTTTGTTTCTGTCAATGTATTTTCAGTGTTAAATGTGTAGTTGCGTTGAATTTTGTAACGAAATGTTTACCAGCCGATTGATAACGTATGTATATACAAGTTTACAAATTTAGGTACGTAGTACTTACAGGTTTGGAGGCCAATACGAAGTTTTGCGTAGAAAATGGAACACTAAGACTTGTATGAAGATCTCACTAGCTACAAACTACATTCGGGACAAGCTAGAAGTTTCCTACAAGTCAACAGAACAGCAGAAAACCGTTGGCAAAAATAACCTATTTTCACACCGCAAAAGCCACTCAAGTGGCTTTGGAACGTTCGCTCAAAATTTCAAAATGGGAATTGGAATGTTTAAGGGTTAATGGGGGAAGCCTGAAATCTGGAAACTGTTTAGTTTGAAATTTAAATTTTCATTACAGATAGTTTTTTTTATGCGGGTCCCCATGTGTTGCTGTGGGAAATGGAAATTTTCATGGTTAGGGTTGTTTTCCTTTTGATCCTGAGAGTTATGTGGAGGCGTGGGAAATTGAATTTTCACCCCAAGAAGTGTTCCCTTTATTGCTATTTGCCATATTTTCGGTAAAAATTTCAATTTTCACAACAGGAAGTGTTCCCTTTGATGTGAGAAGCCATGTGGAGTTTTGAGTTATTTAAAATTTTCAACACAGGAAGTGTTCCCTTTGATGCATTCAACCATGTGGAGTCGTGGGAAATTGTTATTTATTCCACGGGAAGTTTTCCCTTTGACGCTGAAAGCCATGTTTGGCGTTTGAAATGGAAACTTAACCACAGGAAGTATTCATTTTTAAAGTCATGTAGTTGTACCGGTATAGCAATGAGCTGTACTGGTATGGCAACGATCTGTACTGGTATGGCTATGAGCTGTACTGGTATGGCAATGAGCTGTACCTTTATGTCAATGCGCTGTACCGGTATTGCAATGCGCTGTACCGGTAAGCAATCAGCTGTACCAGTATAGTAATGAGCTGTACTTGTATGGCAACGAGCTGTACTTTGAAATAGAAATTTTCACCACAGGAAGTGTTCCTTTTGATGCGGGGAGCCATCTGGAGGCATGGTAAATTGAAATTTTCATTTAAGGAAGTGTTCCCTTTGAAGTGGGAAGCCATCTAGAGTCGTGGGAATTTGAAATTTTCAACAAGGAAGTGTTCTCTTTGATGTGGTAAGCCATGTGGAGTAATGGGAAAATCAAATTTTCAACAAGGAAGTGTTCCATTTGATGTGGGGAGCAATCTGGTGGCGTGGGAAATTAAAATTTACAACTAAGGCAGTGTTCCCTTTCATGCAGGAAACTATGTGGTTGCGTGGGAAATTGAAAATTGACAAAAGGAAGAGTTCCTTTGGTTGCGGGAAGCATTCTCCAGTCGTCGGAATTTGTCCAGTGGGAATGTGCTTGGTGCTAGTGCAAAATATTTGTATTAGCACCAGCATATCCAACACAATAAAAATACGCCCTAAGATCTTAAGAAACTTCATGTGTGTCCACTGGGAATGTGCGTGGTGCTAGTGCAGAATATTGGCATTAGCACCAGCATATCAAACACTACACAAATATGCTCACAGAACTTAAAAAACTTCATATGTGTCCACTAGGAATGTGCATGGTGCTAGAGCCAAATATTGGTATTAGCACAAGCATATACAACACTACACGAATACGCCCACAGTACTTATGAAATTTCATGTGTATCTACAAGAAATGTGCGTGGTGCTAGTGCCAAATATTGATATTCGCATAACCATATCCAACACTACACAAATACGCCCACTGCACTTCGGAAACTTAATGTGTGTCCACTGGGAATGTGTATGGTGCTAGTGCCAAATATTGGTATTAGCACCAGCATATCCAACACTACACAAATACGCCCACAGGTCTTAACAAAACTTCATGTGTGTCCACTGGGAATGTGCATGGTGCTAGTGCTAAATATTGGTCTTAGCACCAGCATATCCAACACTACACATATACGCCCACAGATCTTAAGAAACTCCATGTATGTCCAATGCGAATGTGGGTGGTGCTAGTGCCAAACATATGTATTAGCACCAGTATATCCAACACTACAAAAATACACCCTCAGTACTTATGAAATTTCATGTGTGTCTACTTGGAATGTGTGTGGTGCTACTGCCAAATATATGTATTAGCACCAGCATTTCCAACACTACACAAATACGCCCTAAGCACTTAATATTCTTCATGTGTGTCTATGTGAATGTGCGTGCTGCTAGTTCCAAATATTGGCATTATCACCAGCATACCCAAAACTACACAAATACACCCACAGTACTTATGAAATTTCATGTGTGTCTACTAGGAATGTGTGTGGTGCTACTGCCAAATATTGGTATTAGCACCAGCATATCCAACACTAAACAAATACGCCCACAGATCTTAAGAAACTCCATGTATGTCAACTTGGAATATGCGTGGTGCTATTGCCAAATATTGGTAATAGCACCAGCACATCCAACACTACACAAAAACGCCTACAGCACTTCAGAAACTTCATGTGTGTCAATTAGGAATATGCATGGCATTATTGCAAAATATTGTTATTAGCACCAGCAGATCCAACACTACACAAATACGCTCACAGCACTTCAGAAACTTCATGTGTGTCCACTGGGAATGTGCGTGGTGCTAGTGCCAAACATTGGTATTAGCACCAGCATATCCAACACTACACAAATACGCCCACAGCACTTAATATTCTTCATGTGTGTCTACGGGAATGTGCGTGCTGCTAGTGCCAAATATTGGCATTAGCACCAGCATATCAAACACTACACAAATATGCCCACAGCACTTCACAAACTTCATGTGTGTCCACTGGGAATGTGCGTTTTGCTAGTGCCAAATATTGGTATTAGCACCAGCACATCCAACACTAAACAAATACGCCCACAGATTTTAAGAAACTCCATGTATGTCCACTGGGAAAATGCGTGGTGCGATTTCCAAATATTGGTAATAGCACCAGCATATCCAACACTGCACAAAAACGCCTACAGCACTTCAGAAACTTCATGTGTGTCAATTGGGAATGTGCGTGTTGCTAGTGCCAAATATTGATATTATCACAACCATATCCAACACTACACAAATACGCCCACTGCACTTCGGAAACATAATGTGTGTCTACTGGGAATGTGTATGGTGCTAGTGCCAAATATTGGTATTAGCACCAGCATATCCAACACTACACAAATACGCCCACAGGTCTTCAGAAACTTCATGTGTGTCCACTGGGAATGTGCATGGTGCTAGTGCTAAATATTGGTATTAGCACCAGCATATCAAACACTACACAAATGCACTCACAGCAATTAAAAACTTCATGGGTGTCCACTGGGCACGTGGGTGGTGCTAGTGCCAAATATTGGTATTAGCACCAGCATATCCAACACTACACGAAAACACCCACAGTACTTATGAAATTGCATGTGTGTCAACTATTAATGTGCATGGTGCTTTTACCAAATATTGGTAAAAGCACCAGCATATCCAACACTAAAAAAATACGCCCACAGATCTTAAGAAACTCCATGTATGTCCACTGGGAATATGCGTGGTGCTAGTGCCAAATATTGGTAATAGCATGAGCATATTCAACACCGCACAAAAACACCTACAGCACTTCATAAACTTCATGTGTGTCAATTGGGAATGTGCGTGGTACTAGTGCCAAATATTAATATTAGCACCAGCATATCCAACACTACACAAATACGCCCACAGGTCTTAACAAAACTTCATGTGTGTCCACTGGGAATGTGCATGGTGCTAGTGCTAAATATTGGTATTAGCACCAGCATATCCAACACTACACAAATACGCCCACAGATCTTAAGAAAATCAATGTATTTCCAATGGGAATGTGGGTGGTGCTAGTGCCAAACATTGGTATTAGCACCAGCAAATCCAACACTACACAAATGCACCCACAGCACTTCAAAAACTTCATGGGTGTCCACTGGGCACGTGGGTGGTGCTAGTGCCAAATATTGGTATTAGCACCAGCAAATCCAACACTACACAAATACACCCACAGTACTTATGAAATTTCATGTGTCTCAACTATTAATGTGCATGGTGCTTTTAACAAATGTTGGTATTAGCACCTGCATATCCAACACTACATTAATACGCTCACAGCACTTCGGAAACTTCATGTGTGTACACTGGGAATGTGTGTGGTGCTAGTTCCAAATATTGGTATTAGCACCAGCATATCCAGCACTACACAAATACGCCAACAGCACTTCAGTAACTTCATGTGTGTCCACTGGGAATGTGCATGGTTCTAGTGCCAAATATTAGTCTTAGCACCAGCATATCCAACACTACACAAATACGCTCACACTACTTCAGAAACTTCATGTGTGTCCATTGGGAATATGTGTGGTGCTAGTGCCAAATATTGGTATTAGCACCAGAATCCAACTCTGCACAAATACTCCCTCAGCACTTCATAAACTTCATGTGTGTCCACTAGGAATGTGCGTGGTGCTAGTGCCAAATTTTGGTATTAACACCAGCATATCCAACACTACACAAATACGCCCACTGCACTTCAGTAACTTCATGTGTGTCCACTGGGAATGTGCGTTGTGCTAGTGCTAAATGTTGGTATGAGCACAAGCATATCCAACACTACACATATACACTTACAATACTTATGAAAATTCATGTTTATCTACTAGGAATGTGCGTGGTGCTAGTGCCAAATATTGGTATTAGCACCAGTATATCCAACACTGCAAAAAAACGCCCACTGCACTTCAGAAACTTCATCTGTGTCAATTGTAAATGTGCGTGGTGCTAGTACCAAATATTGGTATTAGCACCAGCATATCCAACACTACACAAATGCACACACAGCATTTCAAAAACTTCATGTGTGTCCACTGGGAATTTGTGTGGTGCTAATGCCAAATATTTTTATTAGCACCAGCATATTCAACACTACATAAATAAACCCACTACACTTCGTAAACTTCATGTGTGTCCACTGGGAATGTGCGTGGTGCTAAAGCCAAATATTGGTATTAGCACCAGCATATCCAACACTACACAAGAAGGCCCACAACTGTTGAGAAACTTTTTGTGTCCCCTGGGAATGTGCGTGGTGCTAGTGCCTAATATTAGTATTAGCACCATCATATCCAACACTAAATAAACACGCCCACAGCACTTCAGAAACTTCATGTGTGACCACTGGGAATGTGCGTGGTGCTAGTGCCAAATATTGGTATTAGTACTAGCATATCCAACACTACACAAATACGCCCACAGCACTTCAGAAAGGTCATGTGTTTCCACTGGGAATGTGCGTGGTTCTAGTGCCAAATATTGGTATTAGCACCAGCATATCCAACACTATACAAATACGCCCACAGCACTTCAGAAAGGTCATGTGTGTCCACTGGGAATGTGCGTGGTGCTAGTGCCAAATATTGGTATTAGCACCAGCATATCCAACATTACACAAATACGCCCACAGTAGTTAAGAAATTTCATATGTGTCCACTGGGAATGTGCGTGGTGCTAGTGCTAAATATTGGTATTAGCACCAGCATATCCAACACTACACAAATACGCCCACAGCACTTCAGAAAGGTCATGTGTGTCCACTGGGAATGTGCGTGGTGCTAGTGCCAAATATTGGTATTAGCACCAGCATATCTAACACTACACAAATACGCCCACAGCACTTCAGAAAGGTCATGTGTGTCCACTGGGAATGTGCGTGGTGCTAGTGCCAAATATTGGTATTAGCACCAGCATATCCAACACTACACAAATACGCCCACAGCACTTCAAAAACTTCATGTGTGTCCAATGGGAATGTGCGTGGTGCTAGTGCCAAATATTGGTATTAGCACCAGCATATCCAACACTACACAAATACGCCCACAGCACTTCACAAAGGTCATGTGTGTCCACTGCTAATGTGCGTGGTGCTAGTGCCAAATATTGGTATTAGCACCAGCATATCCAACACTACACAAGTACGCCCACAGCACTTCAGAAAGGTCATGTGTGTCCACTGGGAATGTGCGTGGTGCTAGTGCCAAATATTGGTATTAGCACCAGCATATCCAACACTACACAAATACGCCCACAGCACTTCAGAAAGGTCATGTGTGTCCACTGGGAATGTGCGTGGTGCTAGTGCCAAATATTGGTATTAGCACCAGCATATCCAACACTACACAAATACGCCCACAGCACTTCAGAAAGGTCATGTGTGTCCCCTGGGAATGTGCGTGGTGCTAGTGCCAAATATTGGTATTAGCACCAGCATATCCAACACTACACAAATACGCCCACAGCACTTCAGAAAGGTCATGTGTGTCCACTGGGAATGTGCGTGGTGCTAGTGTCAAATATTGGTATTAGCACCAGCATATCCAACACTACACAAATACGCCCACAGCACTTCAGAAAGGTCATGTGTGTCCACTGGGAATGTGCGTGGTGCTAGTGCCAAATATTGGTATTAGCACCAGCATATCCAACACTACACAAATACGCCCACTGCACTTCAGTAACTTCATGTGTGTCCACTTGGAATGTGCGTTGTGCTAGTGCTAAATGTTGGTATGAGCACAAGCATATCCAACACTACACATATACACTTACAATACTTATGAAAATTCATGTTTGTCTACTAGGAACGTGCGTGGTGCTAGTGTCAAATATTGGTATTAGCACCAGCATATCCAACATTACACAAATACGACCACAGCACTTCAGAAAGGTCATGTGTGTCCACTGCTAATGTGCGTGGTGCTAGTGCCAAATATTGGTATTAGCACCAGCATATCCAACACTACACAAGTACGCCCACAGCACTTCAGAAAGGTCATGTGTGTCCACTGGGAATGTGCGTGGTGCTAGTGCCAAATATTGGTATTAGCACCAGCATATCCAACACTACACAAATACGCCCACAGCACTTTAGAAAGGTCATGTGTGTCCACTGGGAATGTGCGTGGTGCTAGTGCCAAATATTGGTATTAGCACCAGCATATCCAACACTACACAAATACGCCCACAGCACTTCAGAAAGGTCATGTGTGTCCCCTGGGAATGTGCGTGGTGCTAGTGCCAAATATTGGTATTGGCACCAGCATATCCAACACTACACAAATACGCCCACAGCACTTCAGAAAGGTCATGTGTGTCCACTGGGAATGTGCGTGGTGCTAGTGCCAAATATTGGTATTAGCACCAGCATATCCAACACTACACAAATACGCCCACAGCACTTCAGAACGGTCATGTGTGTCCACTGAGAATGTGCGTGGTGCTAGTGCCAAATATTGGTATTAGCACTAGCATATCCAACACTACACAAATACGCCCACTGCACTTCAGTAACTTCATGTGTGTCCACTGGGAATGTGCGTTGTGCTAGTGCTAAATGTTGGTATGAGCACAAGCATATCCAACACTACACATATACACTTACAATACTTATGAAAATTCATGTTTGTCTACTAGGAATGTGCGTGGTGCTAGTGCCAAGTATTGGTATTAGCACCAGTATATCCAACACTGCAAAAAAACGCCCACTGCACTTCAGAAACTTCATCTGTGTCAATTGTAAATGTGCGTGGTGCTAGTACCAAATATTGGTATTAGCACCAGCATATCCAACACTACACAAATGCACTCACAGCAATTAAAAAACTTCATGTGTGTCCACTGGGAATATGTGTGGTGCTAATGCCAAATATTTTTATTAGCACTAGCATATTCAACACTACATAAATAAACCCACTACACTTCGTAAACTTCATGTGTGTAAACTGGGAATGTGCGTGGTGCTAGTGTCAAATATTGGTATTAGCACCAGCATATCCAACACTACACAAATACGCCCACAGCACTTCAGAAAGGTCATGTGTGTCCACTGGGAATGTGCGTGGTGCTAAAGCCAAATATTGGTATTAGCACCAGCATATCCAACACTACACAAGAAGGCCCACAACTGTTGAGAAACTTTTTGTGTCCCCTGGGAATGTGCGTGGTGATAGTGCCAAATATTGGTATTAGCACCATCATATCCAACACTAAATAAACACGCCCACAGCACTTCAGAAACTTCATGTGTGACCACTGGGAATGTGCGTGGTGCTAGTGCCAAATATTGGTATTAGTACTAGCATATCCAACACTACACAAATACGCCCACAGCACTTCAGAAAGGTCATGTGTGTCCACTGGGAATGTGCGTGGTGCTAGTGCCAAATATTGGTATTAGCACCAGCATATCCAACATTACACAAATACGCCCACAGTAGTTAAGAAATTTCATGTGTGTCCACTGGGAATGTGCGTGGTGCTAGTGCCAAATATTGGTATTAGCACCAGCATATCCAACACTACACAAATACGCCCACAGCACTTCAGAAAGGTCATGTGTTTCCACTGGGAATGTGCGTGGTGCTAGTGCCAAATATTAGTATTAGCACCAGCATATCCAACACTACACAAATACGCCCACAGCACTTCAGAAAGGTCATGTGTGTCCACTGGGAATGTGCGTGGTGCTAGTGCCAAATATTGGTATTAGCACCAGCATATCAAACATTACACAAATACGCCCACAGTAGTTAAGAAATTTCATGTGTGTCCACTGGGAATGTGCGTGGCGCTAGTGCTAAATATTGGTATTAGCACAAGCATATCCAACACTACACAAATACGCCCACAGCACTTCAGAAAGGTCATGTGTGTCCACTGGGAATGTGCGTGGTGTTAGTGCCAAATATTGGTATTAGCACCAGCATATCCAACACTACACAAATACGCCCACAGCACTTCAGAAACTTCATGTGTGTCCACTGGGAATGTGGGTGGTGCTAGTGCCAAATATTGGTATTAGCACCAGCATATCCAACACTACACAAATACGCCCACAGCACTTCAGAAAGGTCATGTGTGTCCACAGCTAATGTGCGTGGTGCTAGTGCCAAATATTGGTATTAGCACCAGCTTATCCAACACTACACAAATACGCCCACAGCACTTCAAAAACTTCATGTGTGTCCACTGGGAATGTGCGTGGTGCTAGTGCCAAATATTGGTATTAGCACCAGCATATCCAACACTACACAAATACGCCCACAGCACTTCAGAAAGGTCATGTGTGTCCACTGGGAATGTGCGTGGTGCTAGTGCCAAATATTGGTATTATCACCAGCATATCCAACACTACACAAATACGCCCACAGCACTTCAGAAAGGTCATGTGTGTCCACTGGGAATGTGCGTGGTGCTAGTGCAAAATATTGGTATTAGCACCAGCATATCCAACACTACACAAATACGCCCATAGCACTTCAGACAGGTCATGTGTGTCCACTGGGAATGTGCGTGGTGCTAATGCCAAATATTGGTATTAGCACCAGCATATCCAACACTGCAAAAAAACGCCCACTGCACTTCAGAAACTTCATCTGTGTCAATTGTAAATGTGCGTGGTGCTAGTGCCAAATATTGGTATTAGCACCAGCATATCCAACATTACACAAATACGCCCACAGTAGTTAAGAAACTTCTTTTGTGTCCACTGGGAATGTGCGTGGTGCTAGTGCCAAATATTGGTATTAGCACCAGTATATCCAACACTACACAAATACGCCCACAGCACTTCAGAAAGGTCATGTGTGTCCACTGGGAATGTGCGTGGTGCTAGTGCCAAATATTGGTATTAGCACCAGCATATAACACTACACAAATACGCCCACAGCACTTCAGAAAGATCATGTGTGTCCACTGGGAATGTGCGTGGTGCTAGTACCAAATATTGGTATTAGCACCAGCATATCCAACATTACACAAATACGCCCACAGTAGTTAAGAAACTTCATGTGTGTCCACTGGGAATGTGCGTGGTGCTAGTGCCAAATATTGGTATTAGCACCAGCATATCCAACACTACACAAATACGCCCACAGCACTTCAGAGAGGTCATGTGTGTCCACTGCTAATGTGCGTGGTGCTAGTGCCAAATATTGGTATTAGCACCAGCATATCCAACACTACACAAATACGCCCAAAGCACTTCAGAAAGGTCATGTGTGTCCACTGGGAATGTGCGTGGTGCTAGTGCCAAATATTGGTATTAGCACCAGCATATCCAACACTACACAAATACGCCCACAGCACTTCAGAAACTTCATGTGTGTCCACTGGGAATGTGCGTGGTGCTAGTGCCAAATATTGGTATTAGCACCAGCATATCAAACATTACACAAATACGCCCACAGTAGTTAAGAAACTTCATGTGTGTCCACTGGGAATGTGCGTGGTGCTAGTGCCAAATATTGGTATTAGCACCAGCATATCCAACATTACACAAATACGCCCACAGTAGTTAAGAAACTTCATGTGTGTCCACTGGGAATGTGCGTGGTGCTAGTGCCAAATATTGGTATTAGCACCAGCATATCCAACATTACACAAATACGCCCACAGCACTTCAGAAAGGTCATGTGTGTCCACTGGGAATGTGCGTGGTACTAGTGCCAAATATTGGTATTAGCACCAGCATATCCAACACTACTCAAATAAGCCCACAGAACTTCAGAAAAGTCATGTGTTTCCACTGGGAATTTGCGTGGTGCTAGTGCCAAATATTGGTATTAGCACCAGCATATCCAACATTACACAAATACGCCCACAGCACTTCAGAAACTTCATGTGTGTCCACTTGGAATGTGCGTGGTGCTAGTGCCAAATATTGGTATTAGCACCAGCATATCCAACATTACACAAATACGCCCACAGCACTTCAGAAACTTCATGTGTGTCCACAGGGAATGTGCGTGGTGCTAGTGCCAAATATTGGTATTAGCACCAGCATATCCAACATTACACAAATACGCCCACAGCACTTCAGAAACTTCATGTGTGTCCACTGGGAATGTGCGTGGTGCTAGTGCCAAATATTGGTATTAGCACCAGCATATCCAACATTACACAAATACGCCCACAGCACTTCAGAAAGGTCATGTGTTTCCACTGGGAATGTGCGTGGTTCTAGTGCCAAATATTGGTATTAGCACCAGCATATCCAACACTACACAAATACGCCTACAGTAGTTAAGAAACTTCATGTGTTTCCACTGGGAATGTGCGTTGTGCTAGTGCCAAATATTCGTATTAGCACCAGCATATCCAACACTACACAAATACGCCCACAGCACTTAAGAAAGGTCATGTGTGTCCACTGGGAATGTGCGTGGTGCTAGTGCCAAATATTGGTATTAGCACCAGCATATCCAACATTTCACAAATACGCCCACAGTAGTTAAGAAACTTCATGTGTGTCCGCTGGGAATGTGCGTGGTGCTAGTGCCAAATATTGGTATTAGCAACAGCATATCCAACATTACAAAATACGCCCACAGCACTTAAAAAACTTCATGTGTGTCCACTGGGAAAGTGCGTGGCGCTAGTGCTAAATATTGGTATTAGCACAAGCATATCCAACACTACACAAATACGCCCACAGCACTTCAGAAAGGTCATGTGTGTCCACTGGGAATGTGCGTGGTGTTAGTGCCAAATATTGGTATTAGCACCAGCATATCCAACACTACACAAATACGCCCACAGCACTTCAGAAACTTCATGTGTGTCCACTGGGAATGTGGGTGGTGCTAGTGCCAAATATTGGTATTAGCACCAGCATATCCAACACTACACAAATACGCCCACAGCACTTCAGAAAGGTCATGTGTGTCCACAGCTAATGTGCGTGGTGCTAGTGCCAAATATTGGTATTAGCACCAGCTTATCCAACACTACACAAATACGCCCACAGCACTTCAAAAACTTCATGTGTGTCCACTGGGAATGTGCGTGGTGCTAGTGCCAAATATTGGTATTAGCACCAGCATATCCAACACTACACAAATACGCCCACAGCACTTCAGAAAGGTCATGTGTGTCCACTGGGAATGTGCGTGGTGCTAGTGCCAAATATTGGTATTATCACCAGCATATCCAACACTACACAAATACGCCCACAGCACTTCAGAAAGGTCATGTGTGTCCACTGGGAATGTGCGTGGTGCTAGTGCAAAATATTGGTATTAGCACCAGCATATCCAACACTACACAAATACGCCCATAGCACTTCAGACAGGTCATGTGTGTCCAATGGGAATGTGCGTGGTGCTAATGCCAAATATTGGTATTAGCACCAGCATATCCAACACTGCAAAAAAACGCCCACTGCACTTCAGAAACTTCATGTGTGTCAATTGTAAATGTGCGTGGTGCTAGTGCCAAATATTGGTATTAGCACCAGCATATCCAACATTACACAAATACGCCCACAGTAGTTAAGAAACTTCTTTTGTGTCCACTGGGAATGTGCGTGGTGCTAGTGCCAAATATTGGTATTAGCACCAGTATATCCAACACTACACAAATACGCCCACAGCACTTCAGAAAGGTCATGTGTGTCCACTGGGAATGTGCGTGGTGCTAGTGCCAAATATTGGTATTAGCACCAGCATATAACACTACACAAATACGCCCACAGCACTTCAGAAAGATCATGTGTGTCCACTGGGAATGTGCGTGGTGCTAGTACCAAATATTGGTATTAGCACCAGCATATCCAACATTACACAAATACGCCCACAGTAGTTAAGAAACTTCATGTGTGTCCACTGGGAATGTGCGTGGTGCTAGTGCCAAATATTGGTATTAGCACCAGCATATCCAACACTACACAAATACGCCCACAGCACTTCAGAGAGGTCATGTGTGTCCACTGCTAATGTGCGTGGTGCTAGTGCCAAATATTGGTATTAGCACCAGCATATCCAACACTACACAAATACGCCCAAAGCACTTCAGAAAGGTCATGTGTGTCCACTGGGAATGTGCGTGGTGCTAGTGCCAAATATTGGTATTAGCACCAGCATATCCAACACTACACAAATACGCCCACAGCACTTCAGAAACTTCATGTGTGTCCACTGGGAATGTGCGTGGTGCTAGTGCCAAATATTGGTATTAGCACCAGCATATCAAACATTACACAAATACGCCCACAGTAGTTAAGAAACTTCATGTGTGTCCACTGGGAATGTGCGTGGTGCTAGTGCCAAATATTGGTATTAGCACCAGCATATCCAACACTACACAAATACGCCCACAGTAGTGAAGAAACTTCATGTGTGTCCACTGGGAATGTGCGTGGTGCTAGTGCCAAATATTGGTATTAGCACCAGCATATCCAACATTACACAAATACGCCCACAGCACTTCAGAAAGGTCATGTGTGTCCACTGGGAATGTGCGTGGTACTAGTGCCAAATATTGGTATTAGCACCAGCATATCCAACACTACTCAAATAAGCCCACAGAACTTCAGAAAAGTCATGTGTTTCCACTGGGAATTTGCGTGGTGCTAGTGCCAAATATTGGTATTAGCACCAGCATATCCAACATTACACAAATACGCCCACAGCACTTCAGAAACTTCATGTGTGTCCACTTGGAATGTGCGTGGTGCTAGTGCCAAATATTGGTATTAGCACCAGCATATCCAACATTACACAAATACGCCCACAGCACTTCAGAAACTTCATGTGTGTCCACAGGGAATGTGCGTGGTGCTAGTGCCAAATATTGGTATTAGCACCAGCATATCCAACATTACACAAATACGCCCACAGCACTTCAGAAACTTCATGTGTGTCCACTGGGAATGTGCGTGGTGCTAGTGCCAAATATTGGTATTAGCACCAGCATATCCAACATTACACAAATACGCCCACAGCACTTCAGAAAGGTCATGTGTTTCCACTGGGAATGTGCGTGGTTCTAGTGCCAAATATTGGTATTAGCACCAGCATATTCAACACTACACAAATACGCCCACAGTAGTTGAGAAACGTCATGTGTGTCCACTGGGAATGTGCGTGGTGCTAGTGCCAAATATTGGTATTAGCACCAGCAAATCCAACATTACACAAATACGCCCACAGTAGTTAAGAAACTTCATGTGTGTCCACTGGGAATGTGCGTGGTGCTAGTGCCAAATATTGGTATTAGCACCAGCATATCCAACATTTCACAAATACGCCCACAGTAGTTAAGAAACTTCATGTGTGTCCGCTGGGAATGTGCGTGGTGCTAGTGCCAAATATTGGTATTAGCAACAGCATATCCAACATTACAAAATACGCCCACAGCACTTCAGAAACTTCATGTGTGTCCACTGGGAAAGTGCGTGGTACTAGTGCCAAATATTGGTATTAGCACCAGCATATCCAACACTACACAAATACGCCCACAGTAGTTGAGAAACTTCATGTGTGTCCACTGGGAATGTGCGTGGTGCTAGTGCCAAATATTGGTATTAGCACCAGCAAATCCAACATTACACAAATACGCCCACAGTAGTTAAGAAACTTCATGTGTGTCCACTGGGAATGTGCGTGGTGCTTGTGCCAAATATTGGTATTAGCACCAGCATATCCAACATTACACAAATACGCCCACAGCACTTCAGAAAGGTCATGTGTGTCCTCTGGGAATGTGCGTGGTGCTAGAGCCAAATATTGGTATTAGCACCAAAATATCCAACATTACACAAATAAGCCCACAGCACTTCAGAAAGGTCATGTGTGTCCACTGGGAATGTGCGTGGTGCTAGTGCCAAATATTGGTATTAGCACCAGCATATCCAACATTACACAAATACACCCACAGTAGTTAAGACACTTCATGTGTTTCCACTGGGAATGTGCGTGGTGCTAGTGCCAAATATTGGTATTAGCACCAGCATATCCAACACTACACAAATACGCCCACAGCACTTCAGAAAGGTCATGTGTGTCCACTGGGAATGTGCGTGGTGCTAGTGCCAAATATTAGTATTAGCACCAGCATATCCAACACTACACAAATACGCCCACAGCACTTCAGAAAGGTCATGTGTGTCCACTGGGAATGTGCGTGGTGCTAGTGCCTAATTTTGGTATTAGCACCAGCATATCCAACATTTCACAAATACGCCCACAGTAGTTAAGAAACTTCATGTGTGTCCGCTGGGAATGTGCGTGGTGCTAGTGCCAAATATTGGTATTAGCAACAGCATATTCAACATTACAAAATACGCCCACAGCACTTCAGAAACTTCATGTGTGTCCACTGGGAAAGTGCGTGGTGCTAGTGCCAAATATTGGTATTAGCACCAGCATATCCAACACTACACAAATACGCCCACAGTAGTTGAGAAACTTCATGTGTGTCCACTGGGAATGTGCGTGGTGCTAGTGCCAAATATTGGTATTTGCACCAGCATATTCAACACTACACAAATACGCCCACAGCACTTCAGAAAGGGCATGTGTGTCCACTGGGAATGTGCGTGGTGCTAGTGCCAAATATTGGTATTAGCACCAGCATATCCAACATTACACAAATACGCCCACAGTAGTTATGAAACTTCATGTGTGTCCACTGTGAATGTGCGTGGTGCTATTGCCAAATATTGGTATTAGCACCAGTATATCCAACATTACACAAATACGCCCACAGCACTTCAGAAACTTCATGTGTGTCCACTGGGAATGTGCGTGGTGCTAGTGCCAAATATTGGTATTAGCACCAGCAAATCCAACATTACACAAATACGCCCACAGTAGTTAAGAAACTTCATGTGTTTCTACTGGTAATGTGCGTGGTGCTAGTGCCAAATATTGGTATTAGCACCAGCATATCCAACACTAAACAAATACGCCCACAGTAGTTAAGAATCTTCATGTGTGTCCACTGGGAATGTGCGTGGTGCTAGTGCCAAATATTGGTATTAGCACCAGCATATCCAACACTACACAAATACGCCCACAGTATTCAGAAACTTCATGTGTGTCCACTGGGAATGTGCGTGGTGCTAGTGCCAAATATTGGTATTAGCACCAGCATATCCAACATTACACAAATACTCCCACAGCACTTCAGAAAGGTCATGTGTGTCCACTGGGAATGTGCGTGGTGCTAGTGCCAAATATTGGTATTAGCACCAGCATATCCAACACTACACAAATACGCCCACAGCACTTCAGAAAGGTCATGTGTGTCCACTGGGAATGTGCGTGGTGCTAGTGCCAAATATTGGTAATAGCACCAGCATATCCAACAGTACACAAATACTCCCACAGCACTTATGAAAGGTCATGTGTGTCCACTGGGAATGTGCGTGGTGCTAGTGCCAAATATTGGTATTAGCACCAGCAAATCCAACATTACACAAATACGCCCACAGTAGTTAAGAAACTTCATGTGTTTCCACTGGGAATGTGCGTGGTGCTAGTGCCAAATATTGGTATTAGCACCAGCATATCCAACACTACACAAATACGCCCACAGCACTTCAGAAAGGTCATGTGTGTCCACTGGGAATGTGCGTGGTGCTAGTGCCAAATATTGGTATTAGCACCAGCATATCCAACATTACACAAATACGCCCACAGTAGTTAAGAAACTTCATGTGTGTCCACTGGGAATGTGCGTGGTGCTACTGCCAAATATTGGTATTAGCACCAGCATATCCAACATTACACAAATACGCCCACAGCACTTCAGAAACTTCATGTGTGTCCACTGGTAAAGTGCGTGGTGCTAGTGCCAAATATTGGTATTAGCACCAGCATATCATTCATTACACAAATACGCCCACAGTAGTTAAGAAACTTCATGTGTGTCCACTGGGAATGTGCGTGGTGCTAGTGCCAAATATTGGTATTAGCACCAGCATATCCAACATTACACAAATACGCCCACAGCACTTCAGAAACTTCATGTGTGTCCACTGGGAAAGTGCGTGGTGCTAGTGCCAAATATTGGTATTAGCACCAGCATATCCAACATTACACAAATACGCCCACAGCACTTCAGAAACTTCATGTGTGTCCACTGGGAAAGTGCGTGGTGCTAGTGCCAAATATTGGTATTAGCACCAGCATATCCAACATTACACAAATACGCCCACAGCACTTCAGAAACTTCATGTTTTTCTACTGGGAATGTGCGTGGTGCTAGTGCCAAATATTGGTATTAGCACCAGCATATCCAACACTACACAAATACGCCCACAGCACTTCAGAAACTTCATGTGTGTCCACTGGGAATGTGCGTGGTGCTAGTGCCAAATATTGGTATTAGCACCAGCATATCCAACATTACACAAATACTCCCACAGCACTTCAGAAAGGTCATGTGTGTCCACTGGGAATGTGCGTGGTGCTAGTGCCAAATATTGGTATTAGCACCAGCATATCCAACACTACACAAATACGCCCACAGCACTTCAGAAAGGTCATGTGTGTCCACTGGGAATGTGCGTTGTGCTAGTGCCAAATATTATTATTAGCACCAACACATCCAACACTACACAAATACGCCCACAGTAGTTAAGAAACTTCATGTGTTTCTACTGGGAATGTGCGTGGTGCTAGTGCCAAATATTGGTATTAGCACCAGCATATCCAACACTAAACAAATACGCCCACAGTAGTTAAGAATCTTCATGTGTGTCCACTGGGAATGTGCGTGGTGCTAGTTCCAAATATTGGTATTAGCACCAGCATATCCAACACTACACAAATACGCCCACAGCACTTCAGAAACTTCATGTGTGTCCACTGGGAATGTGCGTGGTGCTAGTGCCAAATATTGGTATTAGCACCAGCATATCCAACATTACACAAATACTCCCACAGCACTTCAGAAAGGTCATGTGTGTCCACTGGGAATGTGCGTGGTGCTAGTGCCAAATATTGGTATTAGCACCAGCATATCCAACACTACACAAATACGCCCACAGCACTTCAGAAAGGTCATGTGTGTCCACTGGGAATGTGCGTGGTGCTAGTGCCAAATATTATTATTAGCACCAACACATCCAACACTACACAAATACGCCCACAGTAGTTAAGAAACTTCATGTGTTTCTACTGGGAATGTGCGTGGTGCTAGTGCCAAATATTGGTATTAGCACCAGCATATCCAACACTAAACAAATACGCCCACAGTAGTTAAGAAACTTCATGTGTGTCCACTGGGAATGTGCGTGGTGCTAGTGCCAAATATTGGTATTAGCACCAGCATATCGACACTACACAAATACGCCCACAGCACTTCAGAAAGGTCATGTGTGTCCACTGGGAATGTGCGTGGTGCTAGTGCCAAATATTGGTATTAGCACCAGCATATCCAACACTAAACAAATACGCCCACAGTAGTTAAGAAACTTCGTGTGTGTCCACTGGGAATGTGCGTGGTGCTAGTGCCAAATATTTGTATTAGCACCAGCATATCCAACACTACACAAATACGCCCACAGCACTTCAGAAAGGTCATGTGTGTCCACTGGGAATGTGCGTGGTGCTAGTGCCAAATATTGGTATTAGCACCAAAATATCCAACACTACACAAATACGCCCACAGCACTTCAGAAACTTCATGTGTGTCCACTGGGAATGTGCGTGGTGCTAGTGCCAAATATTGGTATTAGCACTAGCATATCCAACATTACACAAATACTCCCACAGCACTTCAGAAAGGTCATGTGTGTCCACTGGGAATGTGCGTGGTGCTAGTGCCAAATATTGGTATTAGCACCAGCATATCCAACACTACACAAATACGCCCACAGCACTTCAGAAAGGTCATGTGTGTCCACTGGGAATGTGCGTGGTGCTAGTGCCAAATATTATTATTAGCACCAACACATCCAACACTACACAAATACGCCCACAGTAGTTAAGAAACTTCATGTGTTTCTACTGGGAATGTGCGTGGTTCTAGTGCCAAATATTGGTATTAGCACCAGCATATCCAACACTAAACAAATACGCCCACAGTAGTTAAGAAACTTCATGTGTGTCCACTGGGAATGTGCGTGGTGCTAGTGCCAAATATTGGTATTAGCACCAGCATATCGACACTACACAAATACGCCCACAGCACTTCAGAAAGGTCATGTGTGTCCACTGGGAATGTGCGTGGTGCTAGTGCCAAATATTGGTATTAGCACCAGCATATCCAACACTAAACAAATACGCCCACAGTAGTTAAGAAACTTCGTGTGTGTCCACTGGGAATGTGCGTGGTTCTAGTGCCAAATATTTGTATTAGCACCAGCATATCCAACACTACACAAATACGCCCACAGCACTTCAGAAAAGTCATGTGTGTCCACTGGGAATGTGCGTGGTGCTAGAACCAAATATTGGTATTAGCACCAGCATATCCAACATTACACAAATACGCCCACAGTAGTTAAGAAACTTCATGTGTGTCCACTGGGAATGTGCGTGGTGCTAGTGCCAAATATTGGTATTAGCACCAGCATATCCAACATTACACAAATACGCCCACAGCACTTCAGAAACTTCATGTGTGTCCACTGGTAAAGTGCGTGGTGCTTGTGCCAAATATTGGTATTAGCACCAGCATATCATTCATTACACAAATACGCCCACAGTAGTTAAGAAACTTCATGTGTGTCCACTGGGAATGTGCGTGGTGCTAGTGCCAAATATTGGTATTAGCACCAGCATATCCAACATTACACAAATACGCCCACAGCACTTCAGAAACTTCATGTGTGTCCACTGGGAAAGTGCGTGGTGCTAGTGCCAAATATTGGTATTAGCACCAGCATATCCAACATTACACAAATACGCCCACAGCACTTCAGAAACTTCATGTGTTTCCACTGGGAAAGTGCGTGGTGCTAGTGCCAAATATTGGTATTAGCACCAGCATATCCAACATTACACAAATACGCCCACAGCACTTCAGAAACTTCATGTGTGTCTACTGGGAATGTGCGTGGTGCTAGTGCCAAATATTGGTATTAGCACCAGCATATCCAACACTACACAAATACGCCCACAGCACTTCAGAAACTTCATGTGTGTCCACTGGGAATGTGCGTGGTGCTAGTGCCAAATATTAGTATTAGCACCAGCATATCCAACACTACACAAATACTCCCACAGCACTTCAGAAAGGTCATGTGTGTCCACTGGGAATGTGCGTGGTGCTAGTGCCAAATATTGGTATTAGCACCAGCATATCCAACACTACACAAATACGCCCACAGCACTTCAGAAAGGTCATGTGTGTCCACTGGGAATGTGCGTGGTGCTAGTGCCAAATATTATTATTAGCACCAACACATCCAACACTACACAAATACGCCCACAGTAGTTAAGAAACTTCATGTGTTTCTACTGGGAATGTGCGTGGTGCTAGTGCCAAATATTGGTATTAGCACCAGCATATCCAACACTAAACAAATACGCCCACAGTAGTTAAGAAACTTCATGTGTGTCCACTGGGAATGTGCGTGGTGCTAGTGCCAAATATTTGTATTAGCACCAGCATATCCAACACTACACAAATACGCCCACAGCACTTCAGAAAGGTCATGTGTGTCGACTGGGAATGTGCGTGGTGCTAGTGCCAAATATTGGTATTAGCACCAGCATATCCAACACTACACAAATACGCCCACAGTAGTTAAGAAACTTCATGTGTGTCCACTGGGAATGTGCGTGGTGCTAGTGCCAAATATTTGTATTAGCACCAGCATATCCAACACTACACAAATACGCCCACAGCACTTCAGAAAGGTCATGTGTGTCGACTGGGAATGTGCGTGGTGCTAGTGCCAAATATTGGTATTAGCACCAGCATATCCAACACTACACAAATACGCCCACAGTAGTTAAGAAACTTCGTGTGTGTCCACTGGGAATGTGCGTGGTGCTAGTGCCAAATATTTGTATTAGCACCAGCATATCCAACACTACACAAATACGCCCACAGCACTTCAGAAAGGTCATGTGTGTCCACTGGGAATGTGCGTGGTGCTAGAACCAAATATTGGTATTAGCACCAGCATATCCAACACTACACAAATACGCCCACAGCACTTCAGAAACTTCATGTGTGTCCACTGGGAATGTGCGTGGTGCTAGTGCCAAATATTGGTATTAGCACCAGCTTATCCAACACTACACAAATACGCCCACAGCACTTCAGAAAGGTCATGTGTGTCCACTGGGAATGTGCGTGGTGCTAGTGCCAAATATTGGTATTAGCACCAGCATATCCAACATTACACAAATACGCCCACAGCACTTTAGAAAGGTCATGTGTGTCCACTGGGAATGTGCGTGGTGCTAGTGCCAAATATTGGTATTAGCACCAAAATATCCAACATTACACAAATACGCCCACAGCACTTCAGAAACTTCATGTGTGTCCACTGGGAATGTGCGTGGTGCTAGTGCCAAATATTGGTATTAGCACCAGCATATCCAACACTACACAAATACGCCCGCAGTAGTTAAGAAACTTCATGTGTTTCCACTGGGAATGTGCGTGGTGCTAGTGCCAAATATTGGTATTAGCACCAGCATATCCAACATTACACAAATACTCCCACAGCACTTCAGAAAGGTCATGTGTGTCCACTGGGAATGTGCGTGGTGCTAGTGCCAAATATTGGTATTAGCACCAGCATATCCAACACTACACAAATACGCCCACAGCACTTCAGAAAGGTCATGTGTGTCCACTGGGAATGTGCGTGGTGCTAGTGCCAAATATTATTATTAGCACCAACACATCCAACACTACACAAATACGCCCACAGTAGTTAAGAAACTTCATGTGTTTCTACTGGGAATGTGCGTGGTGCTAGTGCCAAATATTGGTATTAGCACCAGCATATCCAACACTAAACAAATACGCCCACAGTAGTTAAGAAACTTCATGTGTGTCCACTGGGAATGTGCGTGGTGCTAGTGCCAAATATTGGTATTAGCACCAGCATATCGACACTACACAAATACGCCCACAGCACTTCAGAAAGGTCATGTGTGTCCACTGGGAATGTGCGTGGTGCTAGTGCCAAATATTGGTATTAGCACCAGCATATCCAACACTAAACAAATACGCCCACAGTAGTTAAGAAACTTCGTGTGTGTCCACTGGGAATGTGCGTGGTGCTAGTGCCAAATATTTGTATTAGCACCAGCATATCCAACACTACACAAATACGCCCACAGCACTTCAGAAAGGTCATGTGTGTCCACTGGGAATGTGCGTGGTGCTAGAACCAAATATTGGTATTAGCACCAGCATATCCAACATTACACAAATACGCCCACAGTAGTTAAGAAACTTCATGTGTGTCCACTGGGAATGTGCGTGGTGCTAGTGCCAAATATTGGTATTAGCACCAGCATATCCAACATTACACAAATACGCCCACAGCACTTCAGAAACTTCATGTGTGTCCACTGGTAAAGTGCGTGGTGCTTGTGCCAAATATTGGTATTAGCACCAGCATATCATTCATTACACAAATACGCCCACAGTAGTTAAGAAACTTCATGTGTGTCCACTGGGAATGTGCGTGGTGCTAGTGCCAAATATTGGTATTAGCACCAGCATATCCAACATTACACAAATACGCCCACAGCACTTCAGAAACTTCATGTGTGTCCACTGGGAAAGTGCGTGGTGCTAGTGCCAAATATTGGTATTAGCACCAGCATATCCAACATTACACAAATACGCCCACAGCACTTCAGAAACTTCATGTGTGTCCACTGGGAAAGTGCGTGGTGCTAGTGCCAAATATTGGTATTAGCACCAGCATATCCAACATTACACAAATACGCCCACAGCACTTCAGAAACTTCATGTGTGTCTACTGGGAATGTGCGTGGTGCTAGTGCCAAATATTGGTATTAGCACCAGCATATCCAACACTACACAAATACGCCCACAGCACTTCAGAAACTTCATGTGTGTCCACTGGGAATGTGCGTGGTGCTAGTGCCAAATATTAGTATTAGCACCAGCATATCCAACTTTACACAAATACTCCCACAGCACTTCAGAAAGGTCATGTGTGTCCACTGGGAATGTGCGGGGTGCTAGTGCCAAATATTGGTATTAGCACCAGCATATCCAACACTACACAAATACGCCCACAGCACTTCAGAAAGGTCATGTGTGTCCACTGGGAATGTGCGTGGTGCTAGTGCCAAATATTATTATTAGCACCAACACATCCAACACTACACAAATACGCCCACAGTAGTTAAGAAACTTCATGTGTTTCTACTGGGAATGTGCGTGGTGCTAGTGCCAAATATTGGTATTAGCACCAGCATATCCAACACTAAACAAATACGCCCACAGTAGTTAAGAAACTTCATGTGTGTCCACTGGGAATGTGCGTGGTGCTAGTGCCAAATATTTGTATTTGCACCAGCATATCCAACACTACACAAATACGCCCACAGCACTTCAGAAAGGTCATGTGTGTCGACTGGGAATGTGCGTGGTGCTAGTGCCAAATATTGGTATTAGCACCAGCATATCCAACACTACACAAATACGCCCACAGTAGTTAAGAAACTTCGTGTGTGTCCACTGGGAATGTGCGTGGTGCTAGTGCCAAATATTTGTATTAGCACCAGCATATCCAACACTACACAAATACGCCCACAGCACTTCAGAAAGGTCATGTGTGTCCACTGGGAATGTGCGTGGTGCTAGAACCAAATATTGGTATTAGCACCAGCATATCCAACACTACACAAATACGCCCACAGCACTTCAGAAACTTCATGTGTGTCCATAGGGAATGTGCGTGGTGCTAGTGCCAAATATTGGTATTAGCACCAGCTTATCCAACACTACACAAATACGCCCACAGCACTTCAGAAAGGTCATGTGTGTCCACTGGGAATGTGCGTGGTGCTAGTGCCAAATATTGGTATTAGCACCAAAATATCCAACACTACACAAATACGCCCACAGCACTTCAGAAACTTCATGTGTGTCCACTGGGAATGTGCGTGGTGCTAGTGCCAAATATTGGTATTAGCACCAGCATATCCAACACTACACAAATACGCCCACAGCACTTCAGAAAGGTCATGTGTGTCCACTGGGAATGTGCGTGGTGCTAGTGCCAAATATTGGTATTAGCACCAGCATATCCAACATTACACAAATACGCCCACAGCACTTTAGAAAGGTCATGTGTGTCCACTGGGAATGTGCGTGGTGCTAGTGCCAAATATTGGTATTAGCACCAAAATATCCAACATTACACAAATACGCCCACAGCACTTCAGAAACTTCATGTGTGTCCACTGGGAATGTGCGTGGTGCTAGTGCCAAATATTGGTATTAGCACCAGCTTATCCAACACTACACAAATACGCCCACAGCACTTCAGAAAGGTCATGTGTGTCCACTGGGAATGTGCGTGGTGCTAGTGCCAAATATTGGTATTAGCACCAGCATATCCAACATTACACAAATACGCCCACAGCACTTTAGAAAGGTCATGTGTGTCCACTGGGAATGTGCGTGGTGCTAGTGCCAAATATTGGTATTAGCACCAAAATATCCAACATTACACAAATACGCCCACAGCACTTCAGAAACTTCATGTGTGTCCACTGGGAATGTGCGTGGTGCTAGTGCCAAATATTGGTATTAGCACCAGCATATCCAACACTACACAAATACGCCCGCAGTAGTTAAGAAACTTCATGTGTTTCCACTGGGAATGTGCGTGGTGCTAGTGCCAAATATTGGTATTAGCACCAGCATATCCAACATTACACAAATACTCCCACAGCACTTCAGAAAGGTCATGTGTGTCCACTGGGAATGTGCGTGGTGCTAGTGCCAAATATTGGTATTAGCACCAGCATATCCAACACTACACAAATACGCCCACAGCACTTCAGAAAGGTCATGTGTGTCCACTGGGAATGTGCGTGGTGCTAGTGCCAAATATTATTATTAGCACCAACACATCCAACACTACACAAATACGCCCACAGTAGTTAAGAAACTTCATGTGTTTCTACTGGGAATGTGCGTGGTGCTAGTGCCAAATATTGGTATTAGCACCAGCATATCCAACACTAAACAAATACGCCCACAGTAGTTAAGAAACTTCATGTGTGTCCACTGGGAATGTGCGTGGTGCTAGTGCCAAATATTGGTATTAGCACCAGCATATCGACACTACACAAATACGCCCACAGCACTTCAGAAAGGTCATGTGTGTCCACTGGGAATGTGCGTGGTGCTAGTGCCAAATATTGGTATTAGCACCAGCATATCTAACACTAAACAAATACGCCCACAGTAGTTAAGAAACTTCGTGTGTGTCCACTGGGAATGTGCGTGGTGCTAGTGCCAAATATTTGTATTAGCACCAGCATATCCAACACTACACAAATACGCCCACAGCACTTCAGAAAGGTCATGTGTGTCCACTGGGAATGTGCGTGGTGCTAGAACCAAATATTGGTATTAGCACCAGCATATCCAACATTACACAAATACGCCCACAGTAGTTAAGAAACTTCATGTGTGTCCACTGGGAATGTGCGTGGTGCTAGTGCCAAATATTGGTATTAGCACCAGCATATCCAACATTACACAAATACGCCCACAGCACTTCAGAAACTTCATGTGTGTCCACTGGTAAAGTGCGTGGTGCTTGTGCCAAATATTGGTATTAGCACCAGCATATCATTCATTACACAAATACGCCCACAGTAGTTAAGAAACTTCATGTGTGTCCACTGGGAATGTGCGTGGTGCTAGTGCCAAATATTGGTATTAGCACCAGCATATCCAACATTACACAAATACGCCCACAGCACTTCAGAAACTTCATGTGTGTCCACTGGGAAAGTGCGTGGTGCTAGTGCCAAATATTGGTATTAGCACCAGCATATCCAACATTACACAAATACGCCCACAGCACTTCAGAAACTTCATGTGTGTCCACTGGGAAAGTGCGTGGTGCTAGTGCCAAATATTGGTATTAGCACCAGCATATCCAACATTACACAAATACGCCCACAGCACTTCAGAAACTTCATGTGTGTCTACTGGGAATGTGCGTGGTGCTAGTGCCAAATATTGGTATTAGCACCAGCATATCCAACACTACACAAATACGCCCACAGCACTTCAGAAACTTCATGTGTGTCCACTGGGAATGTGCGTGGTGCTAGTGCCAAATATTAGTATTAGCACCAGCATATCCAACTTTACACAAATACTCCCACAGCACTTCAGAAAGGTCATGTGTGTCCACTGGGAATGTGCGGGGTGCTAGTGCCAAATATTGGTATTAGCACCAGCATATCCAACACTACACAAATACGCCCACAGCACTTCAGAAAGGTCATGTGTGTCCACTGGGAATGTGCGTGGTGCTAGTGCCAAATATTATTATTAGCACCAACACATCCAACACTACACAAATACGCCCACAGTAGTTAAGAAACTTCATGTGTTTCTACTGGGAATGTGCGTGGTGCTAGTGCCAAATATTGGTATTAGCACCAGCATATCCAACACTAAACAAATACGCCCACAGTAGTTAAGAAACTTCATGTGTGTCCACTGGGAATGTGCGTGGTGCTAGTGCCAAATATTTGTATTAGCACCAGCATATCCAACACTACACAAATACGCCCACAGCACTTCAGAAAGGTCATGTGTGTCGACTGGGAATGTGCGTGGTGCTAGTGCCAAATATTGGTATTAGCACCAGCATATCCAACACTACACAAATACGCCCACAGTAGTTAAGAAACTTCGTGTGTGTCCACTGGGAATGTGCGTGGTGCTAGTGCCAAATATTTGTATTAGCACCAGCATATCCAACACTACACAAATACGCCCACAGCACTTCAGAAAGGTCATGTGTGTCCACTGGGAATGTGCGTGGTGCTAGAACCAAATATTGGTATTAGCACCAGCATATCCAACACTACACAAATACGCCCACAGCACTTCAGAAACTTCATGTGTGTCCACTGGGAATGTGCGTGGTGCTAGTGCCAAATATTGGTATTAGCACCAGCTTATCCAACACTACACAAATACGCCCACAGCACTTCAGAAAGGTCATGTGTGTCCACTGGGAATGTGCGTGGTGCTAGTGCCAAATATTGGTATTAGCACCAAAATATCCAACACTACACAAATACGCCCACAGCACTTCAGAAACTTCATGTGTGTCCACTGGGAATGTGCGTGGTGCTAGTGCCAAATATTGGTATTAGCACCAGCATATCCAACACTACACAAATACGCCCACAGCACTTCAGAAAGGTCATGTGTGTCCACTGGGAATGTGCGTGGTGCTAGTGCCAAATATTGGTATTAGCACCAGCATATCCAACATTACACAAATACGCCCACAGCACTTTAGAAAGGTCATGTGTGTCCACTGGGAATGTGCGTGGTGCTAGTGCCAAATATTGGTATTAGCACCAAAATATCCAACATTACACAAATACGCCCACAGCACTTCAGAAACTTCATGTGTGTCCACTGGGAATGTGCGTGGTGCTAGTGCCAAATATTGGTATTAGCACCAGCATATCCAACACTACACAAATACGCCCGCAGTAGTTAAGAAACTTCATGTGTTTCCACTGGGAATGTGCGTGGTGCTAGTGCCAAATATTGGTATTAGCACCAGCATATCCAACATTACACAAATACGCCCACAGCACTTCAGAAACTTCATGTGTGTCCACTGGGAAAGTGCGTGGTGCTAGTGCCAAATATTGGTATTAGCACCAGCATATCCAACATTACACAAATACGCCCACAGCACTTCAGAAACTTCATGTGTGTCTACTGGGAATGTGCGTGGTGCTAGTGCCAAATATTGGTATTAGCACCAGCATATCCAACACTACACAAATACGCCCACAGCACTTCAGAAACTTCATGTGTGTCCACTGGGAATGTGCGTGGTGCTAGTGCCAAATATTGGTATTAGCACCAGCATATCCAACATTACACAAATACTCCCACAGCACTTCAGAAAGGTCATGTGTGTCCACTGGGAATGTGCGTGGTGCTAGTGCCAAATATTGGTATTAGCACCAGCATATCCAACACTACACAAATACGCCCACAGCACTTCAGAAAGGTCATGTGTGTCCACTGGGAATGTGCGTGGTGCTAGTGCCAAATATTATTATTAGCACCAACACATCCAACACTACACAAATACGCCCACAGTAGTTAAGAAACTTCATGTGTTTCTACTGGGAATGTGCGTGGTGCTAGTGCCAAATATTGGTATTAGCACCAGCATATCCAACACTAAACAAATACGCCCACAGTAGTTAAGAAACTTCATGTGTGTCCACTGGGAATGTGCGTGGTGCTAGTGCCAAATAGTGGTATTAGCACCAGCATATCCAACACTACACAAATACGCCCACAGCACTTCAGAAAGGTCATGTGTGTCCACTGGGAATGTGCGTGGTGCTAGTGCCAAATATTGGTATTAGCACCAGCATATCCAACACTAAACAAATACGCCCACAGTAGTTAAGAAACTTCGTGTGTGTCCACTGGGAATGTGCGTGGTGCTAGTGCCAAATATTTGTATTAGCACCAGCATATCCAACACTACACAAATACGCCCACAGCACTTCAGAAAGGTCATGTGTGTCCACTGGGAATGTGCGTGGTGCTAGAACCAAATATTGGTATTAGCACCAGCATATCCAACACTACACAAATACGCCCACAGCACTTCAGAAACTTCATGTGTGTCCACTGGGAATGTGCGTGGTGCTAGTGCCAAATATTGGTATTAGCACCAGCTTATCCAACACTACACAAATACGCCCACAGCACTTCAGAAAGGTCATGTGTGTCCACTGGGAATGTGCGTGGTGCTAGTGCCAAATATTGGTATTAGCACCAAAATATCCAACACTACACAAATACGCCCACAGCACTTGAGAAACTTCATGTGTGTCCACTGGGAATGTGCGTGGTGCTAGTGCCAAATATTGGTATTAGCACCAGCATATCCAACACTACACAAATACGCCCACAGCACTTCAGAAAGGTCATGTGTGTCCACTGGGAATGTGCGTGGTGCTAGTGCCAAATATTGGTATTAGCACCAGCATATCCAACATTACACAAATACGCCCACAGCACTTAAAAAAGGTCATGTGTGTCCACTGGGAATGTGCGTGGTGCTAGTGCCAAATATTGGTATTAGCACCAAAATATCCAACATTACACAAATACTCCCACAGCACTTCAGAAACTTCATGTGTGTCCACTGGGAATGTGCGTGGTTCTAGTGCCAAATATTGGTATTAGCACCAGCATATCCAACACTACACAAATACGCCCGCAGTAGTTAAGAAACTTCATGTGTTTCCACTGGGAATGTGCGTGGTGCTAGTGCCAAATATTGGTATTAGCACTAGCATATCCAACACTACACAAATACGCCCACAGCACTTCAGAAAGGTCATGTGTGTCCACTGGGAATGTGCGTGGTGCTAGTGCCAAATATTGGTATTAGCACCAGCATATCCAACACTACACAAATACGCCCACAGCACTTGAGAAAGGTCATGTGTGTCCACTGGTAAAGTGCGTGGTGCTAGTGCCAAATATTGGTATTTGCACCAGCATATCATTCATTACACAAATACGCCCACAGTAGTTAAGAAACTTCATGTGTGTCCACTGGAAATGTGCGTGGTGCTAGTGCCAAATATTAGTATTAGCACCAGCATATCCAACATTACACAAATACGCCCACAGCACTTCAGAAAGGTCATGTGTGTCCACTGGGAATGTGCGTGGTGCTAGTGCCAAATATTGGTATTAGCACCAGCATATCCAACACTACACAAATACGCCCACAGCACTTCAGAAAGGTCATGTGTGTCCACTGGGAATGTGCGTGGTGCTAGTGCCAAATATTATTATTAGCACCAACACATCCAACACTACACAAATACGCCCACAGTAGTTAAGAAACTTCATGTGTTTCTACTGGGAATGTGCGTGGTGCTAGTGCCAAATATTGGTATTAGCACCAGCATATCCAACACTAAACAAATACGCCCACAGTAGTTAAGAAACTTCATGTGTGTCCACTGGGAATGTGCGTGGTGCTAGTGCCAAATATTGGTATTAGCACCAGCATATCCAACACTACACAAATACGCCCACAGCACTTCAGAAAGGTCATGTGTGTCGACTGGGAATGTGCGTGGTGCTAGTGCCAAATATTGGTATTAGCACCAGCATATTCAGCACTAAACAAATACGCCCACAGTAGTTAAGAAACTTCGTGTGTGTCGACTGGGAATGTGCGTGGTGCTAGTGCCAAATATTGGTATTAGCACCAGCATATCCAACACTACACAAATACGCCCACAGCACTTCAGAAAGGTCATGTGTGTCCACTGGGAATGTGCGTGGTGCTAGAACCAAATATTGGTATTAGCACCAGCATATCCAACACTACACAAATACGCCCACAGCACTTGAGAAACTTCATGTGTGTCCACTGGGAATGTGCGTGGTGCTAGTGCCAAATATTGGTATTAGCACCAGCATATCCAACACTACACAAATACGCCCACAGCACTTCAGAAAGGTCATGTGTGTCCACTGGGAATGTGCGTGGTGCTAGTGCCAAATATTGGTATTAGCACCAGCATATCCAACATTACACAAATACGCCCACAGCACTTCAGAAACTTCATGTGTGTCCACTGGGAATGTGCGTGGTACTAAGGCCAAATATTGGTATTAGCACTAGCACATCCAACACTACACAAATACGCCCACAGTAGTTAAGAAACTTCATGTGTTTCCACTGGGAATGTGCGTGGTGCTAGTGCCAAATATTGGTATTAGCACCAGCATATCCAACACTACACAAATACGCCCACAGCACTTCAGAAAGGTCATGTGTGTCCACTGGGAATGTGCGTGGTGCTAGTGCCAAATATTGGTATTAGCACCAGCATATCATACATTACACAAATACGCCCACAGTAGTTAAGAAACTTCATGTGTGTCCACTGGGAATGTGCGTGGTGCTAGTGCCAAATATTGGTATTAGCACCAGCATATCCAACATTACACAAATACGCCCACAGCACTTCAGAAACTTCATGTGTGTCCACTGGGAAAGTACGTGGTGCTAGTGCCAAATATTGGTGTTAGCACCAGCATATCCAACATTACACAAATACGCCCACAGCACTTCAGAAACTTCATGTGTGTCCACTGGGAATGTGCGTGGTGCTAGTGCCAAATGTTGGTATTAGCACCAGCATATCCAACATTACACAAATACGCCCACAGCACTTCAGAAACTTCATGTGTGTCCACTGGGAATGTGCGTGGTGCTAGTGCCAAATATTGGTATTAGCACCAGCATATCCAACACTACACAAATACGCCCACAGCACTTCAGAAAGGTCATGTGTGTCCACTGGGAATGTGCGTGGTGCTAGAACCAAATATTGGTATTAGCACCAGCATATCCAACACTACACAAATACGCCCACAGCACTTCAGAAACTTCATGTGTGTCCACTGGGAATGTGCGTGGTGCTAGTGCCAAATATTGGTATTAGCACCAGCTTATCCAACACTACACAAATACGCCCACAGCACTTCAGAAAGGTCATGTGTGTCGACTGGGAATGTGCGTGGTGCTAGTGCCAAATATTGGTATTAGCACCAGCATATCCAACACTACACAAATACGCCCACAGCACTTCAGAAACTTCATGTGTGTCCACTGGGAATGTGCGTGGTGCTAGTGCCAAATATTGGTATTAGCACCAGCATATCCAACATTACACAAATACTCCCACAGCACTTCAGAAAGGTCATGTGTGTCCACTGGGAATGTGCGTGGTGCTAGTGCCAAATATTGGTATTAGCACCAGCATATCCAACACTAAACAAATACGCCCACAGTAGTTAAGAAACTTCATGTGTGTCCACTGGGAATGTGCGTGGTGCTAGTGCCAAATATTGGTATTAGCACCAGCATATCCAACACTACACAAATACGCCCACAGCACTTCAGAAAGGTCATGTGTGTCGACTGGGAATGTGCGTGGTGCTAGTGCCAAATATTGGTATTAGCACCAGCATATCCAACACTAAACAAATACGCCCACAGTAGTTAAGAAACTTCGTGTGTGTCCACTGGGAATGTGCGTGGTGCTAGTGCCAAATATTTGTATTAGCACCAGCATATCCAACACTACACAAATACGCCCACAGCACTTCAGAAAGGTCATGTGTGTCCACTGGGAATGTGCGTGGTGCTAGAACCAAATATTGGTATTAGCACCAGCATATCCAACACTACACAAATACGCCCACAGCACTTCAGAAACTTCATGTGTGTCCACTGGGAATGTGCGTGGTGCTAGTGCCAAATATTGGTATTAGCACCAGCTTATCCAACACTACACAAATACGCCCACAGCACTTCAGAAAGGTCATGTGTGTCCACTGGGAATGTGCGTGGTGCTAGTGCCAAATATTGGTATTAGCACCAAAATATCCAACACTACACAAATACGCCCACAGCACTTCAGAAACTTCATGTGTGTCCACTGGGAATGTGCGTGGTGCTAGTGCCAAATATTGGTATTAGCACCAGCATATCCAACACTACACAAATACGCCCACAGCACTTCAGAAAGGTCATGTGTGTCCACTGGGAATGTGCGTGGTGCTAGTGCCAAATATTGGTATTAGCACCAGCATATCCAACATTACACAAATACGCCCACAGCACTTAAGAAAGGTCATGTGTGTCCACTGGGAATGTGCGTGGTGCTAGTGCCAAATATTGGTATTAGCACCAAAATATCCAACATTACACAAATACGCCCACAGCACTTCAGAAACTTCATGTGTGTCCACTGGGAATGTGCGTGGTGCTAGTGCCAAATATTGGTATTAGCACCAGCATATCCAACACTACACAAATACGCCCGCAGTAGTTAAGAAACTTCATGTGTTTCCACTGGGAATGTGCGTGGTGCTAGTGCCAAATATTGGTATTAGCACTAGCATATCCAACACTACACAAATACGCCCACAGCACTTCAGAAAGGTCATGTGTGTCCACTGGGAATGTGCGTGGTGCTAGTGCCAAATATTGGTATTAGACCAGCATATCCAACACTACACAAATACGCCCACAGCACTTCAGAAAGGTCATGTGTGTCCACTGGGAATGTGCGTGGTGCTAGTGCAAAATATTGGTATTAGCACCAGCATATCCAACATTACACAAATACGCCCACAGTAGTTAAGAAACTTCATGTGTGTCCACTGGGAATGTGCGTGGTGCTAGTGCCAAATATTGGTATTAGCACCAGCATATCCAACATTACACAAATACCCCCACAGCACTTCAGAAACTTCATGTGTGTCCACTGGTAAAGTGCGTGGTGCTAGTGCCAAATATTGGTATTTGCACCAGCATATCATTCATTACACAAATACGCCCACAGTAGTTAAGAAACTTCATGTGTGTCCACTGGGAATGTGCGTGGTGCTAGTGCCAAATATTGGTATTAGCACCAGCATATCCAACATTACACAAATACGCCCACAGCACTTCAGAAAGGTCATGTGTGTCCACTGGGAATGTGCGTGGTGCTAGTGCCAAATATTGGTATTAGCACCAGCATATCCAACACTACACAAATACGCCCACAGCACTTCAGAAAGGTCATGTGTGTCCACTGGGAATGTGTGTGGTGCTAGTGCCAAATATTATTATTAGCACCAACACATCCAACACTACACAAATACGCCCACAGTAGTTAAGAAACTTCATGTGTTTCTACTGGGAATGTGCGTGGTGCTAGTGCCAAATATTGGTATTAGCACCAGCATATCCAACACTAAACAAATACGCCCACAGTAGTTAAGAAACTTCATGTGTGTCCACTGGGAAAGTGCGTGGTGCTAGTGCCAAATATTGGTATTAGCACCAGCATATCCAACACTACACAAATACGCCCACAGCACTTCAGAAAGGTCATGTGTGTCCACTGGGAATGTGCGTGGTGCTAGTGCCAAATATTGGTATTAGCACCAGCATATCCAACACTAAACAAATACGCCCACAGTAGTTAAGAAACTTCGTGTGTGTCGACTGGGAATGTGCGTGGTGCTAGTGCCAAATATTGGTATTAGCACCAGCATATCCAACACTACACAAATACGCCCACAGCACTTCAGAAAGGTCATGTGTGTCCACTGGGAATGTGCGTGGTGCTAGAACCAAATATTGGTATTAGCACCAGCATATCCAACATTACACAAATACGCCCACAGCACTTCAGAAACTTCATGTGTGTCCACTGGGAATGTGCGTGGTGCTAGTGCCAAATATTGGTATTAGCACCAGCATATCCAACACTACACAAATACGCCCACAGCACTTCAGAAAGGTCATGTGTGTCCACTGGGAATGTGCGTGGAGCTAGTGCCAAATATTGGTATTAGCACCAGCATATCCAACATTACACAAATACGCCCACAGCACTTCAGAAACTTCATGTGTGTCCACTGGGAATGTGCGTGGTACTAAGGCCAAATATTGGTATTAGCACTAGCACATCCAACACTACACAAATACGCCCACAGTAGTTAAGAAACTTCATGTGTTTCCACTGGGAATGTGCGTGGTGCTAGTGCCAAATATTGGTATTAGCACCAGCATATCCAACACTACACAAATACGCCCACAGCACTTCAGAAAGGTCATGTGTGTCCACTGGGAATGTGCGTGGTGCTAGTGCCAAATATTGGTATTAGCACCAGCATATCATACATTACACAAATACGCCCACAGTAGTTAAGAAACTTCATGTGTGTCCACTGGGAATGTGCGTGGTGCTAGTGCCAAATATTGGTATTAGCACCAGCATATCCAACATTACACAAATACGCCCACAGCACTTCAGAAACTTCATGTGTGTCCACTGGGAAAGTACGTGGTGCTAGTGCCAAATATTGGTGTTAGCACCAGCATATCCAACATTACACAAATACGCCCACAGCATTTCAGAAACTTCATGTGTGTCCACTGGGAATGTGCGTGGTGCTAGTGCCAAATGTTGGTATTAGCACCAGCATATCCAACATTACACAAATACGCCCACAGCACTTCAGAAACTTCATGTGTGTCCACTGGGAATGTGCGTGGTGCTAGTGCCAAATATTGGTATTAGCACCAGCATATCCAACACTACACAAATACGCCCACAGCACTTCAGAAAGGTCATGTGTGTCCACTGGGAATGTGCGTGGTGCTAGAACCAAATATTGGTATTAGCACCAGCATATCCAACACTACACAAATACGCCCACAGCACTTCAGAAACTTCATGTGTGTCCACTGGGAATGTGCGTGGTGCTAGTGCCAAATATTGGTATTAGCACCAGCTTATCCAACACTACACAAATACGCCCACAGCACTTCAGAAAGGTCATGTGTGTCGACTGGGAATGTGCGTGGTGCTAGTGCCAAATATTGGTATTAGCACCAGCATATCCAACACTACACAAATACGCCCACAGCTCTTCAGAAAGGTCATGTGTGTCCACTGGGAATGTGCGTGGTGCTAGTGCCCAATATTGGTATTAGCACCAGCATATCCAACACTACACAAATACGCCCACAGCACTTCAGAAAGGTCATGTGTGTCCACTGGGAATGTGCGTGGTGCTAGTGCATAATATTGGTATTAGCACCAGCATATCCAACATTACACAAATACGCCCACAGCACTTCAGAAACTTCATGTGTGTCCACTGGGAATGTGCGTGGTACTAAGGCCAAATCTTGGTATTAGAACTAGCACATCCAACACTACACAAATACGCCCACAGTAGTAAAGAAACTTCATGTGTTTCCACTGGGAATGTGCGTGGTGCTAGTGCCAAATATTGGTATTAGCACCAGCATATCCAACACTACACAAATACGCCTACAGCACTTCAGAAAGGTCATGTGTGTCCACTGGGAAAGTGCGTGGTGCTAGTGCCAAATATTGGTATTAGCACCAGCCTATCCAACATTACACAAATACGCCCACAGTAGTTAAGAAACTTCATGTGTGTCCACTGGGAAAGTGCGTGGTGCTAGTGACAAATATTGGTATTAGCACCAGCACATCCAACATTACACAAATACGCCCACAGCACTTCAGAAACTTCATGTGTGTCTACTGGGAATGTGCGTGGTGCTAGTGCCAAATATTGGTATTAGCACCAGCATATCCAACACTACACAAATACGCCCACAGCACTTCAGAAACTTCATGTGTGTCCACTGGGAATGTGCGTGGTGCTAGTGCCAAATATTGGTATTAGCACCAGCATATCCAACATTACACAAATACGCCCACAGCACTTCAGAAACTTCATGTGTGTCCACTGGGAATGTGCGTGGTACTAAGGCCAAATATTGGTATTAGCACTAGCACATCCAACACTACACAAATACGCCCACAGTAGTTAAGAAACTTCATGTGTTTCCACTGGGAATGTGCGTGGTGCTAGTGCCAAATATTGGTATTAGCTACGCCCACAGCACTTCAGAAAGGTCATGTGTGTCCACTGGGAATGTGCGTGGTGCTAGTGCCAAATATTGGTATTAGCACCAGCATATCATACATTACACAAATACGCCCACAGTAGTTAAGAAACTTCATGTGTGTCCACTGGGAATGTGCGTGGTGCTAGTGCCAAATATTGGTATTAGCACCAGCATATCCAACATTACACAAATACGCCCACAGCACTTCAGAAACTTCATGTGTGTCCACTGGGAAAGTACGTGGTGCTAGTGCCAAATATTGGTGTTAGCACCAGCATATCCAACATTACACAAATACGCCCACAGCACTTCAGAAACTTCATGTGTGTCCACTGGGAATGTGCGTGGTGCTAGTGCCAAATGTTGGTATTAGCACCAGCATATCCAACATTACACAAATACGCCCACAGCACTTCAGAAACTTCATGTGTGTCCACTGGGAATGTGCGTGGTGCTAGTGCCAAATATTGGTATTAGCACCAGCATATCCAACACTACACAAATACGCCCACAGCACTTCAGAAAGGTCATGTGTGTCCACTGGGAATGTGCGTGGTGCTAGTGCCAAATATTGGTATTAGCACCAGCTTATCCAACACTACACAAATACGCCCACAGCACTTCAGAAAGGTCATGTGTGTCGACTGGGAATGTGCGTGGTGCTAGTGCCAAATATTGGTATTAGCACCAGCATATCCAACACTACACAAATACGCCCACAGCTCTTCAGAAAGGTCATGTGTGTCCACTGGGAATGTGCGTGGTGCTAGTGCCCAATATTGGTATTAGCACCAGCATATCCAACACTACACAAATACGCCCACAGCACTTCAGAAAGGTCATGTGTGTCCACTGGGAATGTGCGTGGTGCTAGTGCCAAATATTGGTATTAGCACCAGCATATCCAACATTACACAAATACGCCCACAGCACTTCAGAAACTTCATGTGTGTCCACTGGGAATGTGCGTGGTACTAAGGCCAAATATTGGTATTAGAACTAGCACATCCAACACTACACAAATACGCCCACAGTAGTTAAGAAACTTCATGTGTTTCCACTGGGAATGTGCGTGGTGCTAGTGCCAAATATTGGTATTAGCACCAGCATATCCAACACTACACAAATACGCCTACAGCACTTCAGAAAGGTCATGTGTGTCCACTGGGAAAGTGCGTGGTGCTAGTGCCAAATATTGGTATTAGCACCAGCCTATCCAACATTACACAAATACGCCCACAGTAGTCAAGAAACTTCATGTGTGTCCACTGGGAAAGTGCGTGGTGCTAGTGCCAAATATTGGTATTAGCACCAGCATATCCAACATTACACAAATACGCCCACAGCACTTCAGAAACTTCATGTGTGTCTACTGGGAATGTGCGTGGTGCTAGTGCCAAATATTGGTATTAGCACCAGCATATCCAACACTACACAAATACGCCCACAGCACTTCAGAAACTTCATGTGTGTCCACTGGGAATGTGCGTGGTGCTAGTGCCAAATATTGGTATTAGCACCAGCATATCCAACATTACACAAATACTCCCACAGCACTTCAGAAAGGTCATGTGTGTCCACTGGGAATGTGCGTGGTGCTAGTGCCAAATATTGGTATTAGCACCAGCATATCCAACACTACACAAATACGCCCACAGCACTTCAGAAAGGTCATGTGTGTCCACTGGGAATGTGCGTGGTGCTAGTGCCAAATATTATTATTAGCACCAACACATCCAACACTACACAAATACGCCCACAGTAGTTAAGAAACTTCATGTGTTTCTACTGGGAATGTGCGTGGTGCTAGTGCCAAATATTGGTATTAGCACCAGCATATCCAACACTAAACAAATACGCCCACAGTAGTTAAGAAACTTCATGTGTGTCCACTGGGAATGTGCGTGGTGCTAGTGCCAAATATTGGTATTAGCACCAGCATATCCAACACTACACATATACGCCCACAGCACTTCAGAAAGGTCATGTGTGTCTACTGGGAATGTGCGTGGTGCTAGTGCCAAATATTGGTATTAGCACCAGCATATCCAACACTAAACAAATACGCCCACAGTAGTTAAGAAACTTCGTGTGTGTCGACTGGGAATGTGCGTGGTGCTAGTGCCAAATATTTGTATTAGCACCAGCATATCCAACACTACACAAATACGCCCACAGCACTTCAGAAACTTCATGTGTGTCCACTGGGAATGTGCGTGGTGCTAGTGCCAAATGTTGGTATTAGCACCAGCATATCCAACATTACACAAATACGCCCACAGCACTTCAGAAACTTCATGTGTGTCCACTGGGAAAGTACGTGGTGCTAGTGCCAAATATTGGTGTTAGCACCAGCATATCCAACATTACACAAATACGCCCACAGCACTTCAGAAACTTCATGTGTGTCCACTGGGAATGTGCGTGGTGCTAGTGCCAAATGTTGGTATTAGCACCAGCATATCCAACATTACACAAATACGCCCACAGCACTTCAGAAACTTCATGTGTGTCCACTGGGAATGTGCGTGGTGCTAGTGCCAAATATTGGTATTAGCACCAGCATATCCAACACTACACAAATACGCCCACAGCACTTCAGAAAGGTCATGTGTGTCCACTGGGAATGTGCGTGGTGCTAGAACCAAATATTGGTATTAGCACCAGCATATCCAACACTACACAAATACGCCCACAGCACTTCAGAAACTTCATGTGTGTCCACTGGGAATGTGCGTGGTGCTAGTGCCAAATATTGGTATTAGCACCAGCTTATCCAACACTACACAAATACGCCCACAGCACTTCAGAAAGGTCATGTGTGTCGACTGGGAATGTGCGTGGTGCTAGTGCCAAATATTGGTATTAGCACCAGCATATCCAACACTACACAAATACGCCCACAGCTCTTCAGAAAGGTCATGTGTGTCCACTGGGAATGTGCGTGGTGCTAGTGCCCAATATTGGTATTAGCACCAGCATATCCAACACTACACAAATACGCCCACAGCACTTCAGAAAGGTCATGTGTGTCCACTGGGAATGTGCGTGGTGCTAGTGCCAAATATTGGTATTAGAACCAGCATATCCAACATTACACAAATACGCCCACAGCACTTCAGAAACTTCATGTGTGTCCACTGGGAATGTGCGTGGTACTAAGGCCAAATATTGGTATTAGAACTAGCACATCCAACACTACACAAATACGCCCACAGTAGTTAAGAAACTTCATGTGTTTCCACTGGGAATGTGCGTGGTGCTAGTGCCAAATATTGGTATTAGCACCAGCATATCCAACACTAATCAAATACGCCTACAGCACTTCAGAAAGGTCATGTGTGTCCACTGGGAAAGTGCGTGGTGCTAGTGCCAAATATTGGTATTAGCACCAGCCTATCCAACATTACACAAATACGCCCACAGTAGTTAAGAAACTTCATGTGTGTCCACTGGGAAAGTGCGTGGTGCTAGTGCCAAATATTGGTATTAGCACCAGCATATCCAACATTACACAAATACGCCCACAGCACTTCAGAAACTTCATGTGTGTCTACTGGGAATGTGCGTGGTGCTAGTGCCAAATATTGGTATTAGCACCAGCATATCCAACACTACACAAATACGCCCACAGCACTTCAGAAACTTCATGTGTGTCCACTGGGAATGTGCGTGGTGCTAGTGCCAAATATTGGTATTAGCACCAGCATATCCAACATTACACAAATACTCCCACAGCACTTCAGAAAGGTCATGTGTGTCCACTGGGAATGTGCGTGGTGCTAGTGCCAAATATTGGTATTAGCACCAGCATATCCAACACTACACAAATACGCCCACAGCACTTCAGAAAGGTCATGTGTGTCCACTGGGAATGTGCGTGGTGCTAGTGCCAAATATTATTATTAGCACCAACACATCCAACACTACACAAATACGCCCACAGTAGTTAAGAAACTTCATGTGTTTCTACTGGGAATGTGCGTGGTGCTAGTGCCAAATATTGGTATTAGCACCAGCATATCCAACACTAAACAAATACGCCCACAGTAGTTAAGAAACTTCATGTGTGTCCACTGGGAATGTGCGTGGTGCTAGTGCCAAATATTGGTATTAGCACCAGCATATCCAACACTACACAAATACGCCCACAGCACTTCAGAAACTTCATGTGTGTCCACTGGGAATGTGCGTGGTGCTAGTGCCAAATATTGGTATTAGCACCAGCTTATCCAACACTACACAAATACGCCCACAGCACTTCAGAAAGGTCATGTGTGTCCACTGGGAATGTGCGTGGTGCTAGAACCAAATATTGGTATTAGCACCAGCATATCCAACACTACACAAATACGCCCACAGCACTTCAGAAACTTCATGTGTGTCCACTGGGAATGTGCGTGGTGCTAGTGCCAAATATTGGTATTAGCACCAGCTTATCCAACACTACACAAATACGCCCACAGCACTTCAGAAAGGTCATGTGTGTCCACTGGGAATGTGCGTGGTGCTAGTGCCAAATATTGGTATTAGCACCAGCATATCCAACACTACACAAATACGCCCACAGCACTTCAGAAAGGTCATGTGTGTCCACTGGGAATGTGCGTGGTGCTAGTGCCAAATATTGGTATTAGCACCAGCATATCCAACATTACACAAATACGCCCACGGCACTTCAGAAACTTCATGTGTGTCCACTGGGAATGTGCGTGGTACTAAGGCCAAATATTGGTATTAGCACTAGCACATCCAACACTACACAAATACGCCCACAGTAGTTAAGAAACTTCATGTGTTTCCACTGGGAATGTGCGTGGTGCTAGTGCCAAATATTGGTGTTAGCACCAGCATATCCAACATTACACAAATACGCCCACAGCACTTCAGAAACTTCATGTGTGTCCACTGGGAAAGTGCGTGGTGCTAGTGCCAAATATTGGTATTAGCACCAGCATATCCAACACTACACAAATACGCCCACAGCACTTCAGAAACTTCATGTGTGTCCACTGGGAATGTGCGTGGTGCTAGTGCCAAATATTGGTATTAGCACCAGCTTATCCAACACTACACAAATACGCCCACAGCACTTCAGAAAGGTCATGTGTGTCCACTGGGAATGTGCGTGGTGCTAGAACCAAATATTGGTATTAGCACCAGCATATCCAACACTACACAAATACGCCCACAGCACTTCAGAAACTTCATGTGTGTCCACTGGGAATGTGCGTGGTGCTAGTGCCAAATATTGGTATTAGCACCAGCTTATCCAACACTACACAAATACGCCCACAGCACTTCAGAAAGGTCATGTGTGTCCACTGGGAATGTGCGCGGTGCTAGTGCCAAATATTGGTATTAGCACCAGCATATCCAACACTACACAAATACGCCCACAGCACTTCAGAAAGGTCATGTGTGTCCACTGGGAATGTGCGTGGTGCTAGTGCCAAATATTGGTATTAGCACCAGCATATCCAACATTACACAAATACGCCCACGGCACTTCAGAAACTTCATGTGTGTCCACTGGGAATGTGCGTGGTACTAAGGCCAAATATTGGTATTAGCACTAGCACATCCAACACTACACAAATACGCCCACAGTAGTTAAGAAACTTCATGTGTTTCCACTGGGAATGTGCGTGGTGCTAGTGCCAAATATTGGTATTAGCACCAGCATATCCAACACTACACAAATACGCCCACAGCACTTCAGAAAGGTCATGTGTGTCCACTGGGAATGTGCGTGGTGCTAGTGCCAAATATTGGTATTAGCACCAGCATATCCAACATTACACAAATACGCCCACGGCACTTCAGAAACTTCATGTGTGTCCACTGGGAATGTGCGTGGTGCTAGTGCCAAATATTGGTGTTAGCACCAGCATATCCAACATTACACAAATACGCCCACAGCACTTCAGAAACTTCATGTGTGTCCACTGGGAAAGTGCGTGGTGCTAGTGCCAAATATTGGTATTAGCACCAGCATATCCAACACTACACAAATACGCCCACAGCACTTCAGAAACTTCATGTGTGTCCACTGGGAATGTGCGTGGTGCTAGTGCCAAATATTGGTATTAGCACCAGCTTATCCAACACTACACAAATACGCCCACAGCACTTCAGAAAGGTCATGTGTGTCCACTGGGAATGTGCGTGGTGCTAGAACCAAATATTGGTATTAGCACCAGCATATCCAACACTACACAAATACGCCCACAGCACTTCAGAAACTTCATGTGTGTCCACTGGGAATGTGCGTGGTGCTAGTGCCAAATATTGGTATTAGCACCAGCTTATCCAACACTACACAAATACGCCCACAGCACTTCAGAAAGGTCATGTGTGTCCACTGGGAATGTGCGCGGTGCTAGTGCCAAATATTGGTATTAGCACCAGCATATCCAACACTACACAAATACGCCCACAGCACTTCAGAAAGGTCATGTGTGTCCACTGGGAATGTGCGTGGTGCTAGTGCCAAATATTGGTATTAGCACCAGCATATCCAACATTACACAAATACGCCCACGGCACTTCAGAAACTTCATGTGTGTCCACTGGGAATGTGCGTGGTACTAAGGCCAAATATTGGTATTAGCACTAGCACATCCAACACTACACAAATACGCCCACAGTAGTTAAGAAACTTCATGTGTTTCCACTGGGAATGTGCGTGGTGCTAGTGCCAAATATTGGTATTAGCACCAGCATATCCAACACTACACAAATACGCCCACAGCACTTCAGAAAGGTCATGTGTGTCCACTGGGAATGTGCGTGGTGCTAGTGCCAAATATTGGTATTAGCACCAGCATATCATACATTACACAAATACGCCCACAGTAGTTAAGAAACTTCATGTGTGTCCACTGGGAATGTGCGTGGTGCTAGTGCCAAATATTGGTATTAGCACCAGCATATCCAACATTACACAAATACGCCCACAGCACTTCAGAAAGGTCATGTGTGTCCACTGGGAATGTGCGTGGTGCTAGTGCCAAATATTGGTATTAGCACCAAAATATCCAACATTACACAAATACGCCCACAGCACTTCAGAAAGGTCATGTGTGTCCACTGGGAATGTGCGTGGTGCTAGTGCCAAATATTGGTATTAGCACCAGCATATCCAACATTACACAAATACGCCCATAGTAGTTTAGAAACTTCATGTTTGTCCACTGTTAATGTGCGTGGTGCTAGTGCCAAATATTGGTATTTGCACCAGCATTTCCAACATTACACAAATACGCCCACAGCACTTCAGAAACTTCTTGTGTGTCCACTGGGAAAGTGCGTGGTGCTAGTGCCAAATATTGGTATTAGCACCAGCATATCCAACACTACACAAATACGCCCACAGTACTTCAGAAACTTCATGTGTGTCCACTGGGAAAGTGCGTGGTGCTAGTGCCAAATATTGGTATTAGCACTAGCATATCTAACACTACACAAATACGCCCACAGCACTTCAGAAACTTCATGTGTGTCCACTGGAAATGTGCGTGGTGCTAGTGCCAAAAATTGGTATTAGCACCAGCATATCCAACACTACACAAATACGCCCACAGCACTTCAGAAACTTCATGTGTGTCCACTGGGAATGTGCGTGGTGCTTGTGCCTAATATTGGTATTAGCACCAGCATATCCAACATTACACAAATACTCCCACAGCACTTCAGAAAGGTCATGTGTGTCCACTGGGAATGTGCGTGGTGCTAGTGCCAAATATTGGTATTAGCACCAGCATATCCATCACTACACAAATACGCCCACAGTAGTTAAGAAACTTCATGTGTTTCCAATGGGAATGTGCGTGGTGCTAGTGCCAAATATTGGTATTAGCACCAGCATATCCAACACTACACAAATACGCCCACAGTAGTTAAGAAACTTCATGTGTTTCCACTTGGAATGTGCGTGGTGCTAGTGCCAAATATTGGTATTAGCACCAGCATATCCAACACTACACAAATACGCCCACAGCACTTCAGAAAGGTCATGTGTGTCCACTGGGAATGTGCGTGGTGCTAGTGCCAAATATTGGTATTAGCACCAGCATATCATACATTACACAAATACGCCCACAGTAGTTAAGAAACTTCATGTGTGTCCACTGGGAATGTGCGTGGTGCTAGTGCCAAATATTGGTATTAGCACTAGCATATCCAACATTACACAAATACGCCCACAGCACTTCAGAAAGGTCATGTGTGTCCACTGGGAATGTGCGTGGTGCTAGTGCCAAATATTGGTATTAGCACCAAAATATCCAACACTACACAAATACGCCCACAGCACTTCAGAAACTTCATGTGTGTCCACTGGGAATGTGCGTGGTGCTAGTGCCAAATATTGGTATTAGCACCAGCATATCCAACACTACACAAATACGCCCACAGCACTTCAGAAAGGTCATGTGTGTCCACTGGGAATGTGCGTGGTGCTAGTGCCAAATATTGGTATTAGCACCAGCATATCCAACATTACACAAATACGCCCATAGTAGTTTAGAAACTTCATGTTTGTCCACTGGGAATGTGCGTGGTGCTAGTGCCAAATATTGGTATTTGCACCAGCATTTCCAACACTACACAAATACGCCCACAGCACTTCAGAAAGGTCATGTGTGTCCACTGGGAAAGTGCGTGGTGCTAGTGCCAAATATTGGTATTAGCACCAGCATATCTAACACTACACAAATACGCCCACAGCACTTCAGAAACTTCATGTGTGTCCACTGGAAATGTGCGTGGTGCTAGAACCAAATATTGGTATTAGCACCAGCATATCCAACACTACACAAATACGCCCACAGCACTTCAGAAAGGTCATGTGTGTCCACTGGGAATGTGCGTGGTGCTTGTGCCTAATATTGGTATTAGCACCAGCATATCCAACATTACACAAATACTCCCACAGCACTTCAGAAAGGTCATGTGTGTCCACTGGGAATGTGCGTGGTGCTAGTGCCAAATATTGGTATTAGCACCAGCATATCCAACACTACACAAGTACGCCCACAGTAGTTAAGAAACTTCATGTGTTTCCAATGGGAATGTGCGTGGTGCTAGTGCCAAATATTGGTATTAGCACCAGCATATCCAACATTACACAAATTCTCCCACAGCACTTCAGAAAGGTCATGTGTGTCCACTGGGAATGTGCGTGGTGCTAGTGCCAAATATTGGTATTAGCACCAGCATATCCAACACTACACAAATACGCCCACAGCACTTCAGAAAGGTCATGTGTGTCCACTGGGAATGTGCGTGGTGCTAGTGCCAAATATTGGTATTAGCACCAGCATATCCAACATTACACAAATACTCCCACAGCACTTCAGAAAGGTCATGTGTGTCCACTGGGAATGTGCGTGGTGCTAGTGCCAAATATTGGTATTAGCACCAGCAAATCCAACATTACACAAATACGCCCACAGTAGTTGAGAAACTTCGTGTGTTTCCACTTGGAATGTGCGTGGTGCTAGTGCCAAATATTGGTATTAGCACCAGCATATCCAACACTTCACAAATACGCCCACAGCACTTCAGAAAGGTCATGTGTGCCCACTGGGAATGTACGTGGTGCTAGTGTCAAATATTGGTATTAGCACCAGCATATCCAACACTACACAAATACGCCCACAGCACTTCAGAAAGGTCATGTGTGTCCACTGGGAATGTGCGTGGTGCTTGTGCCTAATATTGGTATTAGCACCAGCATATCCAACATTACACAAATACTCCCACAGCACTTCAGAAAGGTCATGTGTGTCCACTGGGAATGTGCGTGGTGCTAGTGCCAAATATTGGTATTAGCACCAGCATATCCAACACTACACAAATACGCCCACAGTAGTTAAGAAACTTCATGTGTTTCCAATGGGAATGTGCGTGGTGCTAGTGCCAAATATTGGTATTAGCACCAGCATATCCAACATTACACAAATTCTCCCACAGCACTTCAGAAAGGTCATGTGTGTCCACTGGGAATGTGCGTGGTGCTAGTGCCAAATATTGGTATTAGCACCAGCATATCCAACACTACACAAATACGCCCACAGCACTTCAGAAAGGTCATGTGTGTCCACTGGGAATGCGCGTGGTGCTAGTGCCAAATATTGGTATTAGCACCAGCATATCCAACACTACACAAATACGCCCACAGTAGTTGAGAAACTTCATGTGTGTCCACTGAGAATGTGCGTGGTGTTAGTGCCAAATATTGGTATTAGCACCAGCATATCCAACATTACACAAATACGCCCACAGTAGTTAAGAAACTTCATGTGTGTCCACTGGGAATGTGCGTGGTGCTAGTGCCAAATATTGGTATTAGCACCAGCATATCCAACACTACACAAATACGCCCACAGTAGTTAAGAAACTTCATGTGTGTCCACTGAGAATGTGCGTGGTGCTAGTGCCAAATATTGGTATTAGCACCAGCATATCCAACATTACACAAATTCTCCCACAGCACTTCAGAAAGGTCATGTGTGTCCACTGGGAATGTGCGTGGTGCTAGTGCCAAATATTGGTATTAGCACCAGCATATCCAACACTACACAAATACGCCCACAGCACTTCAGAAAGGTCATGTGTGTCCACTGGGAATGTGCGTGGTGCTAGTGCCAAATATTGGTATTAGCACCAGCATATCCAACATTACACAAATACTCCCACAGCACTTCAGAAAGGTCATGTGTGTCCACTGGGAATGTGCGTGGTGCTAGTGCCAAATATTGGTATTAGCACCAGCAAATCCAACATTACACAAATACGCCCACAGTAGTTGAGAAACTTCGTGTGTTTCCACTTGGAATGTGCGTGGTGCTAGTGCCAAATATTGGTATTAGCACCAGCATATCCAACACTTCACAAATACGCCCACAGCACTTCAGAAAGGTCATGTGTGCCCACTGGGAATGTACGTGGTGCTAGTGTCAAATATTGGTATTAGCACCAGCATATCCAACACTACACAAATACGCCCACAGCACTTCAGAAAGGTCATGTGTGTCCACTGGGAATGTGCGTGGTGCTTGTGCCTAATATTGGTATTAGCACCAGCATATCCAACATTACACAAATACTCCCACAGCACTTCAGAAAGGTCATGTGTGTCCACTGGGAATGTGCGTGGTGCTAGTGCCAAATATTGGTATTAGCACCAGCATATCCAACACTACACAAATACGCCCACAGTAGTTAAGAAACTTCATGTGTTTCCAATGGGAATGTGCGTGGTGCTAGTGCCAAATATTGGTATTAGCACCAGCATATCCAACATTACACAAATTCTCCCACAGCACTTCAGAAAGGTCATGTGTGTCCACTGGGAATGTGCGTGGTGCTAGTGCCAAATATTGGTATTAGCACCAGCATATCCAACACTACACAAATACGCCCACAGCACTTCAGAAAGGTCATGTGTGTCCACTGGGAATGCGCGTGGTGCTAGTGCCAAATATTGGTATTAGCACCAGCATATCCAACACTACACAAATACGCCCACAGTAGTTGAGAAACTTCATGTGTGTCCACTGAGAATGTGCGTGGTGTTAGTGCCAAATATTGGTATTAGCACCAGCATATCCAACATTACACAAATACGCCCACAGTAGTTAAGAAACTTCATGTGTGTCCACTGGGAATGTGCGTGGTGCTAGTGCCAAATATTGGTATTAGCACCAGCATATCCAACACTACACAAATACGCCCACAGTAGTTAAGAAACTTCATGTGTGTCCACTTAGAATGTGCGTGGTGCTAGTGCCAAATATTGGTATTAGCACCAGCATATCCAACATTACACAAATACGCCCACAGCACTTCAGAAAGGTCATGTGTGTCCACTGGGAATGTGCGTGGTGCTAGTGCCAAATATTGGTATTAGCACCAAAATATCCAACACTACACAAATACGCCCACAGCACTTCAGAAACTTCATGTGTGTCCACTGGGAATGTGCGTGGTGCTAGTGCCAAATATTGGTATTAGCACCAGCATATCCAACACTACACAAATACGCCCACAGCACTTCAGAAAGGTCATGTGTGTCCACTGGGAATGTGCGTGGTGCTAGTGCCAAATATTGGTATTAGCACCAGCATATCCAACATTACACAAATACGCCCATAGTAGTTTAGAAACTTCATGTTTGTCCACTGGGAATGTGCGTGGTGCTAGTGCCAAATATTGGTATTTGCACCAGCATTTCCAACACTACACAAATACGCCCACAGCACTTCAGAAAGGTCATGTGTGTCCACTGGGAAAGTGCGTGGTGCTAGTGCCAAATATTGGTATTAGCACCAGCATATCTAACACTACACAAATACGCCCACAGCACTTCAGAAACTTCATGTGTGTCCACTGGAAATGTGCGTGGTGCTAGAACCAAATATTGGTATTAGCACCAGCATATCCAACACTACACAAATACGCCCACAGCACTTCAGAAAGGTCATGTGTGTCCACTGGGAATGTGCGTGGTGCTTGTGCCTAATATTGGTATTAGCACCAGCATATCCAACATTACACAAATACTCCCACAGCACTTCAGAAAGGTCATGTGTGTCCACTGGGAATGTGCGTGGTGCTAGTGCCAAATATTGGTATTAGCACCAGCATATCCAACACTACACAAATACGCCCACAGTAGTTAAGAAACTTCATGTGTTTCCAATGGGAATGTGCGTGGTGCTAGTGCCAAATATTCGTATTAGCACCAGCATATCCAACATTACACAAATTCTCCCACAGCACTTCAGAAAGGTCATGTGTGTCCACTGGGAATGTGCGTGGTGCTAGTGCCAAATATTGGTATTAGCACCAGCATATCCAACACTACACAAATACGCCCACAGCACTTCAGAAAGGTCATGTGTGTCCACTGGGAATGTGCGTGGTGCTAGTGCCAAATATTGGTATTAGCACCAGCATATCCAACACTACACAAATACGCCCACAGCACTTCAGAAAGGTCATGTGTGTCCACTGGGAATGTGCGTGGTGCTAGTGCCAAATATTGGTATTAGCACCAGCATATCCAACATTACACAAATACTCCCACAGCACTTCAGAAAGGTCATGTGTGTCCACTGGGAATGTGCGTGGTGCTAGTGCCAAATATTGGTATTAGCACCAGCAAATCCAACATTACACAAATACGCCCACAGTAGTTGAGAAACTTCGTGTGTTTCCACTTGGAATGTGCGTGGTGCTAGTGCCAAATATTGGTATTAGCACCAGCATATCCAACACTTCACAAATACGCCCACAGCACTTCAGAAAGGTCATGTGTGCCCACTGGGAATGTACGTGGTGCTAGTGTCAAATATTGGTATTAGCACCAGCATATCCAACACTACACAAATACGCCCACAGCACTTCAGAAAGGTCATGTGTGTCCACTGGGAATGTGCGTGGTGCTTGTGCCTAATATTGGTATTAGCACCAGCATATCCAACATTACACAAATACTCCCACAGCACTTCAGAAAGGTCATGTGTGTCCACTGGGAATGTGCGTGGTGCTAGTGCCAAATATTGGTATTAGCACCAGCATATCCAACACTACACAAATACGCCCACAGTAGTTAAGAAACGTCATGTGTTTCCAATGGGAATGTGCGTGGTGCTAGTGCCAAATATTGGTATTAGCACCAGCATATCCAACATTACACAAATTCTCCCACAGCACTTCAGAAAGGTCATGTGTGTCCACTGGGAATGTGCGTGGTGCTCGTGCCAAATATTGGTATTAGCACCAGCATATCCAACACTACACAAATACGCCCACTGCACTTCAGAAAGGTCATGTGTGTCCACTGGGAATGCGCGTGGTGCTAGTGCCAAATATTGGTATTAGCACCAGCATATCCAACACTACACAAATACGCCCACAGTAGTTGAGAAACTTCATGTGTGTCCACTGAGAATGTGCGTGGTGTTAGTGCCAAATATTGGTATTAGCACCAGCATATCCAACATTACACAAATACGCCCACAGTAGTTAAGAAACTTCATGTGTGTCCACTGGGAATGTGCGTGGTGCTAGTGCCAAATATTGGTATTAGCACCAGCATATCCAACACTACACAAATACGCCCACAGTAGTTAAGAAACTTCATGTGTGTCCACTGAGAATGTGCGTGGTGCTAGTGCCAAATATTGGTATTAGCACCAGCATATCCAACATTACACAAATATTCCCACAGCACTTCAGAAAGGTCATGTGTGTCCACTGGGAATGTGCTTGGTGCTAGTGCCAAATATTGGTATTAGCACCAAAATATCCAACATTACACAAATACGCCCACAGCACTTCAGAAACTTCATGTGTGTCCACTGGGAATGTGCGTGGTGCTAGTGCCAAATATTGGTATTAGCACCAGCATATTCAACACTACACAAATACACCCACAGCACTTCATAAAGGTCATGTGTGTCCACTGGGAATGTGCGTGGTGCTAGTGCCAAATATTGGTATTAGCACCAGCATATCCAACACTACACAAATACGCCCACAGCACTTCAGAAAGGTCATGTGCGTCCACTGGGAATGTGCGTGGTGCTAGTGCCAAATATTGGTATTAGCACCGGCATATCCAACACTACACAAATACGCCCACAGTAGTTAAGAAACTTCATGTGTGTCCACTGAGAATGTGCGTGGTTCTAGTGCCAAATATTGGTATTAGCACCAGCATATCCAACATTACACAAATACGCCCACAGCACTTCAGAAAGGTCATGTGTGTCCACTGGGAATGTGCGTGGTGCTAGTGCCAAATATTGGTATTAGCACCAAAATATCCAACATTACACAAATACGCCATCAGCACTTCAGAAACTTCATGTGTGTCCACTGGGAATGTGCGTGGTGCTAGTGCCAAATATTGGTATTAGCACCAGCAAATCCAACAGTACACAAATACGCCCACAGCAGTTAAGAAACTTCATGTGTGTCCACTGGGAATGTGCGTGGTGCTAGTGCCAATATTGGTATTAGCACCAGCATATCCAACACTACACAAATACGCCCACAGTAGTTAAGAAACTTCATGTGTGTCCACTGAGAATGTGCGTGGTTCTAGTGCCAAATATTGGTATTAGCACCAGCATATCCAACACTACACAAATACGCCCACAGCACTTCAGAAACTTTTTGTGTGTCTACTGGGAATGTGCGTGGTGCTAGTGCCAAATATTGGTATTAGCACCAGCATATCCAACACTACACAAATACGCCCACAGCACTTCAGAAACTTCATGTGTGTCCACTGGGAATGTGCGTGGTGCTAGTGCCAAATATTGGTATTAGCACCAGCATATCCAACATTACACAAATACTCCCACAGCACTTCAGAAAGGTCATGTGTGTCCACTGGGAATGTGCGTGGTGCTAGTGCCAAATATTGGTATTAGCACCAGCATATCCAACACTACACAAATACGCCCACAGCACTTCAGAAAGGTCATGTGTGTCCACTGGGAATGTGCGTGGTGCTAGTGCCAAATATTAGTATTAGCACCAACACATCCAACACTACACAAATACGCCCACAGTAGTTAAGAAACTTCATGTGTTTCCACTGGGAATGTGCGTGGTGCTAGTGCCAAATATTGGTATTAGTACCAGCATATCCAACACTAAACAAATACGCCCACAGTAGTTAAGAAACTTCATGTGTGTCCACTGGGAATGTGCGTGGTGCTAGTGCCAAATATTGGTATTAGCACCAGCATATCCAACACTACACAAATACGCCCACAGCACTTCAGAAAGGTCATGTGTGTCGACTGGGAATGTGCGTGGTGCTAGTGCCAAATATTGGTATTAGCACCAGCATATCCATCACTAAACAAATACGCCCACAGTAGTTAAGAAACTTCGTGTGTGTCCACTGGGAATGTGCGTGGTGCTAGTGCGAAATATTTGTATTAGCACCAGCATATCCAACGCTACACAAATACGCCCACAGCACTTCAGAAAGGTCATGTGTGTCCACTGGGAATGTGCGTGGTGCTAGAACCAAATATTGGTATTAGCACCAGCATATCCAACACTAAACAAATACGCCCACAGTAGTTAAGAAACTTCATGTGTGTCCACTGGGAATGTGCGTGGTGCTAGTGCCAAATATTGGTATTAGCACCAGCATATCCAACACTACACAAATACGCCCACAGCACTTCAGAAAGGTCATGTGTGTCGACTGGGAATGTGCGTGGTGCTAGTGCCAAATATTGGTATTAGCACCAGCATATCCAACACTAAACAAATACGCCCACAGTAGTTAAGAAACTTCGTGTGTGTCCACTGGGAATGTGCGTGGTGCTAGTGCCAAATATTTGTATTAGCACCAGCATATCCAACACTACACAAATACGCCCACAGCACTTCAGAAAGGTCATGTGTGTCCACTGGGAATGTGTGTGGTGCTAGAACCAAATATTGGTATTAGCACCAGCATATCCAACACTACACAAATACGCCCACAGCACTTCAGAAACTTCATGTGTGTCCACTGGGAATGTGCGTGGTGCTAGTGCCAAATATTGGTATTAGCACCAGCTTATCCAACACTACACAAATACGCCCACAGCACTTCAGAAAGGTCATGTGTGTCCACTGAAAATGTGCGTGGTGCTAGTGCCAAATATTGGTATTAGCACCAGCATATCCAACACTACACAAATACGCCCACAGCACTTCAGAAAGGTCATGTGTGTCCACTGGGAATGTGCGTGGTGCTAGTGCCCAATATTGGTATTAGCACCAGCATATCCAACACTACACAAATACGCCCACAGCACTTCAGAAAGGTCATGTGTGTCCACTGGGAATGTGCGTGGTGCTAGTGCCAAATATTGGTATTAGCACCAGCATATCCAACATTACACAAATACGCCCACAGCACTTCAGAAACTTCATGTGTGTCCACTGGGAATGTGCGTGGTACTAAGGCCAAATATTGGTATTAGCACTAGCACATCCAACATTACACAAATACGCCCACAGTAGTTAAGAAACTTCATGTGTTTCCACTGGGAATGTGCGTGGTGCTAGTGCCAAATATTGGTATTAGCACCAGCATATCCAACACTACACAAATACGCCCACAGCACTTCAGAAAGGTCATGTGTGTCGACTGGGAATGTGCGTGGTGCTAGTGCCAAATATTGGTATTAGCACCAGCATATCCAACATTACACAAATACGCCCACAGCACTTCAGAAACTTCATGTGTGTCCACTGGGAATGTGCGTGGTACTAAGGCCAAATATTGGTATTAGCACTAGCACATCCAACACTACACAAATACACCCACAGTAGTTAAGAAACTTCATGTGTTTCTACTGGGAATGTGCGTGGTGCTAGTGCCAAATATTGGTATTAGCACCAGCATATCCAACATTACACAAATACGCCCACAGCACTTCAGAAAGGTCATGTGTGTCCACTGTGAATGTGCGTGGTGCTAGTGCCAAATATTGGTATTAGCACCAGCATATCATACATTACACAAATACGCCCACAGTAGTTAAGAAACTTCATGTGTGTCCACTGGGAATGTGCGTGGTGCTAGTGCCAAATATTGGTATTAGCACCAGCATATCCAACATTACACAAATACGCCCACAGCACTTCAGAAACTTCATGTGTGTCCACTGGGAAAGTGCGTGGTGCTAGTGCCAAATATTGGTGTTAGCACCAGCATATCCAACATTACACAAATACGCCCACAGCACTTCAGAAACTTCATGTGTGTCCACTGGGAATGTGCGTGGTGCTAGTGCCAAATATTGGTATTAGCACCAGCATATCCAACACTACACAAATACGCCCACAGCACTTCAGAAACTTCATGTGTGTCCACTGGGAATGTGCGTGGTGCTAGTGCCAAATATTGGTATTAGCACCAGCATATCCAACACTACACAAATACGCCCACAGCACTTCAGAAAGGTCATGTGTGTCCACTGGGAAAGTGCGTGGTGCTAGTGCCAAATATTGGTATTAGCACCAGCATATCCAACACTACACAAATACGCCCACAGTAGTTAAGAAACTTCATGTGGGTCCACTGAGAATGTGCGTGGTGCTAGTGCCAAATATTGGTATTAGCACCAGCATATCCAACATTACACAAATACGCCCACAGCACTTCAGAAAGGTCATGTGTGTCCACTGGGAATGTGCGTGGTGCTAGTGCCAAATAATGGTATTAGCACCAAAATATCCAACATTACACAAATACGCCCAAAGCACTTCAGAAACTTCATGTGTGTCCACTTGGAATGTGCGTGGTGCTAGTGCCAAATATTGGTATTAGCACCAAAATATCCAACATTACACAAATACGCCCACAGCACTTTAGAAACTTCATGTGTGTCCACTGGGAATGTGCGTGGTGCTAGTGCCAAATATTGGTATTAGCACTAGCATATCCAACACTACACAGATACGCCCACAGTAGTTAAGAAACTTCATTTGTTTGCACTGGGAATGTGCGTGGTGCTAGTGCCAAATATTGGTATTAGCACCAGCATATCCAACACTACACAAATACGCCCACAGCACTTCAGAAAGGTCATGTGTGTCCACTGGGAATGTGCGTGGTGCTATTGCCAAATATTGGTATTAGCACCAGCATATCCAACACTAAACAAATACGCCCACAGTAGTTAAGGAACTTCGTGTGTGTCCACTGGGAATGTGCGTGGTGCTAGTGCCAAATATTTGTATTAGCACCAGCATATCCAACACTACACAAATACGCCCACAGCACTTCAGAAAGGTCATGTGTGTCCACTGGGAATGTGCGTGGTGCTAGAACCAAATATTGGTATTAGCACCAGCATATCCAACACTACACAAATACGCCCACAGCACTTCAGAAACTTCATGTGTGTCCACTGGGAATGTGCGTGGTGCTAGTGCCCAATATTGGTATTAGCACCAGCTTATCCAACACTACACAAATACGCCCACAGCACTTCAGAAAGGTCATGTGTGTCCACTGGGAATGTGCGTGGTGCTAGTGCCAAATATTGGTATTAGCACCAGCATATCCAACACTACACAAATACGCCCACAGCACTTCAGAAAGGTCATGTGTGTCCACTGGGAATGTGCGTGGTGCTAGTGCCCAATATTGGTATTAGCACCAGCATATCCAACACTAAACAAATACGCCCACAGCACTTCAGAAAGGTCATGTGTGTCCACTGGGAATGTGCGTGGTGCTAGTGCCAAATATTGGTATTAGCACCAGCATATCCAACATTACACAAATACGCCCACAGCACTTCAGAAACTTCATGTGTGTCCACTGGGAATGTGCGTGGTACTAAGGCCAAATATTGGTATTAGCACTAGCACATGCAACACTACACAAATACGCCCACAGTAGTTAAGAAACTTCATGTGTTTCCACTGGGAATGTGCGTGGTGCTAGTGCCAAATATTGGTATTATCACCAGCATATCCAACACTACACAAATACGCCCACAGCACTTCAGAAAGGTCATGTGTGTCCACTGGGAATGTGCGTGGTGCTAGTGCCAAATATTGGTATTAGCACCAGCATATCATACATTACACAAATACGCCCACAGTAGTTAAGAAACTTCATGTGTGTCAACTGGGAATGTGCGTGGTGCTAGTGCCAAATATTGGCATTAGCACCAGCATATCCAACATTACACAAATACGCCCACAGCACTTCAGAAACTTCATGTGTGTTCACTGGGAATGTGCGTGGTGCTAGTGCCCAATATTGGTATTAGCACCAGCTTATCCAACACTACACAAATACGCCCACAGCACTTCAGAAAGGTCATGTGTGTCCACTGGGAATGTGCGTGGTGCTAGTGCCAAATATTGGTATTAGCACCAGCATATCCAACACTACACAAATACGCCCACAGCACTTCAGAAAGGTCATGTGTGTCCACTGGGAATGTGCGTGGTGCTAGTGCCCAATATTGGTATTAGCACCAGCATATCCAACACTAAACAAATACGCCCACAGCACTTCAGAAAGGTCATGTGTGTCCACTGGGAATGTGCGTGGTGCTAGTCCCAAATATTGGTATTAGCACCAGCATATCCAACATTACACAAATACGCCCACAGCACTTCAGAAACTTCATGTGTGTCCACTGGGAATGTGCGTGGTACTAAGGCCAAATATTGGTATTAGCACTAGCACATGCAACACTACACAAATACGCCCACAGTAGTTAAGAAACTTCATGTGTTTCCACTGGGAATGTGCGTGGTGCTAGTGCCAAATATTGGTATTATCACCAGCATATCCAACACTACACAAATACGCCCACAGCACTTCAGAAAGGTCATGTGTGTCCACTGGGAATGTGCGTGGTGCTAGTGCCAAATATTGGTATTAGTACCAGCATATCATACATTACACAAATACGCCCACAGTAGTTAAGAAACTTCATGTGTGTCAACTGGGAATGTGCGTGGTGCTAGTGCCAAATATTGGCATTAGCACCAGCATATCCAACATTACACAAATACGCCCACAGCACTTCAGAAACTTCATGTGTGTCCACTGGGAAAGTGCGTGGTGCTAGTGCCAAATATTGGTGTTAGCACCAGCATATCCAACATTACACAAATACGCCCACAGCACTTCAGAAACTTCATGTGTGTCCACTGGGAATGTGCGTGGTGCTAGTGCCAAATATTGGTATTAGCACCAAAATATCCAACATTACACAAATACGCCCACAGCACTTTAGAAACTTCATGTGTGTCCACTGGGAATGTGCGTGGTGCTAGTGCTAAATATTGGTATTAGCACTAGCATATCCAACACTACACAGATACGCCCACAGTAGTTAAGAAACTTCATGTGTTTCCACTGGGAATGTGCGTGGTGCTAGTGCCAAATATTGGTATTAGCACCAGCATATCCAACACTACACAAATACGCCCACAGCACTTCAGAAAGGTCATGTGTGTCCACTGGGAATGTGCGTGGTGCTATTGCCAAATATTGGTATTAGCACCAGCATATCCAACACTAAACAAATACGCCCGCAGTAGTTAAGAAACTTCGTGTGTGTCCACTGGGAATGTGCGTGGTGCTAGTGCCAAATATTTGTATTAGCACCAGCATATCCAACACTAAACAAATACGCCCACAGCACTTCAGAAAGGTCATGTGTGTCCACTGGGAATGTGCGTGGTGCTAGAACCAAATATTGGTATTAGCACCAGCATATCCAACACTACACAAATACGCCCACAGCACTTCAGAAACTTCATGTGTGTCCACTGGGAATGTGCGTGGTGCTAGTGCCAAATATTGGTATTAGCACCAGCTTATCCAACACTACACAAATACGCCCACAGCACTTCAGAAAGGTCATGTGTGTCCACTGGGAATGTGCGTGGTGCTAGTGCCAAATATTGGTATTAGCACCAGCATATCCAACACTACACAAATACGCCCACAGCACTTCAGAAAGGTCATGTGTGTCCACTGGGAATGTGCGTGGTGCTAGTGCCCAATATTGGTATTAGCACCAGCATATCCAACACTACACAAATACGCCCACAGCACTTCAGAAAGGTCATGTGTGTCCACTGGGAATGTGCGTGGTGCTAGTGCCAAATATTGGTATTAGCACCAGCATATCCAACATTACACAAATACGCCCACAGCACTTCAGAAAGGTCATGTGTGTCCACTGGGAATGTGCGTGGTACTAAGGCCAAATATTGGTATTAGCACTAGCACATCCAACACTACACAAATACGACCACAGTAGTTAAGAAACTTCATGTGTTTCCACTGGGAATGTGCGTGGTGCTAGTGCCAAATATTGGTATTATCACCAGCATATCCAACACTACACAAATACGCCCACATCACTTCAGAAAGGTCATGTGTGTCCACTGGGAATGTGCGTGGTGCTAGTGCCAAATATTGGTATTAGCACCAGCATATCATACATTACACAAATACGCCCACAGTAGTTAAGAAACTTCATGTGTGTCAACTGGGAATGTGCGTGGTGCTTGTGCCAAATATTGGTATTAGCACCAGCATATCCAACATTACACAAATACGCCCACAGCACTTCAGAAAGGTCATGTGTGTCCACTGGGAATGTGCGTGGGGCTAGTGCCAAATATTGGTATTAGCACCAAAATATCCAACATTACACAAATGCGCCCACAGCACTTCAGAAACTTCATGTGTGTCCACTGGGAATGTGCGTGGTGCTAGTGCCAAATATTGGTATTAGCACCAGCATGTCCAACATTACACAAATACGCCCACAGTAGTTAAGAAACTTCATGTGTTTCCACTGGGAATGTGCGTGGTGCTAGTGCCAAATATTGGTATTAGCACCAGCATATCCAACATTACACAAATACGCCCACAGTAGTTAAAAAAATTCATGTGTGTCCACTGGAATGTGCGTGGTGAAAGTGCCAAATATTGGTATTAGCACCAGTATATCCAACACTACACAAACACGTTCACAGGACTTCAGGAACTTAATGTGTGTCCACTGGGAATATGCGTGGTGCTAGTGCCAAATAACGCTATTAGCACCAGTATATCCAACAATACACGAATACGCCCACAGCTCTAAAGAAACCACATGTGAACACTGGGAATGTGCGTGGTGCTAGTGCCAAATATTGGTATTAGCACCAGCATATACAACACTACACAAATACGCCCACAGCACTTCAGAAACTTCATGTGTATTCACAGGGAATGTGCGTGGTGCTAGTGCCAAATATTGGTATTAGCACCAGCATATCCAACATTACACAAATACGCCTACAGTAGTTAAGAAACTTCATGTGTGTCCACTGGGAATGTGCGTAGTGCTAGTGCCAAATATTGGTATTAGCACCAGCATTTCTAACACTACACAAATACGCCCACAGCAATTCAGAAAGGTCATGTGTGTCCACTGGGAATGTGTGTGGTGAAAGTGCCAAATATTGGTATTAGCACCAGCAAATCCAACACTCCACAAACTCGCCCACAGCACTTAAGAAGGGACATATGTGTCCACTGGGAATTTCGTGGTGCTAGTGCCAAATATTGCTATTAGCACCAGCATATCCAACACTACACAAATACGTTCACAGGACTTCAGGAACTTAATGTGTGTCTACTGGGAATTTGCGTGGTGCTAGTGCCATATATTTGTATTAGCACCAGTATATCCAACAATACACGAATACGCCCACATCTCTAAAGAAACCACATGTGAACACTGGGAATGTGCGTGGTGCTAGTGCCAAATATCGGTATTAGCACCAGCATATCCAACACTACACAAATACGCCTACAGTAGTTAAGAAACTTCATGTGTGTCCACTGGGAATGTGCATGGTGCTAGTGCCAAATATTGGTATTAGCACCAGCATATATAACACTACACAAATACGCCCACAGCAGTTCAGAAAGGTCATGTGTCTCCACTGGGAATGTGCGTGGTTCTAGTGCCAAATATTGGTATTAGCACCAGCATATCCAACACTACACAAATACGCCCACAGTAGTTAAGAAACTTCATGTGTTTCCACAGGGAATGTACATGGTGCTAGTGCCAAATATTGGTATTAGCACCAGCATATCCAACATTACACAAATACGCCCACAGTAGTTAAGAAACTTCATGTGTGTCCACTGAGAATGTGCGTGGTGCTAGTGCCAAATATTGGTTTTAGCACCAGAAAATCCAACACTACACAAATACGCCCACAGTAGTTAAGAAACTTCATGTGTGTACACTGAGAATGTGTGCGGTGCTAGTGCCAAATATTGGTATTAGCACCAGCATATCCAACATTCCACAAATACGCCCATAGTAGTTAAGAAACTTCATGTTTGTCTACTGGGAATGTGCGTGGTGCTAGTGCCAAATATTGGTATTAGCAACAGCATATCCAACATTACACAAATACGCCCACAGCACTTCAGAAACTTCATGTGTGTCCACTGGGAAATTGCGTGGTGCTAGTGCCAAATATTGGTATTAGCACCAGCATATCCAACACTACACAAATACTCCCACAGCACTTCAGAAAGGTCATGTGTGTCCACTGGGAATGTGCGTGGTGCTAGAACCAAATATTGGTATTAGCATCAGCATATCCAACACTACACAAATACGCCCACAGCACTTCAGAAAGGTCATGTGTGTCCACTGGGAATGTGCGTGGTGCTAGAACCAAATATTGGTATTAGCACCAGCATATCCAACACTACACAAATACGCCCACAGCACTTCGGAAACTTCATGTGTGTCCACTGGGAATGTGCGTGGTGCTAGTGCCAAATATTGGTATTAGCACCAGCTTATCCAACACTACACAAATACGCCCACAGCACTTCAGAAAGGTCATGTGTGTCCACTGGGAATGTGCGTGGTGCTAGTGCCAAATATTGGTATTAGCACCAGCATATCCAACACTACACAAATACGCCCACAGCACTTCAGAAGGGTCATGTGTGTCCACTGGGAATGTGCGTGGTGCTAGTGCCCAATATTGGTATTAGCACCAGCATATCCAACACTACACAAATACGCCCACAGCACTTCAGAAAGGTCATGTGTGTCCACTGGGAATGTGCGTGGTGCTAGTGCCAAATATTGGTATTAGCACCAGCATATCCAACATTACACAAATACGCCCACAGCACTTCAGAAACTTCATGTGTGTCCACTGGGAATGTGCGTGGTACTAAGGCCAAATATTGGTATTAGCACTAGCACATCCAACACTACACAAATACGCCCACAGTAGTTAAGAAACTTCATGTGTTTCCACTGGGAATGTGCGTGGTGCTAGTGCCAAATATTGGTATTAGCACCAGCATATCCAACACTACACAAATACGCCCACAGCACTTCAGAAAGGTCTTGTGTGTCCACTGGGAATGTGCGTGGTGCTAGTGCCAAATATTGGTATTAGCACCAGCATATCATACATTACACAAATACGCCCACAGTAGTTAAGAAACTTCATGTGTGTCCACTGGGAATGTGCGTGGTGCTAGTGCCAAATATTGGTATTAGCACCAGCATATCCAACATTACACAAATACGCCCACAGCACTTCAGAAACTTCATGTGTGTCCACTGGGAAAGTGCGTGGTGCTAGTGTTAAATATTGGTATTAGCACCAGCATATCCAACACTACACAAATACGCCCACAGCACTTCAGAAACTTCATGTGTGTCCACTGGGAATGTGCGTGGTGCTAGTGCCAAATATTGGTATTAGCACCAGCATATCCAACACTACACAAATACGCCCACAGCACTTCAGAAAGGTCATGTGTGTCCACTGGGAAAGTGCGTGGTGCTAGTGCCAAATATTGGTTTTAGCACCAGCAAATCCAACACTACACAAATACGCCCACAGTAGTTAAGAAACTTCATGTGTGTACACTGAGAATGTGTGCGGTGCTAGTGCCAAATATTGGTATTAGCGCCAGCATATCCAACATTCCACAAATACGCCCATAGTAGTTAAGAAACTTCATGTTTGTCTACTGGGAATGTGCGTGGTGCTAGTGCCAAATATTGGTATTAGCACCAGCATATCCAACATTACACAAATACGCCCACAGCACTTCAGAAACTTCATGTGTGTCCAGTGGGAAAGTGCGTGGTGCTAGTGCCAAATATTGGTATTAGCACCAGCATATCCAACACTACACAAATACTCCCACAGCACTTCAGAAAGGTCATGTGTGTCCACTGGGAATGTGCGTGGTGCTAGAACCAAATATTGGTATTAGCACCAGCATATCCAACACTACACAAATACGCCCACAGCACTTCAGAAACTTCATGTGTGTCCACTGGGAATGTGCGTGGTGCTAGTGCCAAATATTGGTATTAGCACCAGCTTATCCAACACTACACAAATACGCCCACAGCACTTCAGAAAGGTCATGTGTGTCCACTGGGAATGTGCGTGGTGCTAGTGCCAAATATTGGTATTAGCACCAGCATATCCAACACTACACAAATACGCCCACAGCACTTCAGAAAGGTCATGTGTGTCCACTGGGAATGTGCGTGGTGCTAGTGCCCAATATTGGTATTAGCACCAGCATATCCAACACTACACAAATACGCCCACAGCACTTCAGAAAGGTCATGTGTGTCCACTGGGAATGTGCGTGGTGCTAGTGCCAAATATTGGTATTAGCACCAGCATATCCAACATTACACAAATACGCCCACAGCACTTCAGAAACTTCATGTGTGTCCACTGGGAATGTGCGTGGTACTAAGGCCAAATATTGGTATTAGCACTAGCACATCCAACACTACACAAATACGCCCACAGTAGTTAAGAAACTTCATGTGTTTCCACTGGGAATGTGCGTGGTGCTAGTGCCAAATATTGGTATTAGCACCAGCATATCCAACACTACACAAATACGCCCACAGCACTTCAGAAAGGTCTTGTGTGTCCACTGGGAATGTGCGTGGTGCTAGTGCCAAATATTGGTATTAGCACCAGCATATCATACATTACACAAATACGCCCACAGTAGTTAAGAAACTTCATGTGTGTCCACTGGGAATGTGCGTGGTGCTAGTGCCAAATATTGGTATTAGCACCAGCATATCCAACATTACACAAATACGCCCACAGCACTTCAGAAACTTCATGTGTGTCCACTGGGAAAGTGCGTGGTGCTAGTGCCAAATATTGGTGTTAGCACCAGCATATCCAACATTACACAAATACGCCCACAGCACTTCAGAAACTTCATGTGTGTCCACTGGGAAAGTGCGTGGTGCTAGTGCCAAATATTGGTATTAGCACCAGCATATCCAACACTACACAAATACGCCCACAGCACTTCAGAAACTTCATGTGTGTCCACTGGGAATGTGCGTGGTGCTAGTGCCAAATATTGGTATTAGCACCAGCATATCCAACACTACACAAATACGCCCACAGCACTTCAGAAAGGTCATGTGTGTCCACTGGGAAAGTGCGTGGTGCTAGTGCCAAATATTGGTATTAGCACCAGCATATCTAACACTACACAAATACGCCCACAGTAGTTAAGAAACTTCATGTGTGTCCACTGGGAATGTGCGTGGTGCTAGTGCCAAATATTGGTATTAGCACCAGCATATCCAACATTACACAAATACGCCCACAGCACTTCAGAAAGGTCATGTGTGTCCACTGGGAATGTGCGTGGTGCTAGTGCCAAATATTGGTATTAGCACCAAAACATCCAACATTACACAAATACGCCCAAAGCACTTCAGAAACTTCATGTGTGTCCACTGGGAATGTGCGTGGTGCTAGTGCCAAATATTGGTATTAGCACCAAAATATCCAACATTACACAAATACGCCCACAGCACTTTAGAAACTTCATGTGTGTCCACTGGGAATGTGCGTGGTGCTAGTGCCAAATATTGGTATTAGCACTAGCATATCCAACACTACACAGATACGCCCACAGTAGTTAAGAAACTTCATGTGTTTCCACTGGGAATGTGCGTGGTGCTAGTGCCAAATATTGGTATTAGCACCAGCATATCCAACACTACACAAATACGCCCACAGCACTTCAGAAAGGTCATGTGTGTCCACTGGGAATGTGCGTGGTGCTAGTGCCAAATATTGGTATTAGCACCAGCATATCATACATTACACAAATACGCCCACAGTAGTTAAGAAACTTCATGTGTGTCCACTGGGAATGTGCGTGGTGCTAGTGCCAAATATTGGTATTAGCACCAGCATATCCAACATTACACAAATACGCCCACAGCACTTCAGAAACTTCATGTGTGTCCACTGGGAAAGTGCGTGGTGCTAGTGCCAAATATTGGTGTTAGCACCAGCATATCCAACATTACACAAATACGCCCACAGCACTTCAGAAAGGTCATGTGTGTCCACTGGGAATGTGCGTGGTGCTAGTGCCAAATATTGGTATTAGCATCAGCATATCCAACACTACACAAATACGCCCACAGCACTTCAGAAAGGTCATGTGTGTCCACTGGGAATGTGCGTGGTGCTAGAACCAAATATTGGTATTAGCACCAGCATATCCAACACTACACAAATACGCCCACAGCACTTCAGAAACTTCATGTGTGTCCACTGGGAATGTGCGTGGTGCTAGTGCCAAATATTGGTATTAGCACCAGCTTATCCAACACTACACAAATACGCCCACAGCACTTCAGAAAGGTCATGTGTGTCGACTGGGAATGTGCGTGGTGCTAGTGCCAAATATTGGTATTAGCACCAGCATATCCAACACTACACAAATACGCCCACAGCACTTCAGAAAGGTCATGTGTGTCCACTGGGAATGTGCGTGGTGCTAGTGCCCAATATTGGTATTAGCACCAGCATATCCAACACTACACAAATACGCCCACAGCACTTCAGAAAGGTCATGTGTGTCCACTGGGAATGTGCGTGGTGCTAGTGCCAAATATTGGTATTAGCACCAGCATATCCAACATTACACAAATACGCCCACAGCACTTCAGAAACTTCATGTGTGTCCACTGGGAATGTGCGTGGTACTAAGGCCAAATATTGGTATTAGCACTAGCACATCCAACACTACACAAATACGCCCACAGTAGTTAAGAAACTTCATGTGTTTCCACTGGGAATGTGCGTGGTGCTAGTGCCAAATATTGGTATTAGCACCAGCATATCCAACACTACACAAATACGCCCACAGCACTTCAGAAAGGTCTTGTGTGTCCACTGGGAATGTGCGTGGTGCTAGTGCCAAATATTGGTATTAGCACCAGCATATCATACATTACACAAATACGCCCACAGTAGTTAAGAAACTTCATGTGTGTCCACTGGGAATGTGCGTGGTGCTAGTGCCAAATATTGGTATTAGCACCAGCATATCCAACATTACACAAATACGCCCACAGCACTTCAGAAACTTCATGTGTGTCCACTGGGAAAGTGCGTGGTGCTAGTGCCAAATATTGGTGTTTGCACCAGCATATCCAACATTACACAAATACGCCCACAGCACTTCAGAAACTTCATGTGTGTCCACTGGGAAAGTGCGTGGTGCTAGTGCCAAATATTGGTATTAGCACCAGCATATCCAACACTACACAAATACGCCCACAGCACTTCAGAAACTTCATGTGTGTCCACTGGGAATGTGCGTGGTGCTAGTGCCAAATATTGGTATTAGCACCAGCATATCCAACACTACACAAATACGCCCACAGCACTTCAGAAAGGTCATGTGTGTCCACTGGGAAAGTGCGTGGTGCTAGTGCCAAATATTGGTATTAGCACCAGCATATCTAACACTACACAAATACGCCCACAGTAGTTAAGAAACTTCATGTGTGTCCACTGGGAATGTGCGTGGTGCTAGTGCCAAATATTGGTATTAGCACCAGCATATCCAACATTACACAAATACGCCCACAGCACTTCAGAAAGGTCATGTGTGTCCACTGGGAATGTGCGTGGTGCTAGTGCCAAATATTGGTATTAGCACCAAAACATCCAACATTACACAAATACGCCCAAAGCACTTCAGAAACTTCATGTGTGTCCACTGGGAATGTGCGTGGTGCTAGTGCCAAATATTGGTATTAGCACCAAAATATCCAACATTACACAAATACGCCCACAGCACTTTAGAAACTTCATGTGTGTCCACTGGGAATGTGCGTGGTGCTAGTGCCAAATATTGGTATTAGCACCAGCATATCCAACACTACACAGATACGCCCACAGTAGTTAAGAAACTTCATGTGTTTCCACTGGGAATGTGCGTGGTGCTAGTGCCAAATATTGGTATTAGCACCAGCATATCCAACACTACACAAATACGCCCACAGCACTTCAGAAAGGTCATGTGTGTCCACTGGGAATGTGCGTGGTGCTAGTGCCAAATATTGGTATTAGCACCAGCATATCATACATTACACAAATACGCCCACAGTAGTTAAGAAACTTCATGTGTGTCCACTGGGAATGTGCGTGGTGCTAGTGCCAAATATTGGTATTAGCACCAGCATATCCAACATTACACAAATACGCCCACAGCACTTCAGAAACTTCATGTGTGTCCACTGGGAAAGTGCGTGGTGCTAGTGCCAAATATTGGTGTTAGCACCAGCATATCCAACATTACACAAATACGCCCACAGCACTTCAGAAAGGTCATGTGTGTCCACTGGGAATGTGCGTGGTGCTAGTGCCAAATATTGGTATTAGCACCAGCATATCCAACACTACACAAATACGCCCACAGAACTTCAGAAAGGTCATGTGTGTCCACTGGGAATGTGCGTGGTGCTAGTGCCAAATATTGGTATTAGCACCAGCATATCCAACACTACACAAATACGCCCACAGTAGTTAAGAAACTTCATGTGTGTCCACTGAGAATGTGCGTGGTGCTAGTGCCAAATATTGGTATTAGCACCAGCATATCCAACATTACACAAATACGCCCACAGCACTTCAGAAAGGTCATGTGTGTCGACTGGGAATGTGCGTGGGGCTAGTGCCAAATATTGGTATTAGCACCAAAATATCCAACATTACACAAATGCGCCCACAGCACTTCAGAAACTTCCTGTGTGTCCACTGGGAATGTGCGTGGTGCTAGTGCCAAATATTGGTATTAGCACCAGGATGTCCAACATTACACAAATACGCCCACAGTAGTTAAGAAACTTCATGTGTTTCCACTGGGAATGTGCGTGGTGCTAGTGCCAAATATTGGTATTAGCACCAGCATATCCAACACTACACAAATACGCCCACAGTAGTTAAGAAAATTCATGTGTGTCCACTGGAATGTGCGTGGTGAAAGTGCCAAATATTGGTATTAGCACCAGTATATCCAACACTACACAAACACGTTCACAGGACTTCAGGAACTTAATGTGTGTCTACTGGGATTGTGCGTGGTGCTAGTGCCAAATAACGCTATTAGCACCAGTATATCCAACAATACACGAATACGCCCACAGCTCTAAACAAACCACATGTGAACACTGGGAATGTGCGTGGTGCTAGTGCCAAATATTGGTATTAGCACAAGCATATCCAACATTACACAAATACCCCCACAGCACTTCAGAAACTTCATGTGTGTCCACTGGGAAAGTGCGTGGTGCTAGTGCCAAATATTGGTGTTAGCACCAGCATATCCAACATTACACAAATACGCCCACAGCACTTCAGAAAGGTCATGTGTGTCCACTGGGAATGTGCGTGGTGCTAGTGCCAAATATTGGTATTAGCACCAGCATATCCAACACTACACAAATACGCCCACAGAACTTCAGAAAGGTCATGTGTGTCCACTGGGAATGTGCGTGGTGCTAGTGCCAAATATTGGTATTAGCACCAGCATATCCAACATTACACAAATACGCCCACAGCACTTCAGAAACTTCATGTGTGTCCACTGGGAAAGTGCGTGGTGCTAGTGCCAAATATTGGTGTTAGCACCAGCATATCCAACATTACACAAATACGCCCACAGCACTTCAGAAACTTCATGTGTGTCCACTGGGAAAGTGCGTGGTGCTAGTGCCAAATATTGGTATTAGCACCAGCATATCCAACACTACACAAATACGCCCACAGCACTTCAGAAACTTCATGTGTGTCCACTGGGAATGTGCGTGGTGCTAGTGCCAAATATTGGTATTAGCACCAGCATATCCAACACTACACAAATACGCCCACAGCACTTCAGAAAGGTCATGTGTGTCCACTGGGAATGTGCGTGGTGCTAGTGCCAAATATTGGTATTAGCACCAGCATATCTAACACTACAAAAATACGCCCACAGTAGTTAAGAAACTTCATGTGTGTCCACTGGGAATGTGCGTGGTGCTAGTGCCAAATATTGGTATTAGCACCAGCATATCCAACATTACACAAATACGCCCACAGCACTTCAGAAAGGTCATGTGTGTCCACTGGGAATGTGCGTGGTGCTAGTGCCAAATATTGGTATTAGCACCAAAACATCCAACATTACACAAATACGCCCAAAGCACTTCAGAAACTTCATGTGTGTCCACTGGGAATGTGCGTGGTGCTAGTGCCAAATATTGGTATTAGCACCAAAATATCCAACATTACACAAATACGCCCACAGCACTTTAGAAACTTCATGTGTGTCCACTGGGAATGTGCGTGGTGCTAGTGCCAAATATTGGTATTAGCACTAGCATATCCAACACTACACAGATACGCCCACAGTAGTTAAGAAACTTCATGTGTTTCCACTGGGAATGTGCGTGGTGCTAGTTCCAAATATTGGTATTAGCACCAGCATATCCAACACTACACAAATACGCCCACAGCACTTCAGAAAGGTCATGTGTGTCCACTGGGAATGTGCGTGGTGCTAGTGCCAAATATTGGTATTAGCACCAGCATATCATACATTACACAAATACGCCCACAGTAGTTAAGAAACTTCATGTGTGTCCACTGGGAATGTGCGTGGTGCTAGTGCCAAATATTGGTATTAGCACCAGCATATCCAACATTACACAAATACGCCCACAGCACTTCAGAAACTTCATGTGTGTCCACTGGGAAAGTGCGTGGTGCTAGTGCCAAATATTGGTGTTAGCACCAGCATATCCAACATTACACAAATACGCCCACAGCACTTCAGAAAGGTCATGTGTGTCCACTGGGAATGTGCGTGGTGCTAGTGCCAAATATTGGTATTAGCACCAGCATATCCAACACTACACAAATACGCCCACAGAACTTCAGAAAGGTCATGTGTGTCCACTGGGAATGTGCGTGGTGCTAGTGCCATATATTGGTATTAGCACCAGCATATCCAACACTACACAAATACGCCCACAGTAGTTAAGAAACTTCATGTGTGTCCACTGAGAATGTGCGTGGTGCTAGTGCCAAATATTGGTATTAGCACCAGCATATCCAACATTACACAAATACGCCCACAGCACTTCAGAAAGGTCATGTGTGTCCACTGGGAATGTGCGTGGGGCTAGTGCCAAATTTTGGTATTAGCACCAAAATATCCAACATTGCACAAATGCGCCCACAGCACTTCAGAAACTTCATGTGTGTCCACTGGGAATGTGCGTGGTGCTAGTGCCAAATATTGGTATTAGCACCAGGATGTCCAACATTACACAAATACGCCCACAGTAGATAAGAAACTTCATGTGTTTCCACTGGGAATGTGCGTGGTGCTAGTGCCAAATATTGGTATTAGCACCAGCATATCCAACACTACACAAATACGCCCACAGTAGTTAAGAAAATTCATGTGTGTCCACTGGAATGTGCGTGGTGAAAGTGCCAAATATTGGTATTAGCACCAGTATATCCAACACTACACAAACACGTTCACAGGACTTCAGGAACTTAATGTGTGTCTACTGGGAATGTGCGTGGTGCTAGTGCCAAATAACGCTATTAGCACCAGTATATCCAACAATACACGAATACGCCCACAGCTCTAAAGAAACCACATGTGAACACTGGGAATGTGCGTGGTGCTAGTGCCAAATATTGGTATTAGCACCAGCATATCCAACATTACACAAATACCCCCACAGCACTTCAGAAACTTCATGTGTGTCCACTGGGAAAGTGCGTGGTGCTAGTGCCAAATATTGGTGTTAGCACCAGCATATCCAACATTACACAAATACGCCCACAGCACTTCAGAAAGGTCATGTGTGTCCACTGGGAATGTGCGTGGTGCTAGTGCCAAATATTGGTATTAGCACCAGCATATCCAACACTACACAAATACGCCCACAGAACTTCAGAAAGGTCATGTGTGTCCACTGGGAATGTGCGTGGTGCTAGTGCCAAATATTGGTATTAGCACCAGCATATCCAACACTACACAAATACGCCCACAGTAGTTAAGAAACTTCATGTGTGTCCACTGAGAATGTGCGTGGTGCTAGTGCCAAATATTGGTATTAGCACCAGCATATCCAACATTACACAAATACGCCCACAGCACTTCAGAAAGGTCATGTGTGTCCACCGGGAATGTGCGTGGGGCTAGTGCCAAATATTGGTATTAGCACCAAAATATCCAACATTACACAAATGCGCCCACAGCACTTCAGAAACTTCATGTGTGTCCACTGGGAATGTGCGTGGTGCTAGTGCCAAATATTGGTATTAGCACCAGGATGTCCAACATTACACAAATACGCCCACAGTAGTTAAGAAACTTCATGTGTTTCCACTGGGAATGTGCGTGGTGCTAGTGCCAAATATTGGTATTAGCACCAGCATATCCAACACTACACAAATACGCCCACAGTAGTTAAGAAAATTCATGTGTGTCCACTGGAATGTGCGTGGTGAAAGTGCCAAATATTGGTATTAGCACCAGTATATCCAACACTACACAAACACGTTCACAGGACTTCAGGAACTTAATGTGTGTCTACTGGGAATGTGCGTGGTGCTAGTGCCAAATAACGCTATTAGCACCAGTATATCCAACAATACACAAATACGCCCACAGCTCTAAAGAAACCACATGTGAACACTGGGAATGTGCGTGGTGCTAGTGCCAAATATTGGTATTAGCACCAGCATATACAACACTACACAAATACGCCCACAGCACTTCAGAAACTTCATGTGTTGTCACAGGGAATGTGCGTGGTGCTAGTGCCAAATATTGGTATTAGCACCAGCATATCCAACATTACACAAATACGCCTACAGTAGTTAAGAAACTTCATGTGTGTCCACTGGGAATGTGCGTAGTGCTAGTGCCAAATATTGGTATTAGCACCAGCAAATCCAACACTCCACAAACTCGCCCACAGCACTTAAGAAGGGACATATGTGTCCACTGGGAATTTCGTGGTGCTAGTGCCAAATATTGCTATTAGCACCAGCATATCCAACACTGCACAAATACGTTCACAGGACTTCAGGAACTTAATGTGTGTCTACTGGGAATTTGCGTTGTGCTAGTGCCATATATTTGTATTAGCACCAGTATATCCAACAATACACGAATACGCCCACATCTCTAAAGAAACCACATGTGAACACTGGGAATGTGCGTGGTGCTAGTGCCAAATATCGGTATTAGCACCAGCATATCCAACACTACACAAATACGCCTACAGTAGTTAAGAAACTTCATGTGTGTCCACTGGGAATGTGCATGGTGCTAGTGCCAAATATTGGTATTAGCACCAGCATATATAACACTACACAAATACGCCCACAGCACTTCAGAAAGGTCATGTGTCTCCACTGGGAATGTGCGTGGTTCTAGTGCCAAATATTGGTATTAGCACCAGCATATCCAACACTACACAAATACGCCCACAGTAGTTAAGAAACTTCATGTGTTTCCACAGGGAATGTGCATGGTGCTAGTGCCAAATATTGGTATTAGCACCAGCATATCCAACATTACATAAATACGCCCACAGTAGTTAAGAAACTTCATGTGTGTCCACTGGAATGTGCGTTGTGAAAGTGCCAAATATTGGTATTAGCACCAGTATTTCGAACACTACACAAATACGTTCACAGGACTTCAGGAACTTAATGTGTGTCTACTGGGAATGTGCGTGGTGCTAGTGCCAAATATTGGTATTAGCACCAGCATTTCCAACACTACACAAATACGCCTACAGTAGTTAAGAAACTTCATGTGTGTCCACTGGGAATGTGCGTGGTGCTAGTGCCAAATATTGGTATTAGCACCAGCATTTCTAACACTACACAAATACGCCCACAGCACTTCAGAAAGGTCATGTGTGTCCACTGGGAATGTGCGTGGTGAAAGTGCCAAATATTGGTATTAGAACCAGCAAATCCAACACTCCACAAACTCGCCCACAGCACTTCAGAAAGGTCATATGTGTCCACTGGGAATTTCGTGGTGCTAGTGCCAAATATTGGTATTAGCACCAGCATATCCAACACTACACAAATACGCCCACAGCACTTCAGAAAGGTCATGTGTCTCCACTGGGAATGTGCGTGGTTCTAGTGCCAAATATTGGTATTAGCACCAGCATATCCAACATTACACAAATACGCCCACAGTAGTTAAGAAACTTCATGTGTGTCCACTGGGAATGTGCTTGGTACTAGTGCCAAATATTGGTATTAGCACCAGCATATCCAACATTACACAAATACGTCCACAGTAGTTAAGAAACTTCATGTGTGTCCACTGGAATGTGCGTGGTGAAAGTGCCAAATATTGGTATTAGCACCAGTATATCCAACACTACACAAATACGTTCACAGGACTTCAGGAACTTAATGTGTGTCTACTGGGAATGTGCGTGGTGCTAGTGCCAAATAACGGTATTAGCACCAGTATATCCAACAATACACGAATACGCCCACAGCTCTAAAGAAACCACATGTGAACACTGGAAATGTGCGTGGTGCTAGTGCCAAATATTGGTATTAGCACCAGCATATACAACACTACACAAATACGCCCACAGCACTTCAGAAACTTCATGTGTTGTCACAGGGAATGTGCGTGGTGCTAGTGCCAAATATTGGTATTAGCACCAGCATATCCAACACTACACAAATACGCCTACAGTAGTTAAGAAACTTCATGTGTGTCCACTGGGAATGTGCGTGGTGCTAGTGCCAAATATTGGTATTAGCACCAGCATTTCTAACACTACACAAATACGCCCACAGCACTTCAGAAAGGTCATGTGTGTCCACTGGGAATGTGCTTGGTGAAAGTGCCAAATATTGGTATTAGCACCAGAAAATCCAACACTACACAAATAAGTTCACAGGACTTCAGGAACTTAATGTGTGTCTACTGGGAATGTGCGTGGTTCTAGTGCCAAATATTTCTATTAGCACCAGTATATCCAACAATACACGAATACTCCCACATCTCTAAAGAAACCACATGTGAACACTGGGAATGTGCGTGGTGCTAGTGCCAAATATCGGTATTAGCACCAGCATATCCAACACTTCACAAATACGCCCACAGCACTTCAGAAACTTCATGTGTTGTCACAGGGAATGTGCGTGGTGCTAGTGCCAAATATTGGTATTAGCACCAGCATATCCAACACTACACAAATACGCCTACAGTAGTTAAGAAATTTCATGTGTGTCCACTGGGAATGTGCGAGGTGCTAGTGCCAAATATTGGTATTAGCACCAGCATTTCTAACACTACACAAATACGCCCACAGCACTTCAGAAAGGTCATGTGTGTCCACTGGGAATGTGCGTGGTGAAAGTGCCAAATATTGGTATTAGCACCAGCAAATCCAACACTCCACAAACTCGCCCACAGCACTTCAGAAAGGTCATATGTGTCCACTGGGAATTTCGTGGTGCTAGTGCCAAATATTGCTATTAGCACCAGCATATCCAACACTACACAAATACGTTCACAGGACTTCAGGAACTTAGTGTGTGTCTACTGGGAATGTGCGTGGTGCTAGTGCCAAATATTTGTATTAGCACCAGTATATCCAACAATACACGAATACGCCCACATCTCTAAAGAAACCACATGTGAACACTGGGAATGTGCGTGGTGCTAGTGCCAAATATCGGTATTAGCACCAGCATATCCAACACTACACAAATATGCCCACAGCACATCAGAAACTTCGTGTGTCTGCTGGAAATGTTCGCAGGGGTTAGGGCTAGGGTTATGGTTAGGATCAGTGTTAGGGTTATCCTAAGGTAACCTTTTGCAAAATATTGGACTTAACACCACCATATTTAAAACTACACAGATATGCCCGCAACACTTAAGAAATTTCATGTGAGGGAATGCGCGTGGTGCTAAATCCAAATATTTGTATTAGCACCAGCATATCCAACAATACATGAATACGCCCACAGCTCTTAAGAAACCTCATGTGTTTCCATTGGGAATGTGCGTGGTGCTAGTGCAAAATATTGATTTTAGCACCAGCATATCCAACACTACACAAACACGCCCACAGCACTTCAGAAACTTCATGTGTGTCCACTGGGAATGTGCGTGGTACTAGTGCTAAATATTGGTATTAGCACCAGTAATCCAACACTACACAAATACGCCCACAGTAGTTCTGAAACTTCATGTGTGTCCACTGGGAATGTGCGTGGTGCTAGTGCAAAATATCGGTATTAGCACCAGCATATCAAACAATACACAAATACGCCCACATCACTTCAGAATCTTCATGTGTGTCCACTGGGAATGTGCGTGGTGCTAGTGCCAAATATTGGTATTAGCACCAGTATATCCAACACTACACAAATAAGTTCACAGGACTTCAGGAACTTAATGTGTGTCTACTGGGAATGTGCGTGGTGCTAGTGCCAAATAACGGTATTAGCACCAGTATATCCAACAATAAACGAATACGCCCACAGCTCTAAAGAAACCACATGTGAACACTGGGAATGTGCGTGGTGCTAGTGCCAAATATTGGTATTAGCACCAGCATATCCAACACTACACAAATACGCCCACAGCACTTCAGAAACTTCATGTGTTGTCACAGGGAATGTGCGTGGTGCTAGTGCCAAATATTGGTATTAGCACCAGCATATCCAACACTACACAAATACGCCTACAGTAGTTATGAAACTTCATGTGTGTCCACTGGGAATGTGCGTGGTGCTAGTGCCAAATATTGGTATTAGCACCAGCATTTCTAACACTACACAAATACGCCCACAGCACTTCAGAAAGGTCATGTGTGTCCACTGGGAATGTGCGTGGTGCTAGTGCCAAATATTGGTATTAGCACCAGCATATCTAACACTACACAAATACGCCCACAGCACTTCAGAAAGGTCATGTGTGTCCACTGGGAATGTGCGTGGTGCTAGTGCCAAATATCGGTATTAGCACCAGCATATCCAACACTACACAAATATGCCCACAGCACATCAGAAACTTCGTGTGTCTGCTGGAAATGTTCGCAGGGGTTAGGGCTAGGGTTATGGTTAGGATCAGTGTTAGGGTTATCCTAAGGTAACCTTTTGCAAAATATTGGACTTAACGCCACCATATTTAAAACTACACAGATATGCCCGCAACACTTAAGAAATTTCATGTGAGGGAATGCGCGTGGTGCTAAATCCAAATATTTGTATTAGCACCAGCATATCCAACAATACATGAATACGCCCACAGCACTTAAGAAACCTCATGTGTTTCCATTGGGAATGTGCGTGGTGCTAGTGCAAAATATTGATTTTAGCACCAGCATATCCAACACTACACAAACACGCCCACAGCACTTTAGAAACTTCATGTGTGTCCACTGGAAATGTGCGTGGTGCTAGTGTAAAATATCGGTATTAGCACCAGCATATCCAACATTACACAAATACGCCCACAGTAGTTAAGAAACTTCATGTGTGTCTACTGGGAATGTACGTGGTGCTAGTGCCAAATATTGGTATTAGCACCAGTATATCCAACACTACACAAATAAGTTCACAGGACTTCAGGAACTTAATGTGTGTCTACTGGGAATGTGCGTGGTGCTAGTGCCAAATAACGGTATTAGCACCAGTATATCCAACAATAAACGAATACGCCCACAGCTCTAAAGAAACCACATGTGAACACTGGGAATGTGCGTGGTGCTAGTGCCAAATATTGGTATTAGCACCAGCATATCCAACACTACACAAATACGCCCACAGCACTTCAGAAACTTCATGTGTTGTCACAGGGAATGTGCGTGGTGCTAGTGCCAAATATTGGTATTAGCACCAGCATATCCAACACTACACAAATACGCCTACAGTAGTTATGAAACTTCATGTGTGTCCACTGGGAATGTGCGTGGTGCTAGTGCCAAATATTGGTATTAGCACCAGCATTTCTAACACTACACAAATACGCCCACAGCACTTCAGAAAGGTCATGTGTGTCCACTGGGAATGTGCGTGGTGCTAGTGCCAAATATTGGTATTAGCACCAGCATATCTAACACTACACAAATACGCCCACAGCACTTCAGAAAGGTCATGTGTGTCCACTGGGAATGTGCGTGGTGCTAGTGCTAAATATTTGTATTAGCACCAGCATATCCAACATTACACAAATAAGCCCACAGTAGTTAAGAAACTTCATGTGTGTCCACTGGGAATGTGCGTGGTGCTAGTGCCAAATATTGGTATTAGCACCAGCATATCCAACACTACACAAATACGCCCACAGCACTTCAGAAAGGTCATGTGTGTCCACTGGGAATGTGCGTGGTGCTAGTGCCAAATATTGGTATTAGCACCAGCATATCCAACACTACACAAATACGCCCACAGCACTTAAGAAAGGTCATGTGTGTCACTGGGAATGTGCGTGGTGCTAGTGCCAAATATTGGTATTAGCACCAGCATATCCAACATTACACAAATACGCCCACAGTAGTTAAGAAACTTCATGTGTGTCCACTAGGAATGTGCGTGGTGCTAGTGACAAATATTGGTATTAGCACCAGCATATCCAACACTACACAAATACGCCCACAGCACTTCAGAAAGGTCATGTGTGTCCACTGGGAAAGTGCGTGGTGCTAGTGCCAAATAGTTTTATTAGCACCAGCATATCCAACACTACACAAATACGCCCACAGCACTTCAGAAAGGTCATGTGTGTCCACTGGGAATGTGCGTGGTGCAAGTGCCAAATATTGGTATTAGCACCAGCATATCCAACACTACACAAATACGCCCACAGCACTTCAGAAAGGTCATGTGTGTCCACTGGGAATGTGCGTGGTACTAGTGCCAAATATTGGTATTAGCACCAGCATATCCAACACTACACAAATACGTCCACAGAAGTTAAGAAACTTCATGTGTGTCCACTGGGAATGTGCGTGGTGCTAGTGCCAAATATTGGTATTAGCACCAGCATATCCAACACTACACAAATACGCCCACAGCACTTCAGAAAGGTCATGTGTGTCCACTGGGAATGTGCGTGGTGCTAGTGCCAAATATTGGTATTTGCACCAGTATATCTAACACTACACAAATACGCCCACAGCACTTCAGAAAGGTCATGTGTGTCCACTGGGAATGTGCGTGGTGCTAGTGCCAAATATTGGTATTAGCACCAGCATATCCAACACTACACAAATACGCCCACAGCACTTCAGAAAGGTCATGTGTGTCCACTGGGAATGTGCGTGGTGCTAGTGCCAAATATTGGTATTAGCACCAGCATATCCAACATTACACAAATAAGCCCACAGTAGTTAAGAAACTTCATGTGTTTCCACTGGGAATGTGCGTGGTGCTAGTGCCAAATATTGGTATTAGTACCAGCATATCCTACACTACACAAATACGCCCACAGCACTTCAGAAAGGTCATGTGTGTCCACTGGGAATGTGCGTGGTGCTAGTACCAAATATTGGTATTAGCACCAGCATATCAAACATTACACAAATAAGCCCACAGTAGTTAATAAACTTCATGTGCGTCCACTGGGTATGTGCGTGGTGCTATTGCCAAATATTGGTATTAGCACCAGCATATCCAACACTACACAGATACGCCCACAGCACTTCAGAAAGGTCATGTGTGTCCACTGGGAATGTGCGTGGTGCTAGTGCCAAATATTGGTATTGAAACCAGCATATCCAACACTACACAAATACGCCCACAGCACTTCAGAAAGGTCATGTGTGTCCACTGGGAATGTGCGTGGTGCTAGTGCCAAATATTGGTATTAGCACCAGCATATCCAACATTACACAAATACGCCCACAGTAGTTAAGAAACTTCATGTGTGTCCACTGGGAATGTGCGTGGTGCTAGTGCCAAATATTGGTATTAGCACCAGCATATCCAACACTACACAAATACGCCCACAGCATTTCAGAAACTTCATGTGTGTCCACTGGGAATGTGCGTGGTGCTAGTGCCAAATATTGGTATTAGCACCAGCATATCCAACACTACACAAATACGCCCACAGCACTTCAGAAAGGTCATGTGTGTCCACTGGGAATGTGTGTGGTGCTAGTGCCAAATATTGGTATTAGCACCAACATATCCAACACTACACAAATACGGCCACAGTAGTTAAGAAACTTCATGTGTGTCCACTTGGAATGTGCGTGGTGCTAGTGCCAAATATTGGTATTAGCACCAGCATATCCAACACTACAGAAATACGCCCACAGCACTTCAGAAAGGTCATGTGTGTCCACTGGGAATGTGCGTGGTGCTAGTGCCAAATATTGGTATTAGCACCAGCATATCCAACACTGCACTAATACGCCCACAGCACTTCAGAAAGGTCATGTGTGTCCACTGGGAATGTGCGTGGTGCTAGTGCCAAATATTGGTATTAGCACCAGCATATCCAACACTACACAAATACGCCCACAGCACTTCAGAAACTTCATGTGTGTCCACTGGGAATGTGCGTGGTGCTAGTGCCAAATATTGGTATTAGCACCAGCATATCCAACACTACGCAAATACGCCCACAGTAGTTAAGAAACTTCATATGTGTCCACTGGGAATGTGCGTGGTGCTAGTGCCAAATATTGGTATTAGCACCAGCATATCCAACACTACACAAATACGCCCACAGCACTTCAGAAAGGTCATGTGTGTCCACTGGGAATGTGCGTGGTGCTAGTGCCAAATATTGGTATTAGCACCAGCATATCCAACATTACACAAATACGCCCACAGTAGTTAAGAAACTTCATGTGTGTCCACTGGGAATGTGCGTGGTGCTAGTGCCAAATATTGGTATTAGCACCAGCATATCAACACTACACAAATACGCCCACAGCACTTCAGAAAGGTCATGTGTGTCCACTGGGAATGTGCGTGGTGCTAGTGCCAAATATTGGTATTAGCACCAGCATATCCAACACTACACAAATACGCCCACAGCACTTTAGAAGGGTCATGTGTGTCCACTGGGAATGTGCGTGGTGCTAGTGCCAAATATTGGTATTAGCACCAGCATATCCAACATTACACAAATACGCCCACAGTACTTAAGAAACTTCATGTGTGTCCACTGGGAATGTGCGTGGTGCTAGTGCCAAATATTGGTATTAGCACCAGCATATCCAACACTACACAAATACGCCAACACCTCTGCAGAAACTTCATGTGTGTCCACTGGGAATGTGCGTGGTGCTATTGCCAAATACTGGTATTAGCACCAGCATATCCAACATTACACAAATACGCCCACAGTAGTTAAGAAACTTCATGTGTGTCCACTGGGAATGTGCGTTGTGCTAGTGCCAAATATTGGTATTAGCACCAGCATATCCAACACTACACAAATACGCCCACAGCACTTCAGAAACTTCATGTGTGTCCACTGGGAATGTGCGTGGTGCTAGTGCCAAATATTGGTATTAGCACCAGCATATCCAACATTACACAAATACGCCCACAGTAGTTAAGAAACTTCATGTGTGTCCACTGGGAATGTGCGTGGTGCTAGTGCCAAATATTGGTATTAGCACCAGCATATCTAACACTACACAAATACGCCCACAGTAGTTAAGAAACTTCATGTGTGTCCACTGGGAATGTGCGTGGTGCTAGTGCCAAATATTGGTATTAGCACCAGCATATCCAACACTACACAAATACGCCCACAGCACTTTAGACAGGTCATGTGTGTCCACTGGGAATGTGCGTGGTGCTAGTGCCAAATATTGGTATTAGCACCAGCATATCCAACACTACACAAATACGCCAACAGCTCTTCAGAAACTTCATGTGTGTCCACTGGGAATGTGCGTGGTGCTAGTTCCAAATACTGGTATTAGCACCAGCATATCCAACATTACACAAATACGCCCACAGTAGTTAAGAAACTTCATGTGTGTCCACTGGGAATGTGCGTGGTGCTAGTGCCAAATATTGGTATTAGCACCAGCATATCCAACACTACACAAATACACCCACAGCACTTCAGAAACTTCATGTGTGTCCACTGGGAATGTGCGTGGTGCTAGTGCCAAATATTGGTATTAGCACCAGCATATCAACACTACACAAATACGCCCACAGCACTTCAGAAAGGTCATGTGTGTCCACTGGGAATGTGCGTGGTGCTAGTGCCAAATATTGGTATTAGCACCAGCATATCCAACACTACACAAATACGCCCACAGCACTTTAGAAAGGTCATGTGTGTCCACTGGGAATGTGCGTGGTGCTAGTGCCAAATATTGGTATTAGCACCAGCATATCCAACACTACACAAATACGCCCACAGCACTTTAGAAAGGTCATGTGTGTCCACTGGGAATGTGCGTGGTGCTAGTGCCAAATATTGGTATTAGCACCAGCATATCCAACACTACACAAATACGCCCACAGCACTTCAGAAACTTCATGTGTGTCCACTGGGAATGTGCGTGGTGCTAGTGCCAAATATTGGTATTAGCACCAGCATATCCAACACTACACAAATACGCCCACAGTAGTTAAGAAACTTCATGTGTGTCCACTGGGAATGTGCGTGGTGCTAGTGCCAAATATTGGTATTAGCACCAGCATATCCAACACTACACAAATACGCCCACAGCACTTCAGAAAGGTCATGTGTGTCCACTGGGAATGTGCGTGGTGCTAGTGCCAAATATTGGTATTAGCACCAGCATATCCAACATTACACAAATACGCCCACAGTAGTTAAGAAACTTCATGTGTGTCCACTGGGAATGTGCGTGGTGCTAGTGCCAAATATTGGTATTAGCACCAGCATATCCAACACTACACAAATACGCCCACAGCATTTCAGAAACTTCATGTGTGTCCACTGGGAATGTGCGTGGTGCTAGTGCCAAATATTGGTATTAGCACCAGCATATCCAACACTACACAAATACGCCCACAGCACTTCAGAACGGTCATGTGTGTCCACTGGGAATGTGTGTGGTGCTAGTGCCAAATATTGGTATTAGCACAAACATATCCAACACTACACAAATACGCCCACAGTAGTTAAGAAACTTCATGTGTGTCCACTGGGAATGTGCGTGGTGCTAGTGCCAAATATTGGTATTAGCACCAGCATATCCAACACTACACAAATACGCCCACAGCACTTTAGAAAGGTCATGTGTGTCCACTGGGAATGTGCGTGGTGCTAGTGCCAAATATTGGTATTAGCACCAGCATATCCAACACTACACAAATACGCCCACAGCACTTCAGAAAGGTCATGTGTGTCCACTGGGAATGTGCGTGGTGCTAGTGCCAAATATTGGTATTAGCACCAGCATATCCAACACTACCCAAATACGCCCACAGTAGTTAAGAATCTTCATGTGTGTCCACTGGGAATGTGCGTGGTGCTAGTGCCAAATATTGGTATTAGCACCAGCATATCCAACACTACACAAATACGTCCACAGCACTTCAGAAAGGTCATGTGTGTCCACTGGTAATGTGCGTGGTGCTAGTGCCAAATATTGGTATTAGCACCAGCATATCCAACATTACACAAATACGCCAACAGCTCTTCAGAAACTTCATGTGTGTCCACTGGGAATGTGCGTGGTGCTAGTTCCAAATACTGGTATTAGCACCAGCATATCCAACATTACACAAATACGCCCACAGTAGTTAAGAAACTTCATGTGTGTCCACTGGGAATGTGCGTGGTGCTAGTGCCAAATATTGGTATTAGCACCAGCATATCCAACACTACACAAATACACCCACAGCACTTCAGAAACTTCATGTGTGTCCACTGGGAATGTGCGTGGTGCTAGTTCCAAATACTGGTATTAGCACCAGCATATCCAACATTACACAAATACGCCCACAGTAGTTAAGAAACTTCATGTGTGTCCACTGGGAATGTGCGTGGTGCTAGTGCCAAATATTGGTATTAGCACCAGCATATCCAACACTACACAAATACACCCACAGCACTTCAGAAACTTCATGTGTGTCCACTGGGAATGTGCGTGGTGCTAGTGCCAAATATTGGTATTAGCACCAGCATATCAACACTACACAAATACGCCCACAGTAGTTAAGAAACTTCATGTGTGTCCACTGGGAATGTGCGTGGTGCTAGTGCCAAATATTGGTATTAGCACCAGCATATCCAACACTACACAAATACACCCACAGCACTTCAGAAACTTCATGTGTGTCCACTGGGAATGTGCGTGGTGCTAGTGCCAAATATTGGTATTAGCACCAGCATATCAACACTACACAAATACGCCCACAGCACTTCAGAAAGGTCATGTGTGTCCACTGGGAATGTGCGTGGTGCTAGTGCCAAATATTGGTATTAGCACCAGCATATCCAACACTACACAAATACGCCCACAGCACTTTAGAAAGGTCATGTGTGTCCACTGGGAATGTGCGTGGTGCTAGTGCCAAATATTGGTATTAGCACCAGCATATCCAACACTACACAAATACGCCCACAGCACTTTAGAAAGGTCATGTGTGTCCACTGGGAATGTGCGTGGTGCTAGTGCCAAATATTGGTATTAGCACCAGCATATCCAACACTACACAAATACGCCCACAGCACTTCAGAAACTTCATGTGTGTCCACTGGGAATGTGCGTGGTGCTAGTGCCAAATATTGGTATTAGCACCAGCATATCCAACACTACACAAATACGCCCACAGTAGTTAAGAAACTTCATGTGTGTCCACTGGGAATGTGCGTGGTGCTAGTGCCAAATATTGGTATTAGCACCAGCATATCCAACACTACACAAATACGCCCACAGCACTTCAGAAAGGTCATGTGTGTCCACTGGGAATGTGCGTGGTGCTAGTGCCAAATATTGGTATTAGCACCAGCATATCCAACATTACACAAATACGCCCACAGTAGTTAAGAAACTTCATGTGTGTCCACTGGGAATGTGCGTGGTGCTAGTGCCAAATATTGGTATTAGCACCAGCATATCCAACACTACACAAATACGCCCACAGCACTTCAGAACGGTCATGTGTGTCCACTGGGAATGTGTGTGGTGCTAGTGCCAAATATTGGTATTAGCACCAACATATCCAACACTACACAAATACGCCCACAGTAGTTAAGAAACTTCATGTGTGTCCACTGGGAATGTGCGTGGTGCTAGTGCCAAATATTGGTATTAGCACCAGCATATCCAACACTACACAAATACGCCCACAGCACTTTAGAAAGGTCATGTGTGTCCACTGGGAATGTGCGTGGTGCTAGTGCCAAATATTGGTATTAGCACCAGCATATCCAACACTACACAAATACGCCCACAGCACTTCAGAAAGGTCATGTGTGTCCACTGGGAATGTGCGTGGTGCTAGTGCCAAATATTGGTATTAGCACCAGCATATCCAACACTACCCAAATACGCCCACAGTAGTTAAGAATCTTCATGTGTGTCCACTGGGAATGTGCGTGGTGCTAGTGCCAAATATTGGTATTAGCACCAGCATATCCAACACTACACAAATACGTCCACAGCACTTCAGAAAGGTCATGTGTGTCCACTGGGAATGTGCGTGGTGCTAGTGCCAAATATTGGTATTAGCACCAGCATATCCAACATTACACAAATACGCCAACAGCTCTTCAGAAACTTCATGTGTGTCCACTGGGAATGTGCGTGGTGCTAGTTCCAAATACTGGTATTAGCACCAGCATATCCAACATTACACAAATACGCCCACAGTAGTTAAGAAACTTCATGTGTGTCCACTGGGAATGTGCGTGGTGCTAGTGCCAAATATTGGTATTAGCACCAGCATATCCAACACTACACAAATACACCCACAGCACTTCAGAAACTTCATGTGTGTCCACTGGGAATGTGCGTGGTGCTAGTGCCAAATATTGGTATTAGCACCAGCATATCAACACTACACAAATACGCCCACAGCACTTCAGAAAGGTCATGTGTGTCCACTGGGAATGTGCGTGGTGCTAGTGCCAAATATTGGTATTAGCACCAGCATATCCAACACTACACAAATACGCCCACAGCACTTTAGAAAGGTCATGTGTGTCCACTGGGAATGTGCGTGGTGCTAGTGCCAAATATTGGTATTAGCACCAGCATATCCAACACTACACAAATACGCCCACAGCACTTCAGAAAGGTCATGTGTGTCCACTGGGAATGTGCGTGGTGCTAGTGCCAAATATTGGTATTAGCACCAGCATATCCAACACTACCCAAATACGCCCACAGTAGTTAAGAATCTTCATGTGTGTCCACTGGGAATGTGCGTGGTGCTAGTGCCAAATATTGGTATTAGCACCAGCATATCCAACACTACACAAATACGTCCACAGCACTTCAGAAAGGTCATGTGTGTCCACTGGGAATGTGCGTGGTGCTAGTGCCAAATATTGGTATTAGCACCAGCATATCCAACATTACACAAATACGCCAACAGCTCTTCAGAAACTTCATGTGTGTCCACTGGGAATGTGCGTGGTGCTAGTTCCAAATACTGGTATTAGCACCAGCATATCCAACATTACACAAATACGCCCACAGTAGTTAAGAAACTTCATGTGTGTCCACTGGGAATGTGCGTGGTGCTAGTGCCAAATATTGGTATTAGCACCAGCATATCCAACACTACACAAATACACCCACAGCACTTCAGAAACTTCATGTGTGTCCACTGGGAATGTGCGTGGTGCTAGTTCCAAATACTGGTATTAGCACCAGCATATCCAACATTACACAAATACGCCCACAGTAGTTAAGAAACTTCATGTGTGTCCACTGGGAATGTGCGTGGTGCTAGTGCCAAATATTGGTATTAGCACCAGCATATCAACACTACACAAATACGCCCACAGCACTTCAGAAAGGTCATGTGTGTCCACTGGGAATGTGCGTGGTGCTAGTGCCAAATATTGGTATTAGCACCAGCATATCCAACACTACACAAATACGCCCACAGCACTTTAGAAAGGTCATGTGTGTCCACTGGGAATGTGCGTGGTGCTAGTGCCAAATATTGGTATTAGCACCAGCATATCCAACACTACACAAATACGCCCACAGCACTTTAGAAAGGTCATGTGTGTCCACTGGGAATGTGCGTGGTGCTAGTGCCAAATATTGGTATTAGCACCAGCATATCCAACATTACACAAATACGCCAACAGCTCTTCAGAAACTTCATGTGTGTCCACTGGGAATGTGCGTGGTGCTAGTTCCAAATACTGGTATTAGCACCAGCATATCCAACATTACACAAATACGCCCACAGTAGTTAAGAAACTTCATGTGTGTCCACTGGGAATGTGCGTGGTGCTAGTGCCAAATATTGGTATTAGCACCAGCATATCCAACACTACACAAATACACCCACAGCACTTCAGAAACTTCATGTGTGTCCACTGGGAATGTGCGTGGTGCTAGTTCCAAATACTGGTATTAGCACCAGCATATCCAACATTACACAAATACGCCCACAGTAGTTAAGAAACTTCATGTGTGTCCACTGGGAATGTGCGTGGTGCTAGTGCCAAATATTGGTATTAGCACCAGCATATCCAACACTACACAAATACACCCACAGCACTTCAGAAACTTCATGTGTGTCCACTGGGAATGTGCGTGGTGCTAGTGCCAAATATTGGTATTAGCACCAGCATATCAACACTACACAAATACGCCCACAGCACTTCAGAAAGGTCATGTGTGTCCACTGGGAATGTGCGTGGTGCTAGTGCCAAATATTGGTATTAGCACCAGCATATCCAACACTACACAAATACGCCCACAGCACTTTAGAAAGGTCATGTGTGTCCACTGGGAATGTGCGTGGTGCTAGTGCCAAATATTGGTATTAGCACCAGCATATCCAACACTACACAAATACGCCCACAGCACTTTAGAAAGGTCATGTGTGTCCACTGGGAATGTGCGTGGTGCTAGTGCCAAATATTGGTATTAGCACCAGCATATCCAACACTACACAAATACGCCCACAGCACTTCAGAAACTTCATGTGTGTCCACTGGGAATGTGCGTGGTGCTAGTGCCAAATATTGGTATTAGCACCAGCATATCCAACACTACACAAATACGCCCACAGTAGTTAAGAAACTTCATGTGTGTCCACTGGGAATGTGCGTGGTGCTAGTGCCAAATATTGGTATTAGCACCAGCATATCCAACACTACACAAATACGCCCACAGCACTTCAGAAAGGTCATGTGTGTCCACTGGGAATGTGCGTGGTGCTAGTGCCAAATATTGGTATTAGCACCAGCATATCCAACATTACACAAATACGCCCACAGTAGTTAAGAAACTTCATGTGTGTCCACTGGGAATGTGCGTGGTGCTAGTGCCAAATATTGGTATTAGCACCAGCATATCCAACACTACACAAATACGCCCACAGCATTTCAGAAACTTCATGTGTGTCCACTGGGAATGTGCGTGGTGCTAGTGCCAAATATTGGTATTAGCACCAGCATATCCAACACTACACAAATACGCCCACAGCACTTCAGAACGGTCATGTGTGTCCACTGGGAATGTGTGTGGTGCTAGTGCCAAATATTGGTATTAGCACCAACATATCCAACACTACACAAATACGCCCACAGTAGTTAAGAAACTTCATGTGTGTCCACTGGGAATGTGCGTGGTGCTAGTGCCAAATATTGGTATTAGCACCAGCATATCCAACACTACACAAATACGCCCACAGCACTTTAGAAAGGTCATGTGTGTCCACTGGGAATGTGCGTGGTGCTAGTGCCAAATATTGGTATTAGCACCAGCATATCCAACACTACACAAATACGCCCACAGCACTTCAGAAAGGTCATGTGTGTCCACTGGGAATGTGCGTGGTGCTAGTGCCAAATATTGGTATTAGCACCAGCATATCCAACACTACCCAAATACGCCCACAGTAGTTAAGAATCTTCATGTGTGTCCACTGGGAATGTGCGTGGTGCTAGTGCCAAATATTGGTATTAGCACCAGCATATCCAACACTACACAAATACGTCCACAGCACTTCAGAAAGGTCATGTGTGTCCACTGGGAATGTGCGTGGTGCTAGTGCCAAATATTGGTATTAGCACCAGCATATCCAACATTACACAAATACGCCAACAGCTCTTCAGAAACTTCATGTGTGTCCACTGGGAATGTGCGTGGTGCTAGTTCCAAATACTGGTATTAGCACCAGCATATCCAACATTACACAAATACGCCCACAGTAGTTAAGAAACTTCATGTGTGTCTAGTGGGAATGTGCGTGGTGCTAGTGCCAAATATTGGTATTAGCACCAGCATATCCAACACTACACAAATACACCCACAGCACTTCAGAAACTTCATGTGTGTCCACTGGGAATGTGCGTGGTGCTAGTGCCAAATATTGGTATTAGCACCAGCATATCAACACTACACAAATACGCCCACAGCACTTCAGAAAGGTCATGTGTGTCCACTGGGAATGTGCGTGGTGCTAGTGCCAAATATTGGTATTAGCACCAGCATATCCAACACTACACAAATACGCCCACAGCACTTTAGAAAGGTCATGTGTGTAAACTGGGAATGTGCGTGGTGCTAGTGCCAAATATTGGTATTAGCACCAGCATATCCAACACTACACAAATACGCCCACAGCACTTTAGAAAGGTCATGTGTGTCCACTGGGAATGTGCGTGGTGCTAGTGCCAAATATTGGTATTAGCACCAGCATATCCAACACTACACAAATACGCCCACAGCACTTCAGAAACTTCATGTGTGTCCACTGGGAATGTGCGTGGTGCTAGTGCCAAATATTGGTATTAGCACCAGCATATCCAACACTACACAAATACGCCCACAGTAGTTAAGAAACTTCATGTGTGTCCACTGGGAATGTGCGTGGTGCTAGTGCCAAATATTGGTATTAGCACCAGCATATCCAACACTACACAAATACGCCCACAGCACTTCAGAAAGGTCATGTGTGTCCACTGGGAATGTGCGTGGTGCTAGTGCCAAATATTGGTATTAGCACCAGCATATCCAACATTACACAAATACGCCCACAGTAGTTAAGAAACTTCATGTGTGTCCACTGGGAATGTGCGTGGTGCTAGTGCCAAATATTGGTATTAGCACCAGCATATCCAACACTACACAAATACGCCCACAGCATTTCAGAAACTTCATGTGTGTCCACTGGGAATGTGCGTGGTGCTAGTGCCAAATATTGGTATTAGCACCAGCATATCCAACACTACAAAAATACGCCCACAGCACTTCAGAACGGTCATGTGTGTCCACTGGGAATGTGTGTGGTGCTAGTGCCAAATATTGGTATTAGCACCAACATATCCAACACTACACAAATACGCCCACAGTAGTTAAGAAACTTCATGTGTGTCCACTGGGAATGTGCGTGGTGCTAGTGCCAAATATTGGTATTAGCACCAGCATATCCAACACTACACAAATACGCCCACAGCACTTTAGAAAGGTCATGTGTGTCCACTGGGAATGTGCGTGGTGCTAGTGCCAAATATTGGTATTAGCACCAGCATATCCAACACTACACAAATACGCCCACAGCACTTCAGAAAGGTCATGTGTGTCCACTGGGAATGTGCGTGGTGCTAGTGCCAAATATTGGTATTAGCACCAGCATATCCAACACTACCCAAATACGCCCACAGTAGTTAAGAATCTTCATGTGTGTCCACTGGGAATGTGCGTGGTGCTAGTGCCAAATATTGGTATTAGCACCAGCATATCCAACACTACACAAATACGTCCACAGCACTTCAGAAAGGTCATGTGTGTCCACTGGGAATGTGCGTGGTGCTAGTGCCAAATATTGGTATTAGCACCAGCATATCCAACATTACACAAATACGCCCACAGTAGTTAAGAAACTTCATGTGTGTCCACTGGGAATGTGCGTGGTGCTAGTGCCAAATATTGGTATTAGCACCAGCATATCCAACACTACACAAATACGCCCACAGCACTTCAGAAACTTCATGTGTGTCCACTGGGAATGTGCGTGGTGCTAGTGCCAAATATTGGTATTAGCACCAGCATATCCAACACTACACAAATACGCCCACAGCACTTCAGAAAGGTCATGTGTGTCCACTGGGAATGTGTGTGGTGCTAGTGCCAAATATTGGTATTAGCACCAACATATCCAATACTACACAAATACGCTCACAGTAGTTAAGAAACTTCATGTGTGTCCACTTGGAATGTGCGTGGTGTTAGTGCCAAATATTGGTATTAGCACCAGCATATCCAACACTACACAAATACGCCCACAGCACTTTAGAAAGGTCATGTGTGTCCACTGGGAATGTGCGTGGTGCTAGTGCCAAATATTGGTATTAGCACCAGCATATCCAACACTACACAAATACGCCAACAGCTCTTCAGAAACTTCATGTGTGTCCACTGGGAATGTGCGTGGTGCTAGTTCCAAATACTGGTATTAGCACCAGCATATCCAACACTACACAAATACGCCCACAGTAGTTAAGAAACTTCATGTGTGTCCACTGGGAATGTGCGTGGTGCTAGTGCCAAATATTGGTATTAGCACCAGCATATCCAACACTACACAAATACACCCACAGCACTTCAGAAACTTCATGTGTGTCCACTGGGAATGTGCGTGGTGCTAGTGCCAAATATTGGTATTAGCACCAGCATATCAACACTACACAAATACGCCCACAGCACTTCAGAAAGGTCATGTGTGTCCACAGGGAATGTGCGTGGTGCTAGTGCCAAATATTGGTATTAGCACCAGCATATCCAACACTACACAAATACGCCCACAGCACTTTAGAAAGGTCATGTGTGTCCACTGGGAATGTGCGTGGTGCTAGTGCCAAATATTGGTATTAGCACCAGCATATCCAACACTACACAAATACGCCCACAGCACTTTAGAAAGGTCATGTGTGTCCACTGGGAATGTGCGTGGTGCTAGTGCCAAATATTGGTATTAGCACCAGCATATCCAACACTACACAAATACGCCCACAGCACTTCAGAAACTTCATGTGTGTCCACTGGGAATGTGCGTGGTGCTAGTGCCAAATATTGGTATTAGCACCAGCATATCCAACACTACACAAATACGCCCACAGTAGTTAAGAAACTTCATGTGTGTCCACTGGGAATGTGCGTGGTGCTAGTGCCAAATATTGGTATTAGCACCAGCATATCCAACACTACACAAATACGCCCACAGCACTTCAGAAAGGTCATGTGTGTCCACTGGGAATGTGCGTGGTGCTAGTGCCAAATATTGGTATTAGCACCAGCATATCCAACTCTACACAAATACGCCCACAGTAGTTAAGAAACTTCATGTGTGTCCACTGGGAATGTGCGTGGTGCTAGTGCCAAATATTGGTATTAGCACCAGCATATCCAACACTACACAAATACGCCCACAGCATTTCAGAAACTTCATGTGTGTCCACTGGGAATGTGCGTGGTGCTAGTGCCAAATATTGGTATTAGCACCAGCATATCCAACACTACACAAATACGCCCACAGCACTTCAGAAAGGTCATGTGTGTCCACTGGGAATGTGTGTGGTGCTAGTGCCAAATATTGGTATTAGCACCAACATATCCAACACTACACAAATACACCCACAGTAGTTAAGAAACTTCATGTGTGTCCACTTGGAATGTGCGTGGTGCTAGTGCCAAATATTGGTATTAGCACCAGCATAACCAACACTACGCAAATACGCCCACAGCACTTCAGAAAGGTCATGTGTGTCCACTGGGAATGTGCGTGGTGCTAGTGCCAAATATTGGTATTAGCACCAGCATATCCAACACTACCCAAATACGCCCACAGTAGTTAAGAATCTTCATGTGTGTCCACTGGGAATGTGCGTGGTGCTAGTGCCAAATATTGGTATTAGCACCAGCATATCCAACACTACACAAATACGCCCACAGCACTTCAGAAAGGTCATGTGTGTCCACTGGGAATGTGCGTGGTGCTAGTGCCAAATATTGGTATTAGCACCAGCATATCCAACATTACACAAATACGCCCACAGTAGTTAAGAAACTTCATGTGTGTCCACTGGGAATGTGAGTGGTGCTAGTGCCAAATATTGTTATTAGCACCAGCATATCCAACACTACACAAATACGCCCACAGCACTTCAGAAACTTCATGTGTGTCCACTGGGAATGTGCGTGGTGCTAGTGCCAAATATTGGTATTAGCACCAGCATATCCAACACTACACAAATACGCCCACAGCACTTCAGAAAGGTCATGTGTGTCCACTGGGAATGTGTGTGGTGCTAGTGCCAAATATTGGTATTAGCACCAACATATCCAACACTACACAAATACGCTCACAGTAGTTAAGAAACTTCATGTGTGTCCACTTGGAATGTGCGTGGTGCTAGTGCCAAATATTGGTATTAGCACCAGCATATCAAACACTACACAAATACGCCCACAGCACTTTAGAAAGGTCATGTGTGTCCACTGGGAATGTGCGTGGTGCTAGTGCCAAATATTGGTATTAGCACCAGCATATCCAACACTACACAAATACGCCAACAGCTCTTCAGAAACTTCATGTGTGTCCACTGGGAATGTGCGTGGTGCTAGTTCCAAATACTGGTATTAGCACCAGCATATCCAACATTACACAAATACGCCCACAGTAGTTAAGAAACTTCATGTGTGTCCACTGGGAATGTGCGTGGTGCTAGTGCCAAATATTGGTATTAGCACCAGCATATCCAACACTACACAAATACGCCCACAGCACTTCAGAAACTTCATGTGTGTCCACTGGGAATGTGCGTGGTGCTAGTGCCAAATATTGGTATTAGCACCAGCATATCAACACTACACAAATACGCCCACAGCACTTCAGAAAGGTCATGTGTGTCCACTGGGAATGTGTGTGGTGCTAGTGCCAAATATTGGTATTAGCACCAACATATCCAATACTACACAAATACGCTCACAGTAGTTAAGAAACTTCATGTGTGTCCACTTGGAATGTGCGTGGTGCTAGTGCCAAATATTGGTATTAGCACCAGCATATCCAACACTACACAAATACGCCCACAGCACTTTAGAAAGGTCATGTGTGTCCACTGGGAATGTGCGTGGTGCTAGTGCCAAATATTGGTATTAGCACCAGCATATCCAACACTACACAAATACGCCAACAGCTCTTCAGAAACTTCATGTGTGTCCACTGGGAATGTGCGTGGTGCTAGTTCCAAATACTGGTATTAGCACCAGCATATCCAACACTACACAAATACGCCCACAGTAGTTAAGAAACTTCATGTGTGTCCACTGGGAATGTGCGTGGTGCTAGTGCCAAATATTGGTATTAGCACCAGCATATCCAACACTACACATATACGCCCACAGCACTTCAGAAAGGTCATGTGTGTCTACTGGGAATGTGCGTGGTGCTAGTGCCAAATATTGGTATTAGCACCAGCATATCCAACACTAAACAAATACGCCCACAGTAGTTAAGAAACTTCGTGTGTGTCGACTGGGAATGTGCGTGGTGCTAGTGCCAAATATTTGTATTAGCACCAGCATATCCAACACTACACAAATACGCCCACAGCACTTCAGAAACTTCATGTGTGTCCACTGGGAATGTGCGTGGTGCTAGTGCCAAATGTTGGTATTAGCACCAGCATATCCAACATTACACAAATACGCCCACAGCACTTCAGAAACTTCATGTGTGTCCACTGGGAAAGTACGTGGTGCTAGTGCCAAATATTGGTGTTAGCACCAGCATATCCAACATTACACAAATACGCCCACAGCACTTCAGAAACTTCATGTGTGTCCACTGGGAATGTGCGTGGTGCTAGTGCCAAATGTTGGTATTAGCACCAGCATATCCAACATTACACAAATACGCCCACAGCACTTCAGAAACTTCATGTGTGTCCACTGGGAATGTGCGTGGTGCTAGTGCCAAATATTGGTATTAGCACCAGCATATCCAACACTACACAAATACGCCCACAGCACTTCAGAAAGGTCATGTGTGTCCACTGGGAATGTGCGTGGTGCTAGAACCAAATATTGGTATTAGCACCAGCATATCCAACACTACACAAATACGCCCACAGCACTTCAGAAACTTCATGTGTGTCCACTGGGAATGTGCGTGGTGCTAGTGCCAAATATTGGTATTAGCACCAGCTTATCCAACACTACACAAATACGCCCACAGCACTTCAGAAAGGTCATGTGTGTCGACTGGGAATGTGCGTGGTGCTAGTGCCAAATATTGGTATTAGCACCAGCATATCCAACACTACACAAATACGCCCACAGCTCTTCAGAAAGGTCATGTGTGTCCACTGGGAATGTGCGTGGTGCTAGTGCCCAATATTGGTATTAGCACCAGCATATCCAACACTACACAAATACGCCCACAGCACTTCAGAAAGGTCATGTGTGTCCACTGGGAATGTGCGTGGTGCTAGTGCCAAATATTGGTATTAGAACCAGCATATCCAACATTACACAAATACGCCCACAGCACTTCAGAAACTTCATGTGTGTCCACTGGGAATGTGCGTGGTACTAAGGCCAAATATTGGTATTAGAACTAGCACATCCAACACTACACAAATACGCCCACAGTAGTTAAGAAACTTCATGTGTTTCCACTGGGAATGTGCGTGGTGCTAGTGCCAAATATTGGTATTAGCACCAGCATATCCAACACTAATCAAATACGCCTACAGCACTTCAGAAAGGTCATGTGTGTCCACTGGGAAAGTGCGTGGTGCTAGTGCCAAATATTGGTATTAGCACCAGCCTATCCAACATTACACAAATACGCCCACAGTAGTTAAGAAACTTCATGTGTGTCCACTGGGAAAGTGCGTGGTGCTAGTGCCAAATATTGGTATTAGCACCAGCATATCCAACATTACACAAATACGCCCACAGCACTTCAGAAACTTCATGTGTGTCTACTGGGAATGTGCGTGGTGCTAGTGCCAAATATTGGTATTAGCACCAGCATATCCAACACTACACAAATACGCCCACAGCACTTCAGAAACTTCATGTGTGTCCACTGGGAATGTGCGTGGTGCTAGTGCCAAATATTGGTATTAGCACCAGCATATCCAACATTACACAAATACTCCCACAGCACTTCAGAAAGGTCATGTGTGTCCACTGGGAATGTGCGTGGTGCTAGTGCCAAATATTGGTATTAGCACCAGCATATCCAACACTACACAAATACGCCCACAGCACTTCAGAAAGGTCATGTGTGTCCACTGGGAATGTGCGTGGTGCTAGTGCCAAATATTATTATTAGCACCAACACATCCAACACTACACAAATACGCCCACAGTAGTTAAGAAACTTCATGTGTTTCTACTGGGAATGTGCGTGGTGCTAGTGCCAAATATTGGTATTAGCACCAGCATATCCAACACTAAACAAATACGCCCACAGTAGTTAAGAAACTTCATGTGTGTCCACTGGGAATGTGCGTGGTGCTAGTGCCAAATATTGGTATTAGCACCAGCATATCCAACACTACACAAATACGCCCACAGCACTTCAGAAACTTCATGTGTGTCCACTGGGAATGTGCGTGGTGCTAGTGCCAAATATTGGTATTAGCACCAGCTTATCCAACACTACACAAATACGCCCACAGCACTTCAGAAAGGTCATGTGTGTCCACTGGGAATGTGCGTGGTGCTAGAACCAAATATTGGTATTAGCACCAGCATATCCAACACTACACAAATACGCCCACAGCACTTCAGAAACTTCATGTGTGTCCACTGGGAATGTGCGTGGTGCTAGTGCCAAATATTGGTATTAGCACCAGCTTATCCAACACTACACAAATACGCCCACAGCACTTCAGAAAGGTCATGTGTGTCCACTGGGAATGTGCGCGGTGCTAGTGCCAAATATTGGTATTAGCACCAGCATATCCAACACTACACAAATACGCCCACAGCACTTCAGAAAGGTCATGTGTGTCCACTGGGAATGTGCGTGGTGCTAGTGCCAAATATTGGTATTAGCACCAGCATATCCAACATTACACAAATACGCCCACGGCACTTCAGAAACTTCATGTGTGTCCACTGGGAATGTGCGTGGTACTAAGGCCAAATATTGGTATTAGCACTAGCACATCCAACACTACACAAATACGCCCACAGTAGTTAAGAAACTTCATGTGTTTCCACTGGGAATGTGCGTGGTGCTAGTGCCAAATATTGGTATTAGCACCAGCATATCCAACACTACACAAATACGCCCACAGCACTTCAGAAAGGTCATGTGTGTCCACTGGGAATGTGCGTGGTGCTAGTGCCAAATATTGGTATTAGCACCACCATATCCAACATTACACAAATACGCCCACAGCACTTCAGAAACTTCATGTGTGTCCACTGGGAAAGTGCGTGGTGCTAGTGCCAAATATTGGTGTTAGCACCAGCATATCCAACATTACACAAATACGCCCACAGCACTTCAGAAACTTCATGTGTGTCCACTGGGAAAGTGCGTGGTGCTAGTGCCAAATATTGGTATTAGCACCAGCATATCCAACACTACACAAATACGCCCACAGCACTTCAGAAACTTCATGTGTGTCCACTGGGAATGTGCGTGGTGCTAGTGCCAAATATTGGTATTAGCACCAGCTTATCCAACACTACACAAATACGCCCACAGCACTTCAGAAAGGTCATGTGTGTCCACTGGGAATGTGCGTGGTGCTAGAACCAAATATTGGTATTAGCACCAGCATATCCAACACTACACAAATACGCCCACAGCACTTCAGAAACTTCATGTGTGTCCACTGGGAATGTGCGTGGTGCTAGTGCCAAATATTGGTATTAGCACCAGCTTATCCAACACTACACAAATACGCCCACAGCACTTCAGAAAGGTCATGTGTGTCCACTGGGAATGTGCGCGGTGCTAGTGCCAAATATTGGTATTAGCACCAGCATATCCAACACTACACAAATACGCCCACAGCACTTCAGAAAGGTCATGTGTGTCCACTGGGAATGTGCGTGGTGCTAGTGCCAAATATTGGTATTAGCACCAGCATATCCAACATTACACAAATACGCCCACGGCACTTCAGAAACTTCATGTGTGTCCACTGGGAATGTGCGTGGTACTAAGGCCAAATATTGGTATTAGCACTAGCACATCCAACACTACACAAATACGCCCACAGTAGTTAAGAAACTTCATGTGTTTCCACTGGGAATGTGCGTGGTGCTAGTGCCAAATATTGGTATTAGCACCAGCATATCCAACACTACACAAATACGCCCACAGCACTTCAGAAAGGTCATGTGTGTCCACTGGGAATGTGCGTGGTGCTAGTGCCAAATATTGGTATTAGCACCAGCATATCCAACATTACACAAATACGCCCACGGCACTTCAGAAACTTCATGTGTGTCCACTGGGAATGTGCGTGGTGCTAGTGCCAAATATTGGTGTTAGCACCAGCATATCCAACATTACACAAATACGCCCACAGCACTTCAGAAACTTCATGTGTGTCCACTGGGAAAGTGCGTGGTGCTAGTGCCAAATATTGGTATTAGCACCAGCATATCCAACACTACACAAATACGCCCACAGCACTTCAGAAACTTCATGTGTGTCCACTGGGAATGTGCGTGGTGCTAGTGCCAAATATTGGTATTAGCACCAGCTTATCCAACACTACACAAATACGCCCACAGCACTTCAGAAAGGTCATGTGTGTCCACTGGGAATGTGCGTGGTGCTAGAACCAAATATTGGTATTAGCACCAGCATATCCAACACTACACAAATACGCCCACAGCACTTCAGAAACTTCATGTGTGTCCACTGGGAATGTGCGTGGTGCTAGTGCCAAATATTGGTATTAGCACCAGCTTATCCAACACTACACAAATACGCCCACAGCACTTCAGAAAGGTCATGTGTGTCCACTGGGAATGTGCGCGGTGCTAGTGCCAAATATTGGTATTAGCACCAGCATATCCAACACTACACAAATACGCCCACAGCACTTCAGAAAGGTCATGTGTGTCCACTGGGAATGTGCGTGGTGCTAGTGCCAAATATTGGTATTAGCACCAGCATATCCAACATTACACAAATACGCCCACGGCACTTCAGAAACTTCATGTGTGTCCACTGGGAATGTGCGTGGTACTAAGGCCAAATATTGGTATTAGCACTAGCACATCCAACACTACACAAATACGCCCACAGTAGTTAAGAAACTTCATGTGTTTCCACTGGGAATGTGCGTGGTGCTAGTGCCAAATATTGGTATTAGCACCAGCATATCCAACACTACACAAATACGCCCACAGCACTTCAGAAAGGTCATGTGTGTCCACTGGGAATGTGCGTGGTGCTAGTGCCAAATATTGGTATTAGCACCAGCATATCATACATTACACAAATACGCCCACAGTAGTTAAGAAACTTCATGTGTGTCCACTGGGAATGTGCGTGGTGCTAGTGCCAAATATTGGTATTAGCACCAGCATATCCAACATTACACAAATACGCCCACAGCACTTCAGAAAGGTCATGTGTGTCCACTGGGAATGTGCGTGGTGCTAGTGCCAAATATTGGTATTAGCACCAAAATATCCAACATTACACAAATACGCCCACAGCACTTCAGAAAGGTCATGTGTGTCCACTGGGAATGTGCGTGGTGCTAGTGCCAAATATTGGTATTAGCACCAGCATATCCAACATTACACAAATACGCCCATAGTAGTTTAGAAACTTCATGTTTGTCCACTGTTAATGTGCGTGGTGCTAGTGCCAAATATTGGTATTTGCACCAGCATTTCCAACATTACACAAATACGCCCACAGCACTTCAGAAACTTCTTGTGTGTCCACTGGGAAAGTGCGTGGTGCTAGTGCCAAATATTGGTATTAGCACCAGCATATCCAACACTACACAAATACGCCCACAGTACTTCAGAAACTTCATGTGTGTCCACTGGGAAAGTGCGTGGTGCTAGTGCCAAATATTGGTATTAGCACTAGCATATCTAACACTACACAAATACGCCCACAGCACTTCAGAAACTTCATGTGTGTCCACTGGAAATGTGCGTGGTGCTAGTGCCAAAAATTGGTATTAGCACCAGCATATCCAACACTACACAAATACGCCCACAGCACTTCAGAAACTTCATGTGTGTCCACTGGGAATGTGCGTGGTGCTTGTGCCTAATATTGGTATTAGCACCAGCATATCCAACATTACACAAATACTCCCACAGCACTTCAGAAAGGTCATGTGTGTCCACTGGGAATGTGCGTGGTGCTAGTGCCAAATATTGGTATTAGCACCAGCATATCCATCACTACACAAATACGCCCACAGTAGTTAAGAAACTTCATGTGTTTCCAATGGGAATGTGCGTGGTGCTAGTGCCAAATATTGGTATTAGCACCAGCATATCCAACACTACACAAATACGCCCACAGTAGTTAAGAAACTTCATGTGTTTCCACTTGGAATGTGCGTGGTGCTAGTGCCAAATATTGGTATTAGCACCAGCATATCCAACACTACACAAATACGCCCACAGCACTTCAGAAAGGTCATGTGTGTCCACTGGGAATGTGCGTGGTGCTAGTGCCAAATATTGGTATTAGCACCAGCATATCATACATTACACAAATACGCCCACAGTAGTTAAGAAACTTCATGTGTGTCCACTGGGAATGTGCGTGGTGCTAGTGCCAAATATTGGTATTAGCACTAGCATATCCAACATTACACAAATACGCCCACAGCACTTCAGAAAGGTCATGTGTGTCCACTGGGAATGTGCGTGGTGCTAGTGCCAAATATTGGTATTAGCACCAAAATATCCAACACTACACAAATACGCCCACAGCACTTCAGAAACTTCATGTGTGTCCACTGGGAATGTGCGTGGTGCTAGTGCCAAATATTGGTATTAGCACCAGCATATCCAACACTACACAAATACGCCCACAGCACTTCAGAAAGGTCATGTGTGTCCACTGGGAATGTGCGTGGTGCTAGTGCCAAATATTGGTATTAGCACCAGCATATCCAACATTACACAAATACGCCCATAGTAGTTTAGAAACTTCATGTTTGTCCACTGGGAATGTGCGTGGTGCTAGTGCCAAATATTGGTATTTGCACCAGCATTTCCAACACTACACAAATACGCCCACAGCACTTCAGAAAGGTCATGTGTGTCCACTGGGAAAGTGCGTGGTGCTAGTGCCAAATATTGGTATTAGCACCAGCATATCTAACACTACACAAATACGCCCACAGCACTTCAGAAACTTCATGTGTGTCCACTGGAAATGTGCGTGGTGCTAGAACCAAATATTGGTATTAGCACCAGCATATCCAACACTACACAAATACGCCCACAGCACTTCAGAAAGGTCATGTGTGTCCACTGGGAATGTGCGTGGTGCTTGTGCCTAATATTGGTATTAGCACCAGCATATCCAACATTACACAAATACTCCCACAGCACTTCAGAAAGGTCATGTGTGTCCACTGGGAATGTGCGTGGTGCTAGTGCCAAATATTGGTATTAGCACCAGCATATCCAACACTACACAAGTACGCCCACAGTAGTTAAGAAACTTCATGTGTTTCCAATGGGAATGTGCGTGGTGCTAGTGCCAAATATTGGTATTAGCACCAGCATATCCAACATTACACAAATTCTCCCACAGCACTTCAGAAAGGTCATGTGTGTCCACTGGGAATGTGCGTGGTGCTAGTGCCAAATATTGGTATTAGCACCAGCATATCCAACACTACACAAATACGCCCACAGCACTTCAGAAAGGTCATGTGTGTCCACTGGGAATGTGCGTGGTGCTAGTGCCAAATATTGGTATTAGCACCAGCATATCCAACATTACACAAATACTCCCACAGCACTTCAGAAAGGTCATGTGTGTCCACTGGGAATGTGCGTGGTGCTAGTGCCAAATATTGGTATTAGCACCAGCAAATCCAACATTACACAAATACGCCCACAGTAGTTGAGAAACTTCGTGTGTTTCCACTTGGAATGTGCGTGGTGCTAGTGCCAAATATTGGTATTAGCACCAGCATATCCAACACTTCACAAATACGCCCACAGCACTTCAGAAAGGTCATGTGTGCCCACTGGGAATGTACGTGGTGCTAGTGTCAAATATTGGTATTAGCACCAGCATATCCAACACTACACAAATACGCCCACAGCACTTCAGAAAGGTCATGTGTGTCCACTGGGAATGTGCGTGGTGCTTGTGCCTAATATTGGTATTAGCACCAGCATATCCAACATTACACAAATACTCCCACAGCACTTCAGAAAGGTCATGTGTGTCCACTGGGAATGTGCGTGGTGCTAGTGCCAAATATTGGTATTAGCACCAGCATATCCAACACTACACAAATACGCCCACAGTAGTTAAGAAACTTCATGTGTTTCCAATGGGAATGTGCGTGGTGCTAGTGCCAAATATTGGTATTAGCACCAGCATATCCAACATTACACAAATTCTCCCACAGCACTTCAGAAAGGTCATGTGTGTCCACTGGGAATGTGCGTGGTGCTAGTGCCAAATATTGGTATTAGCACCAGCATATCCAACACTACACAAATACGCCCACAGCACTTCAGAAAGGTCATGTGTGTCCACTGGGAATGCGCGTGGTGCTAGTGCCAAATATTGGTATTAGCACCAGCATATCCAACACTACACAAATACGCCCACAGTAGTTGAGAAACTTCATGTGTGTCCACTGAGAATGTGCGTGGTGTTAGTGCCAAATATTGGTATTAGCACCAGCATATCCAACATTACACAAATACGCCCACAGTAGTTAAGAAACTTCATGTGTGTCCACTGGGAATGTGCGTGGTGCTAGTGCCAAATATTGGTATTAGCACCAGCATATCCAACACTACACAAATACGCCCACAGTAGTTAAGAAACTTCATGTGTGTCCACTGAGAATGTGCGTGGTGCTAGTGCCAAATATTGGTATTAGCACCAGCATATCCAACATTACACAAATTCTCCCACAGCACTTCAGAAAGGTCATGTGTGTCCACTGGGAATGTGCGTGGTGCTAGTGCCAAATATTGGTATTAGCACCAGCATATCCAACACTACACAAATACGCCCACAGCACTTCAGAAAGGTCATGTGTGTCCACTGGGAATGTGCGTGGTGCTAGTGCCAAATATTGGTATTAGCACCAGCATATCCAACATTACACAAATACTCCCACAGCACTTCAGAAAGGTCATGTGTGTCCACTGGGAATGTGCGTGGTGCTAGTGCCAAATATTGGTATTAGCACCAGCAAATCCAACATTACACAAATACGCCCACAGTAGTTGAGAAACTTCGTGTGTTTCCACTTGGAATGTGCGTGGTGCTAGTGCCAAATATTGGTATTAGCACCAGCATATCCAACACTTCACAAATACGCCCACAGCACTTCAGAAAGGTCATGTGTGCCCACTGGGAATGTACGTGGTGCTAGTGTCAAATATTGGTATTAGCACCAGCATATCCAACACTACACAAATACGCCCACAGCACTTCAGAAAGGTCATGTGTGTCCACTGGGAATGTGCGTGGTGCTTGTGCCTAATATTGGTATTAGCACCAGCATATCCAACATTACACAAATACTCCCACAGCACTTCAGAAAGGTCATGTGTGTCCACTGGGAATGTGCGTGGTGCTAGTGCCAAATATTGGTATTAGCACCAGCATATCCAACACTACACAAATACGCCCACAGTAGTTAAGAAACTTCATGTGTTTCCAATGGGAATGTGCGTGGTGCTAGTGCCAAATATTGGTATTAGCACCAGCATATCCAACATTACACAAATTCTCCCACAGCACTTCAGAAAGGTCATGTGTGTCCACTGGGAATGTGCGTGGTGCTAGTGCCAAATATTGGTATTAGCACCAGCATATCCAACACTACACAAATACGCCCACAGCACTTCAGAAAGGTCATGTGTGTCCACTGGGAATGCGCGTGGTGCTAGTGCCAAATATTGGTATTAGCACCAGCATATCCAACACTACACAAATACGCCCACAGTAGTTGAGAAACTTCATGTGTGTCCACTGAGAATGTGCGTGGTGTTAGTGCCAAATATTGGTATTAGCACCAGCATATCCAACATTACACAAATACGCCCACAGTAGTTAAGAAACTTCATGTGTGTCCACTGGGAATGTGCGTGGTGCTAGTGCCAAATATTGGTATTAGCACCAGCATATCCAACACTACACAAATACGCCCACAGTAGTTAAGAAACTTCATGTGTGTCCACTTAGAATGTGCGTGGTGCTAGTGCCAAATATTGGTATTAGCACCAGCATATCCAACATTACACAAATACGCCCACAGCACTTCAGAAAGGTCATGTGTGTCCACTGGGAATGTGCGTGGTGCTAGTGCCAAATATTGGTATTAGCACCAAAATATCCAACACTACACAAATACGCCCACAGCACTTCAGAAACTTCATGTGTGTCCACTGGGAATGTGCGTGGTGCTAGTGCCAAATATTGGTATTAGCACCAGCATATCCAACACTACACAAATACGCCCACAGCACTTCAGAAAGGTCATGTGTGTCCACTGGGAATGTGCGTGGTGCTAGTGCCAAATATTGGTATTAGCACCAGCATATCCAACATTACACAAATACGCCCATAGTAGTTTAGAAACTTCATGTTTGTCCACTGGGAATGTGCGTGGTGCTAGTGCCAAATATTGGTATTTGCACCAGCATTTCCAACACTACACAAATACGCCCACAGCACTTCAGAAAGGTCATGTGTGTCCACTGGGAAAGTGCGTGGTGCTAGTGCCAAATATTGGTATTAGCACCAGCATATCTAACACTACACAAATACGCCCACAGCACTTCAGAAACTTCATGTGTGTCCACTGGAAATGTGCGTGGTGCTAGAACCAAATATTGGTATTAGCACCAGCATATCCAACACTACACAAATACGCCCACAGCACTTCAGAAAGGTCATGTGTGTCCACTGGGAATGTGCGTGGTGCTTGTGCCTAATATTGGTATTAGCACCAGCATATCCAACATTACACAAATACTCCCACAGCACTTCAGAAAGGTCATGTGTGTCCACTGGGAATGTGCGTGGTGCTAGTGCCAAATATTGGTATTAGCACCAGCATATCCAACACTACACAAATACGCCCACAGTAGTTAAGAAACTTCATGTGTTTCCAATGGGAATGTGCGTGGTGCTAGTGCCAAATATTCGTATTAGCACCAGCATATCCAACATTACACAAATTCTCCCACAGCACTTCAGAAAGGTCATGTGTGTCCACTGGGAATGTGCGTGGTGCTAGTGCCAAATATTGGTATTAGCACCAGCATATCCAACACTACACAAATACGCCCACAGCACTTCAGAAAGGTCATGTGTGTCCACTGGGAATGTGCGTGGTGCTAGTGCCAAATATTGGTATTAGCACCAGCATATCCAACACTACACAAATACGCCCACAGCACTTCAGAAAGGTCATGTGTGTCCACTGGGAATGTGCGTGGTGCTAGTGCCAAATATTGGTATTAGCACCAGCATATCCAACATTACACAAATACTCCCACAGCACTTCAGAAAGGTCATGTGTGTCCACTGGGAATGTGCGTGGTGCTAGTGCCAAATATTGGTATTAGCACCAGCAAATCCAACATTACACAAATACGCCCACAGTAGTTGAGAAACTTCGTGTGTTTCCACTTGGAATGTGCGTGGTGCTAGTGCCAAATATTGGTATTAGCACCAGCATATCCAACACTTCACAAATACGCCCACAGCACTTCAGAAAGGTCATGTGTGCCCACTGGGAATGTACGTGGTGCTAGTGTCAAATATTGGTATTAGCACCAGCATATCCAACACTACACAAATACGCCCACAGCACTTCAGAAAGGTCATGTGTGTCCACTGGGAATGTGCGTGGTGCTTGTGCCTAATATTGGTATTAGCACCAGCATATCCAACATTACACAAATACTCCCACAGCACTTCAGAAAGGTCATGTGTGTCCACTGGGAATGTGCGTGGTGCTAGTGCCAAATATTGGTATTAGCACCAGCATATCCAACACTACACAAATACGCCCACAGTAGTTAAGAAACGTCATGTGTTTCCAATGGGAATGTGCGTGGTGCTAGTGCCAAATATTGGTATTAGCACCAGCATATCCAACATTACACAAATTCTCCCACAGCACTTCAGAAAGGTCATGTGTGTCCACTGGGAATGTGCGTGGTGCTCGTGCCAAATATTGGTATTAGCACCAGCATATCCAACACTACACAAATACGCCCACTGCACTTCAGAAAGGTCATGTGTGTCCACTGGGAATGCGCGTGGTGCTAGTGCCAAATATTGGTATTAGCACCAGCATATCCAACACTACACAAATACGCCCACAGTAGTTGAGAAACTTCATGTGTGTCCACTGAGAATGTGCGTGGTGTTAGTGCCAAATATTGGTATTAGCACCAGCATATCCAACATTACACAAATACGCCCACAGTAGTTAAGAAACTTCATGTGTGTCCACTGGGAATGTGCGTGGTGCTAGTGCCAAATATTGGTATTAGCACCAGCATATCCAACACTACACAAATACGCCCACAGTAGTTAAGAAACTTCATGTGTGTCCACTGAGAATGTGCGTGGTGCTAGTGCCAAATATTGGTATTAGCACCAGCATATCCAACATTACACAAATATTCCCACAGCACTTCAGAAAGGTCATGTGTGTCCACTGGGAATGTGCTTGGTGCTAGTGCCAAATATTGGTATTAGCACCAAAATATCCAACATTACACAAATACGCCCACAGCACTTCAGAAACTTCATGTGTGTCCACTGGGAATGTGCGTGGTGCTAGTGCCAAATATTGGTATTAGCACCAGCATATTCAACACTACACAAATACACCCACAGCACTTCATAAAGGTCATGTGTGTCCACTGGGAATGTGCGTGGTGCTAGTGCCAAATATTGGTATTAGCACCAGCATATCCAACACTACACAAATACGCCCACAGCACTTCAGAAAGGTCATGTGCGTCCACTGGGAATGTGCGTGGTGCTAGTGCCAAATATTGGTATTAGCACCGGCATATCCAACACTACACAAATACGCCCACAGTAGTTAAGAAACTTCATGTGTGTCCACTGAGAATGTGCGTGGTTCTAGTGCCAAATATTGGTATTAGCACCAGCATATCCAACATTACACAAATACGCCCACAGCACTTCAGAAAGGTCATGTGTGTCCACTGGGAATGTGCGTGGTGCTAGTGCCAAATATTGGTATTAGCACCAAAATATCCAACATTACACAAATACGCCATCAGCACTTCAGAAACTTCATGTGTGTCCACTGGGAATGTGCGTGGTGCTAGTGCCAAATATTGGTATTAGCACCAGCAAATCCAACAGTACACAAATACGCCCACAGCAGTTAAGAAACTTCATGTGTGTCCACTGGGAATGTGCGTGGTGCTAGTGCCAATATTGGTATTAGCACCAGCATATCCAACACTACACAAATACGCCCACAGTAGTTAAGAAACTTCATGTGTGTCCACTGAGAATGTGCGTGGTTCTAGTGCCAAATATTGGTATTAGCACCAGCATATCCAACACTACACAAATACGCCCACAGCACTTCAGAAACTTCTTGTGTGTCTACTGGGAATGTGCGTGGTGCTAGTGCCAAATATTGGTATTAGCACCAGCATATCCAACACTACACAAATACGCCCACAGCACTTCAGAAACTTCATGTGTGTCCACTGGGAATGTGCGTGGTGCTAGTGCCAAATATTGGTATTAGCACCAGCATATCCAACATTACACAAATACTCCCACAGCACTTCAGAAAGGTCATGTGTGTCCACTGGGAATGTGCGTGGTGCTAGTGCCAAATATTGGTATTAGCACCAGCATATCCAACACTACACAAATACGCCCACAGCACTTCAGAAAGGTCATGTGTGTCCACTGGGAATGTGCGTGGTGCTAGTGCCAAATATTAGTATTAGCACCAACACATCCAACACTACACAAATACGCCCACAGTAGTTAAGAAACTTCATGTGTTTCCACTGGGAATGTGCGTGGTGCTAGTGCCAAATATTGGTATTAGTACCAGCATATCCAACACTAAACAAATACGCCCACAGTAGTTAAGAAACTTCATGTGTGTCCACTGGGAATGTGCGTGGTGCTAGTGCCAAATATTGGTATTAGCACCAGCATATCCAACACTACACAAATACGCCCACAGCACTTCAGAAAGGTCATGTGTGTCGACTGGGAATGTGCGTGGTGCTAGTGCCAAATATTGGTATTAGCACCAGCATATCCATCACTAAACAAATACGCCCACAGTAGTTAAGAAACTTCGTGTGTGTCCACTGGGAATGTGCGTGGTGCTAGTGCGAAATATTTGTATTAGCACCAGCATATCCAACGCTACACAAATACGCCCACAGCACTTCAGAAAGGTCATGTGTGTCCACTGGGAATGTGCGTGGTGCTAGAACCAAATATTGGTATTAGCACCAGCATATCCAACACTAAACAAATACGCCCACAGTAGTTAAGAAACTTCATGTGTGTCCACTGGGAATGTGCGTGGTGCTAGTGCCAAATATTGGTATTAGCACCAGCATATCCAACACTACACAAATACGCCCACAGCACTTCAGAAAGGTCATGTGTGTCGACTGGGAATGTGCGTGGTGCTAGTGCCAAATATTGGTATTAGCACCAGCATATCCAACACTAAACAAATACGCCCACAGTAGTTAAGAAACTTCGTGTGTGTACACTGGGAATGTGCGTGGTGCTAGTGCCAAATATTTGTATTAGCACCAGCATATCCAACACTACACAAATACGCCCACAGCACTTCAGAAAGGTCATGTGTGTCCACTGGGAATGTGTGTGGTGCTAGAACCAAATATTGGTATTAGCACCAGCATATCCAACACTACACAAATACGCCCACAGCACTTCAGAAACTTAATGTGTGTCCACTGGGAATGTGCGTGGTGCTAGTGCCAAATATTGGTATTAGCACCAGCTTATCCAACACTACACAAATACGCCCACAGCACTTCAGAAAGGTCATGTGTGTCCACTGAAAATGTGCGTGGTGCTAGTGCCAAATATTGGTATTAGCACCAGCATATCCAACACTACACAAATACGCCCACAGCACTTCAGAAAGGTCATGTGTGTCCACTGGGAATGTGCGTGGTGCTAGTGCCCAATATTGGTATTAGCACCAGCATATCCAACACTACACAAATACGCCCACAGCACTTCAGAAAGGTCATGTGTGTCCACTGGGAATGTGCGTGGTGCTAGTGCCAAATATTGGTATTAGCACCAGCATATCCAACATTACACAAATACGCCCACAGCACTTCAGAAACTTCATGTGTGTCCACTGGGAATGTGCGTGGTACTAAGGCCAAATATTGGTATTAGCACTAGCACATCCAACATTACACAAATACGCCCACAGTAGTTAAGAAACTTCATGTGTTTCCACTGGGAATGTGCGTGGTGCTAGTGCCAAATATTGGTATTAGCACCAGCATATCCAACACTACACAAATACGCCCACAGCACTTCAGAAAGGTCATGTGTGTCGACTGGGAATGTGCGTGGTGCTAGTGCCAAATATTGGTATTAGCACCAGCATATCCAACATTACACAAATACGCCCACAGCACTTCAGAAACTTCATGTGTGTCCACTGGGAATGTGCGTGGTACTAAGGCCAAATATTGGTATTAGCACTAGCACATCCAACACTACACAAATACACCCACAGTAGTTAAGAAACTTCATGTGTTTCTACTGGGAATGTGCGTGGTGCTAGTGCCAAATATTGGTATTAGCACCAGCATATCCAACATTACACAAATACGCCCACAGCACTTCAGAAAGGTCATGTGTGTCCACTGTGAATGTGCGTGGTGCTAGTGCCAAATATTGGTATTAGCACCAGCATATCATACATTACACAAATACGCCCACAGTAGTTAAGAAACTTCATGTGTGTCCACTGGGAATGTGCGTGGTGCTAGTGCCAAATATTGGTATTAGCACCAGCATATCCAACATTACACAAATACGCCCACAGCACTTCAGAAACTTCATGTGTGTCCACTGGGAAAGTGCGTGGTGCTAGTGCCAAATATTGGTGTTAGCACCAGCATATCCAACATTACACAAATACGCCCACAGCACTTCAGAAACTTCATGTGTGTCCACTGGGAATGTGCGTGGTGCTAGTGCCAAATATTGGTATTAGCACCAGCATATCCAACACTACACAAATACGCCCACAGCACTTCAGAAACTTCATGTGTGTCCACTGGGAATGTGCGTGGTGCTAGTGCCAAATATTGGTATTAGCACCAGCATATCCAACACTACACAAATACGCCCACAGCACTTCAGAAAGGTCATGTGTGTCCACTGGGAAAGTGCGTGGTGCTAGTGCCAAATATTGGTATTAGCACCAGCATATCCAACACTACACAAATACGCCCACAGTAGTTAAGAAACTTCATGTGGGTCCACTGAGAATGTGCGTGGTGCTAGTGCCAAATATTGGTATTAGCACCAGCATATCCAACATTACACAAATACGCCCACAGCACTTCAGAAAGGTCATGTGTGTCCACTGGGAATGTGCGTGGTGCTAGTGCCAAATAATGGTATTAGCACCAAAATATCCAACATTACACAAATACGCCCAAAGCACTTCAGAAACTTCATGTGTGTCCACTTGGAATGTGCGTGGTGCTAGTGCCAAATATTGGTATTAGCACCAAAATATCCAACATTACACAAATACGCCCACAGCACTTTAGAAACTTCATGTGTGTCCACTGGGAATGTGCGTGGTGCTAGTGCCAAATATTGGTATTAGCACTAGCATATCCAACACTACACAGATACGCCCACAGTAGTTAAGAAACTTCATTTGTTTGCACTGGGAATGTGCGTGGTGCTAGTGCCAAATATTGGTATTAGCACCAGCATATCCAACACTACACAAATACGCCCACAGCACTTCAGAAAGGTCATGTGTGTCCACTGGGAATGTGCGTGGTGCTATTGCCAAATATTGGTATTAGCACCAGCATATCCAACACTAAACAAATACGCCCACAGTAGTTAAGGAACTTCGTGTGTGTCCACTGGGAATGTGCGTGGTGCTAGTGCCAAATATTTGTATTAGCACCAGCATATCCAACACTACACAAATACGCCCACAGCACTTCAGAAAGGTCATGTGTGTCCACTGGGAATGTGCGTGGTGCTAGAACCAAATATTGGTATTAGCACCAGCATATCCAACACTACACAAATACGCCCACAGCACTTCAGAAACTTCATGTGTGTCCACTGGGAATGTGCGTGGTGCTAGTGCCCAATATTGGTATTAGCACCAGCTTATCCAACACTACACAAATACGCCCACAGCACTTCAGAAAGGTCATGTGTGTCCACTGGGAATGTGCGTGGTGCTAGTGCCAAATATTGGTATTAGCACCAGCATATCCAACACTACACAAATACGCCCACAGCACTTCAGAAAGGTCATGTGTGTCCACTGGGAATGTGCGTGGTGCTAGTGCCCAATATTGGTATTAGCACCAGCATATCCAACACTAAACAAATACGCCCACAGCACTTCAGAAAGGTCATGTGTGTCCACTGGGAATGTGCGTGGTGCTAGTGCCAAATATTGGTATTAGCACCAGCATATCCAACATTACACAAATACGCCCACAGCACTTCAGAAACTTCATGTGTGTCCACTGGGAATGTGCGTGGTACTAAGGCCAAATATTGGTATTAGCACTAGCACATGCAACACTACACAAATACGCCCACAGTAGTTAAGAAACTTCATGTGTTTCCACTGGGAATGTGCGTGGTGCTAGTGCCAAATATTGGTATTATCACCAGCATATCCAACACTACACAAATACGCCCACAGCACTTCAGAAAGGTCATGTGTGTCCACTGGGAATGTGCGTGGTGCTAGTGCCAAATATTGGTATTAGCACCAGCATATCATACATTACACAAATACGCCCACAGTAGTTAAGAAACTTCATGTGTGTCAACTGGGAATGTGCGTGGTGCTAGTGCCAAATATTGGCATTAGCACCAGCATATCCAACATTACACAAATACGCCCACAGCACTTCAGAAACTTCATGTGTGTTCACTGGGAATGTGCGTGGTGCTAGTGCCCAATATTGGTATTAGCACCAGCTTATCCAACACTACACAAATACGCCCACAGCACTTCAGAAAGGTCATGTGTGTCCACTGGGAATGTGCGTGGTGCTAGTGCCAAATATTGGTATTAGCACCAGCATATCCAACACTACACAAATACGCCCACAGCACTTCAGAAAGGTCATGTGTGTCCACTGGGAATGTGCGTGGTGCTAGTGCCCAATATTGGTATTAGCACCAGCATATCCAACACTAAACAAATACGCCCACAGCACTTCAGAAAGGTCATGTGTGTCCACTGGGAATGTGCGTGGTGCTAGTCCCAAATATTGGTATTAGCACCAGCATATCCAACATTACACAAATACGCCCACAGCACTTCAGAAACTTCATGTGTGTCCACTGGGAATGTGCGTGGTACTAAGGCCAAATATTGGTATTAGCACTAGCACATGCAACACTACACAAATACGCCCACAGTAGTTAAGAAACTTCATGTGTTTCCACTGGGAATGTGCGTGGTGCTAGTGCCAAATATTGGTATTATCACCAGCATATCCAACACTACACAAATACGCCCACAGCACTTCAGAAAGGTCATGTGTGTCCACTGGGAATGTGCGTGGTGCTAGTGCCAAATATTGGTATTAGTACCAGCATATCATACATTACACAAATACGCCCACAGTAGTTAAGAAACTTCATGTGTGTCAACTGGGAATGTGCGTGGTGCTAGTGCCAAATATTGGCATTAGCACCAGCATATCCAACATTACACAAATACGCCCACAGCACTTCAGAAACTTCATGTGTGTCCACTGGGAAAGTGCGTGGTGCTAGTGCCAAATATTGGTGTTAGCACCAGCATATCCAACATTACACAAATACGCCCACAGCACTTCAGAAACTTCATGTGTGTCCACTGGGAATGTGCGTGGTGCTAGTGCCAAATATTGGTATTAGCACCAAAATATCCAACATTACACAAATACGCCCACAGCACTTTAGAAACTTCATGTGTGTCCACTGGGAATGTGCGTGGTGCTAGTGCTAAATATTGGTATTAGCACTAGCATATCCAACACTACACAGATACGCCCACAGTAGTTAAGAAACTTCATGTGTTTCCACTGGGAATGTGCGTGGTGCTAGTGCCAAATATTGGTATTAGCACCAGCATATCCAACACTACACAAATACGCCCACAGCACTTCAGAAAGGTCATGTGTGTCCACTGGGAATGTGCGTGGTGCTATTGCCAAATATTGGTATTAGCACCAGCATATCCAACACTAAACAAATACGCCCGCAGTAGTTAAGAAACTTCGTGTGTGTCCACTGGGAATGTGCGTGGTGCTAGTGCCAAATATTTGTATTAGCACCAGCATATCCAACACTAAACAAATACGCCCACAGCACTTCAGAAAGGTCATGTGTGTCCACTGGGAATGTGCGTGGTGCTAGAACCAAATATTGGTATTAGCACCAGCATATCCAACACTACACAAATACGCCCACAGCACTTCAGAAACTTCATGTGTGTCCACTGGGAATGTGCGTGGTGCTAGTGCCAAATATTGGTATTAGCACCAGCTTATCCAACACTACACAAATACGCCCACAGCACTTCAGAAAGGTCATGTGTGTCCACTGGGAATGTGCGTGGTGCTAGTGCCAAATATTGGTATTAGCACCAGCATATCCAACACTACACAAATACGCCCACAGCACTTCAGAAAGGTCATGTGTGTCCACTGGGAATGTGCGTGGTGCTAGTGCCCAATATTGGTATTAGCACCAGCATATCCAACACTACACAAATACGCCCACAGCACTTCAGAAAGGTCATGTGTGTCCACTGGGAATGTGCGTGGTGCTAGTGCCAAATATTGGTATTAGCACCAGCATATCCAACATTACACAAATACGCCCACAGCACTTCAGAAAGGTCATGTGTGTCCACTGGGAATGTGCGTGGTACTAAGGCCAAATATTGGTATTAGCACTAGCACATCCAACACTACACAAATACGACCACAGTAGTTAAGAAACTTCATGTGTTTCCACTGGGAATGTGCGTGGTGCTAGTGCCAAATATTGGTATTATCACCAGCATATCCAACACTACACAAATACGCCCACATCACTTCAGAAAGGTCATGTGTGTCCACTGGGAATGTGCGTGGTGCTAGTGCCAAATATTGGTATTAGCACCAGCATATCATACATTACACAAATACGCCCACAGTAGTTAAGAAACTTCATGTGTGTCAACTGGGAATGTGCGTGGTGCTTGTGCCAAATATTGGTATTAGCACCAGCATATCCAACATTACACAAATACGCCCACAGCACTTCAGAAAGGTCATGTGTGTCCACTGGGAATGTGCGTGGGGCTAGTGCCAAATATTGGTATTAGCACCAAAATATCCAACATTACACAAATGCGCCCACAGCACTTCAGAAACTTCATGTGTGTCCACTGGGAATGTGCGTGGTGCTAGTGCCAAATATTGGTATTAGCACCAGCATGTCCAACATTACACAAATACGCCCACAGTAGTTAAGAAACTTCATGTGTTTCCACTGGGAATGTGCGTGGTGCTAGTGCCAAATATTGGTATTAGCACCAGCATATCCAACATTACACAAATACGCCCACAGTAGTTAAAAAAATTCATGTGTGTCCACTGGAATGTGCGTGGTGAAAGTGCCAAATATTGGTATTAGCACCAGTATATCCAACACTACACAAACACGTTCACAGGACTTCAGGAACTTAATGTGTGTCCACTGGGAATATGCGTGGTGCTAGTGCCAAATAACGCTATTAGCACCAGTATATCCAACAATACACGAATACGCCCACAGCTCTAAAGAAACCACATGTGAACACTGGGAATGTGCGTGGTGCTAGTGCCAAATATTGGTATTAGCACCAGCATATACAACACTACACAAATACGCCCACAGCACTTCAGAAACTTCATGTGTATTCACAGGGAATGTGCGTGGTGCTAGTGCCAAATATTGGTATTAGCACCAGCATATCCAACATTACACAAATACGCCTACAGTAGTTAAGAAACTTCATGTGTGTCCACTGGGAATGTGCGTAGTGCTAGTGCCAAATATTGGTATTAGCACCAGCATTTCTAACACTACACAAATACGCCCACAGCAATTCAGAAAGGTCATGTGTGTCCACTGGGAATGTGTGTGGTGAAAGTGCCAAATATTGGTATTAGCACCAGCAAATCCAACACTCCACAAACTCGCCCACAGCACTTAAGAAGGGACATATGTGTCCACTGGGAATTTCGTGGTGCTAGTGCCAAATATTGCTATTAGCACCAGCATATCCAACACTACACAAATACGTTCACAGGACTTCAGGAACTTAATGTGTGTCTACTGGGAATTTGCGTGGTGCTAGTGCCATATATTTGTATTAGCACCAGTATATCCAACAATACACGAATACGCCCACATCTCTAAAGAAACCACATGTGAACACTGGGAATGTGCGTGGTGCTAGTGCCAAATATCGGTATTAGCACCAGCATATCCAACACTACACAAATACGCCTACAGTAGTTAAGAAACTTCATGTGTGTCCACTGGGAATGTGCATGGTGCTAGTGCCAAATATTGGTATTAGCACCAGCATATATAACACTACACAAATACGCCCACAGCAGTTCAGAAAGGTCATGTGTCTCCACTGGGAATGTGCGTGGTTCTAGTGCCAAATATTGGTATTAGCACCAGCATATCCAACACTACACAAATACGCCCACAGTAGTTAAGAAACTTCATGTGTTTCCACAGGGAATGTACATGGTGCTAGTGCCAAATATTGGTATTAGCACCAGCATATCCAACATTACACAAATACGCCCACAGTAGTTAAGAAACTTCATGTGTGTCCACTGAGAATGTGCGTGGTGCTAGTGCCAAATATTGGTTTTAGCACCAGAAAATCCAACACTACACAAATACGCCCACAGTAGTTAAGAAACTTCATGTGTGTACACTGAGAATGTGTGCGGTGCTAGTGCCAAATATTGGTATTAGCACCAGCATATCCAACATTCCACAAATACGCCCATAGTAGTTAAGAAACTTCATGTTTGTCTACTGGGAATGTGCGTGGTGCTAGTGCCAAATATTGGTATTAGCAACAGCATATCCAACATTACACAAATACGCCCACAGCACTTCAGAAACTTCATGTGTGTCCACTGGGAAATTGCGTGGTGCTAGTGCCAAATATTGGTATTAGCACCAGCATATCCAACACTACACAAATACTCCCACAGCACTTCAGAAAGGTCATGTGTGTCCACTGGGAATGTGCGTGGTGCTAGAACCAAATATTGGTATTAGCATCAGCATATCCAACACTACACAAATACGCCCACAGCACTTCAGAAAGGTCATGTGTGTCCACTGGGAATGTGCGTGGTGCTAGAACCAAATATTGGTATTAGCACCAGCATATCCAACACTACACAAATACGCCCACAGCACTTCGGAAACTTCATGTGTGTCCACTGGGAATGTGCGTGGTGCTAGTGCCAAATATTGGTATTAGCACCAGCTTATCCAACACTACACAAATACGCCCACAGCACTTCAGAAAGGTCATGTGTGTCCACTGGGAATGTGCGTGGTGCTAGTGCCAAATATTGGTATTAGCACCAGCATATCCAACACTACACAAATACGCCCACAGCACTTCAGAAGGGTCATGTGTGTCCACTGGGAATGTGCGTGGTGCTAGTGCCCAATATTGGTATTAGCACCAGCATATCCAACACTACACAAATACGCCCACAGCACTTCAGAAAGGTCATGTGTGTCCACTGGGAATGTGCGTGGTGCTAGTGCCAAATATTGGTATTAGCACCAGCATATCCAACATTACACAAATACGCCCACAGCACTTCAGAAACTTCATGTGTGTCCACTGGGAATGTGCGTGGTACTAAGGCCAAATATTGGTATTAGCACTAGCACATCCAACACTACACAAATACGCCCACAGTAGTTAAGAAACTTCATGTGTTTCCACTGGGAATGTGCGTGGTGCTAGTGCCAAATATTGGTATTAGCACCAGCATATCCAACACTACACAAATACGCCCACAGCACTTCAGAAAGGTCTTGTGTGTCCACTGGGAATGTGCGTGGTGCTAGTGCCAAATATTGGTATTAGCACCAGCATATCATACATTACACAAATACGCCCACAGTAGTTAAGAAACTTCATGTGTGTCCACTGGGAATGTGCGTGGTGCTAGTGCCAAATATTGGTATTAGCACCAGCATATCCAACATTACACAAATACGCCCACAGCACTTCAGAAACTTCATGTGTGTCCACTGGGAAAGTGCGTGGTGCTAGTGTTAAATATTGGTATTAGCACCAGCATATCCAACACTACACAAATACGCCCACAGCACTTCAGAAACTTCATGTGTGTCCACTGGGAATGTGCGTGGTGCTAGTGCCAAATATTGGTATTAGCACCAGCATATCCAACACTACACAAATACGCCCACAGCACTTCAGAAAGGTCATGTGTGTCCACTGGGAAAGTGCGTGGTGCTAGTGCCAAATATTGGTTTTAGCACCAGCAAATCCAACACTACACAAATACGCCCACAGTAGTTAAGAAACTTCATGTGTGTACACTGAGAATGTGTGCGGTGCTAGTGCCAAATATTGGTATTAGCGCCAGCATATCCAACATTCCACAAATACGCCCATAGTAGTTAAGAAACTTCATGTTTGTCTACTGGGAATGTGCGTGGTGCTAGTGCCAAATATTGGTATTAGCACCAGCATATCCAACATTACACAAATACGCCCACAGCACTTCAGAAACTTCATGTGTGTCCACTGGGAAAGTGCGTGGTGCTAGTGCCAAATATTGGTATTAGCACCAGCATATCCAACACTACACAAATACTCCCACAGCACTTCAGAAAGGTCATGTGTGTCCACTGGGAATGTGCGTGGTGCTAGTGCCAAATATTGGTATTAGCATCAGCATATCCAACACTACACAAATACGCCCACAGCACTTCAGAAAGGTCATGTGTGTCCACTGGGAATGTGCGTGGTGCTAGAACCAAATATTGGTATTAGCACCAGCATATCCAACACTACACAAATACGCCCACAGCACTTCAGAAACTTCATGTGTGTCCACTGGGAATGTGCGTGGTGCTAGTGCCAAATATTGGTATTAGCACCAGCTTATCCAACACTACACAAATACGCCCACAGCACTTCAGAAAGGTCATGTGTGTCCACTGGGAATGTGCGTGGTGCTAGTGCCAAATATTGGTATTAGCACCAGCATATCCAACACTACACAAATACGCCCACAGCACTTCAGAAAGGTCATGTGTGTCCACTGGGAATGTGCGTGGTGCTAGTGCCCAATATTGGTATTAGCACCAGCATATCCAACACTACACAAATACGCCCACAGCACTTCAGAAAGGTCATGTGTGTCCACTGGGAATGTGCGTGGTGCTAGTGCCAAATATTGGTATTAGCACCAGCATATCCAACATTACACAAATACGCCCACAGCACTTCAGAAACTTCATGTGTGTCCACTGGGAATGTGCGTGGTACTAAGGCCAAATATTGGTATTAGCACTAGCACATCCAACACTACACAAATACGCCCACAGTAGTTAAGAAACTTCATGTGTTTCCACTGGGAATGTGCGTGGTGCTAGTGCCAAATATTGGTATTAGCACCAGCATATCCAACACTACACAAATACGCCCACAGCACTTCAGAAAGGTCTTGTGTGTCCACTGGGAATGTGCGTGGTGCTAGTGCCAAATATTGGTATTAGCACCAGCATATCATACATTACACAAATACGCCCACAGTAGTTAAGAAACTTCATGTGTGTCCACTGGGAATGTGCGTGGTGCTAGTGCCAAATATTGGTATTAGCACCAGCATATCCAACATTACACAAATACGCCCACAGCACTTCAGAAACTTCATGTGTGTCCACTGGGAAAGTGCGTGGTGCTAGTGCCAAATATTGGTGTTAGCACCAGCATATCCAACATTACACAAATACGCCCACAGCACTTCAGAAACTTCATGTGTGTCCACTGGGAAAGTGCGTGGTGCTAGTGCCAAATATTGGTATTAGCACCAGCATATCCAACACTACACAAATACGCCCACAGCACTTCAGAAACTTCATGTGTGTCCACTGGGAATGTGCGTGGTGCTAGTGCCAAATATTGGTATTAGCACCAGCATATCCAACACTACACAAATACGCCCACAGCACTTCAGAAAGGTCATGTGTGTCCACTGGGAAAGTGCGTGGTGCTAGTGCCAAATATTGGTATTAGCACCAGCATATCTAACACTACACAAATACGCCCACAGTAGTTAAGAAACTTCATGTGTGTCCACTGGGAATGTGCGTGGTGCTAGTGCCAAATATTGGTATTAGCACCAGCATATCCAACATTACACAAATACGCCCACAGCACTTCAGAAAGGTCATGTGTGTCCACTGGGAATGTGCGTGGTGCTAGTGCCAAATATTGGTATTAGCACCAAAACATCCAACATTACACAAATACGCCCAAAGCACTTCAGAAACTTCATGTGTGTCCACTGGGAATGTGCGTGGTGCTAGTGCCAAATATTGGTATTAGCACCAAAATATCCAACATTACACAAATACGCCCACAGCACTTTAGAAACTTCATGTGTGTCCACTGGGAATGTGCGTGGTGCTAGTGCCAAATATTGGTATTAGCACTAGCATATCCAACACTACACAGATACGCCCACAGTAGTTAAGAAACTTCATGTGTTTCCACTGGGAATGTGCGTGGTGCTAGTGCCAAATATTGGTATTAGCACCAGCATATCCAACACTACACAAATACGCCCACAGCACTTCAGAAAGGTCATGTGTGTCCACTGGGAATGTGCGTGGTGCTAGTGCCAAATATTGGTATTAGCACCAGCATATCATACATTACACAAATACGCCCACAGTAGTTAAGAAACTTCATGTGTGTCCACTGGGAATGTGCGTGGTGCTAGTGCCAAATATTGGTATTAGCACCAGCATATCCAACATTACACAAATACGCCCACAGCACTTCAGAAACTTCATGTGTGTCCACTGGGAAAGTGCGTGGTGCTAGTGCCAAATATTGGTGTTAGCACCAGCATATCCAACATTACACAAATACGCCCACAGCACTTCAGAAAGGTCATGTGTGTCCACTGGGAATGTGCGTGGTGCTAGTGCCAAATATTGGTATTAGCATCAGCATATCCAACACTACACAAATACGCCCACAGCACTTCAGAAAGGTCATGTGTGTCCACTGGGAATGTGCGTGGTGCTAGAACCAAATATTGGTATTAGCACCAGCATATCCAACACTACACAAATACGCCCACAGCACTTCAGAAACTTCATGTGTGTCCACTGGGAATGTGCGTGGTGCTAGTGCCAAATATTGGTATTAGCACCAGCTTATCCAACACTACACAAATACGCCCACAGCACTTCAGAAAGGTCATGTGTGTCGACTGGGAATGTGCGTGGTGCTAGTGCCAAATATTGGTATTAGCACCAGCATATCCAACACTACACAAATACGCCCACAGCACTTCAGAAAGGTCATGTGTGTCCACTGGGAATGTGCGTGGTGCTAGTGCCCAATATTGGTATTAGCACCAGCATATCCAACACTACACAAATACGCCCACAGCACTTCAGAAAGGTCATGTGTGTCCACTGGGAATGTGCGTGGTGCTAGTGCCAAATATTGGTATTAGCACCAGCATATCCAACATTACACAAATACGCCCACAGCACTTCAGAAACTTCATGTGTGTCCACTGGGAATGTGCGTGGTACTAAGGCCAAATATTGGTATTAGCACTAGCACATCCAACACTACACAAATACGCCCACAGTAGTTAAGAAACTTCATGTGTTTCCACTGGGAATGTGCGTGGTGCTAGTGCCAAATATTGGTATTAGCACCAGCATATCCAACACTACACAAATACGCCCACAGCACTTCAGAAAGGTCTTGTGTGTCCACTGGGAATGTGCGTGGTGCTAGTGCCAAATATTGGTATTAGCACCAGCATATCATACATTACACAAATACGCCCACAGTAGTTAAGAAACTTCATGTGTGTCCACTGGGAATGTGCGTGGTGCTAGTGCCAAATATTGGTATTAGCACCAGCATATCCAACATTACACAAATACGCCCACAGCACTTCAGAAACTTCATGTGTGTCCACTGGGAAAGTGCGTGGTGCTAGTGCCAAATATTGGTGTTTGCACCAGCATATCCAACATTACACAAATACGCCCACAGCACTTCAGAAACTTCATGTGTGTCCACTGGGAAAGTGCGTGGTGCTAGTGCCAAATATTGGTATTAGCACCAGCATATCCAACACTACACAAATACGCCCACAGCACTTCAGAAACTTCATGTGTGTCCACTGGGAATGTGCGTGGTGCTAGTGCCAAATATTGGTATTAGCACCAGCATATCCAACACTACACAAATACGCCCACAGCACTTCAGAAAGGTCATGTGTGTCCACTGGGAAAGTGCGTGGTGCTAGTGCCAAATATTGGTATTAGCACCAGCATATCTAACACTACACAAATACGCCCACAGTAGTTAAGAAACTTCATGTGTGTCCACTGGGAATGTGCGTGGTGCTAGTGCCAAATATTGGTATTAGCACCAGCATATCCAACATTACACAAATACGCCCACAGCACTTCAGAAAGGTCATGTGTGTCCACTGGGAATGTGCGTGGTGCTAGTGCCAAATATTGGTATTAGCACCAAAACATCCAACATTACACAAATACGCCCAAAGCACTTCAGAAACTTCATGTGTGTCCACTGGGAATGTGCGTGGTGCTAGTGCCAAATATTGGTATTAGCACCAAAATATCCAACATTACACAAATACGCCCACAGCACTTTAGAAACTTCATGTGTGTCCACTGGGAATGTGCGTGGTGCTAGTGCCAAATATTGGTATTAGCACCAGCATATCCAACACTACACAGATACGCCCACAGTAGTTAAGAAACTTCATGTGTTTCCACTGGGAATGTGCGTGGTGCTAGTGCCAAATATTGGTATTAGCACCAGCATATCCAACACTACACAAATACGCCCACAGCACTTCAGAAAGGTCATGTGTGTCCACTGGGAATGTGCGTGGTGCTAGTGCCAAATATTGGTATTAGCACCAGCATATCATACATTACACAAATACGCCCACAGTAGTTAAGAAACTTCATGTGTGTCCACTGGGAATGTGCGTGGTGCTAGTGCCAAATATTGGTATTAGCACCAGCATATCCAACATTACACAAATACGCCCACAGCACTTCAGAAACTTCATGTGTGTCCACTGGGAAAGTGCGTGGTGCTAGTGCCAAATATTGGTGTTAGCACCAGCATATCCAACATTACACAAATACGCCCACAGCACTTCAGAAAGGTCATGTGTGTCCACTGGGAATGTGCGTGGTGCTAGTGCCAAATATTGGTATTAGCACCAGCATATCCAACACTACACAAATACGCCCACAGAACTTCAGAAAGGTCATGTGTGTCCACTGGGAATGTGCGTGGTGCTAGTGCCAAATATTGGTATTAGCACCAGCATATCCAACACTACACAAATACGCCCACAGTAGTTAAGAAACTTCATGTGTGTCCACTGAGAATGTGCGTGGTGCTAGTGCCAAATATTGGTATTAGCACCAGCATATCCAACATTACACAAATACGCCCACAGCACTTCAGAAAGGTCATGTGTGTCGACTGGGAATGTGCGTGGGGCTAGTGCCAAATATTGGTATTAGCACCAAAATATCCAACATTACACAAATGCGCCCACAGCACTTCAGAAACTTCCTGTGTGTCCACTGGGAATGTGCGTGGTGCTAGTGCCAAATATTGGTATTAGCACCAGGATGTCCAACATTACACAAATACGCCCACAGTAGTTAAGAAACTTCATGTGTTTCCACTGGGAATGTGCGTGGTGCTAGTGCCAAATATTGGTATTAGCACCAGCATATCCAACACTACACAAATACGCCCACAGTAGTTAAGAAAATTCATGTGTGTCCACTGGAATGTGCGTGGTGAAAGTGCCAAATATTGGTATTAGCACCAGTATATCCAACACTACACAAACACGTTCACAGGACTTCAGGAACTTAATGTGTGTCTACTGGGATTGTGCGTGGTGCTAGTGCCAAATAACGCTATTAGCACCAGTATATCCAACAATACACGAATACGCCCACAGCTCTAAACAAACCACATGTGAACACTGGGAATGTGCGTGGTGCTAGTGCCAAATATTGGTATTAGCACAAGCATATCCAACATTACACAAATACCCCCACAGCACTTCAGAAACTTCATGTGTGTCCACTGGGAAAGTGCGTGGTGCTAGTGCCAAATATTGGTGTTAGCACCAGCATATCCAACATTACACAAATACGCCCACAGCACTTCAGAAAGGTCATGTGTGTCCACTGGGAATGTGCGTGGTGCTAGTGCCAAATATTGGTATTAGCACCAGCATATCCAACACTACACAAATACGCCCACAGAACTTCAGAAAGGTCATGTGTGTCCACTGGGAATGTGCGTGGTGCTAGTGCCAAATATTGGTATTAGCACCAGCATATCCAACATTACACAAATACGCCCACAGCACTTCAGAAACTTCATGTGTGTCCACTGGGAAAGTGCGTGGTGCTAGTGCCAAATATTGGTGTTAGCACCAGCATATCCAACATTACACAAATACGCCCACAGCACTTCAGAAACTTCATGTGTGTCCACTGGGAAAGTGCGTGGTGCTAGTGCCAAATATTGGTATTAGCACCAGCATATCCAACACTACACAAATACGCCCACAGCACTTAAGAAACTTCATGTGTGTCCACTGGGAATGTGCGTGGTGCTAGTGCCAAATATTGGTATTAGCACCAGCATATCCAACACTACACAAATACGCCCACAGCACTTCAGAAAGGTCATGTGTGTCCACTGGGAATGTGCGTGGTGCTAGTGCCAAATATTGGTATTAGCACCAGCATATCTAACACTACAAAAATACGCCCACAGTAGTTAAGAAACTTCATGTGTGTCCACTGGGAATGTGCGTGGTGCTAGTGCCAAATATTGGTATTAGCACCAGCATATCCAACATTACACAAATACGCCCACAGCACTTCAGAAAGGTCATGTGTGTCCACTGGGAATGTGCGTGGTGCTAGTGCCAAATATTGGTATTAGCACCAAAACATCCAACATTACACAAATACGCCCAAAGCACTTCAGAAACTTCATGTGTGTCCACTGGGAATGTGCGTGGTGCTAGTGCCAAATATTGGTATTAGCACCAAAATATCCAACATTACACAAATACGCCCACAGCACTTTAGAAACTTCATGTGTGTCCACTGGGAATGTGCGTGGTGCTAGTGCCAAATATTGGTATTAGCACTAGCATATCCAACACTACACAGATACGCCCACAGTAGTTAAGAAACTTCATGTGTTTCCACTGGGAATGTGCGTGGTGCTAGTTCCAAATATTGGTATTAGCACCAGCATATCCAACACTACACAAATACGCCCACAGCACTTCAGAAAGGTCATGTGTGTCCACTGGGAATGTGCGTGGTGCTAGTGCCAAATATTGGTATTAGCACCAGCATATCATACATTACACAAATACGCCCACAGTAGTTAAGAAACTTCATGTGTGTCCACTGGGAATGTGCGTGGTGCTAGTGCCAAATATTGGTATTAGCACCAGCATATCCAACATTACACAAATACGCCCACAGCACTTCAGAAACTTCATGTGTGTCCACTGGGAAAGTGCGTGGTGCTAGTGCCAAATATTGGTGTTAGCACCAGCATATCCAACATTACACAAATACGCCCACAGCACTTCAGAAAGGTCATGTGTGTCCACTGGGAATGTGCGTGGTGCTAGTGCCAAATATTGGTATTAGCACCAGCATATCCAACACTACACAAATACGCCCACAGAACTTCAGAAAGGTCATGTGTGTCCACTGGGAATGTGCGTGGTGCTAGTGCCATATATTGGTATTAGCACCAGCATATCCAACACTACACAAATACGCCCACAGTAGTTAAGAAACTTCATGTGTGTCCACTGAGAATGTGCGTGGTGCTAGTGCCAAATATTGGTATTAGCACCAGCATATCCAACATTACACAAATACGCCCACAGCACTTCAGAAAGGTCATGTGTGTCCACTGGGAATGTGCGTGGGGCTAGTGCCAAATTTTGGTATTAGCACCAAAATATCCAACATTGCACAAATGCGCCCACAGCACTTCAGAAACTTCATGTGTGTCCACTGGGAATGTGCGTGGTGCTAGTGCCAAATATTGGTATTAGCACCAGGATGTCCAACATTACACAAATACGCCCACAGTAGATAAGAAACTTCATGTGTTTCCACTGGGAATGTGCGTGGTGCTAGTGCCAAATATTGGTATTAGCACCAGCATATCCAACACTACACAAATACGCCCACAGTAGTTAAGAAAATTCATGTGTGTCCACTGGAATGTGCGTGGTGAAAGTGCCAAATATTGGTATTAGCACCAGTATATCCAACACTACACAAACACGTTCACAGGACTTCAGGAACTTAATGTGTGTCTACTGGGAATGTGCGTGGTGCTAGTGCCAAATAACGCTATTAGCACCAGTATATCCAACAATACACGAATACGCCCACAGCTCTAAAGAAACCACATGTGAACACTGGGAATGTGCGTGGTGCTAGTGCCAAATATTGGTATTAGCACCAGCATATCCAACATTACACAAATACCCCCACAGCACTTCAGAAACTTCATGTGTGTCCACTGGGAAAGTGCGTGGTGCTAGTGCCAAATATTGGTGTTAGCACCAGCATATCCAACATTACACAAATACGCCCACAGCACTTCAGAAAGGTCATGTGTGTCCACTGGGAATGTGCGTGGTGCTAGTGCCAAATATTGGTATTAGCACCAGCATATCCAACACTACACAAATACGCCCACAGAACTTCAGAAAGGTCATGTGTGTCCACTGGGAATGTGCGTGGTGCTAGTGCCAAATATTGGTATTAGCACCAGCATATCCAACACTACACAAATACGCCCACAGTAGTTAAGAAACTTCATGTGTGTCCACTGAGAATGTGCGTGGTGCTAGTGCCAAATATTGGTATTAGCACCAGCATATCCAACATTACACAAATACGCCCACAGCACTTCAGAAAGGTCATGTGTGTCCACCGGGAATGTGCGTGGGGCTAGTGCCAAATATTGGTATTAGCACCAAAATATCCAACATTACACAAATGCGCCCACAGCACTTCAGAAACTTCATGTGTGTCCACTGGGAATGTGCGTGGTGCTAGTGCCAAATATTGGTATTAGCACCAGGATGTCCAACATTACACAAATACGCCCACAGTAGTTAAGAAACTTCATGTGTTTCCACTGGGAATGTGCGTGGTGCTAGTGCCAAATATTGGTATTAGCACCAGCATATCCAACACTACACAAATACGCCCACAGTAGTTAAGAAAATTCATGTGTGTCCACTGGAATGTGCGTGGTGAAAGTGCCAAATATTGGTATTAGCACCAGTATATCCAACACTACACAAACACGTTCACAGGACTTCAGGAACTTAATGTGTGTCTACTGGGAATGTGCGTGGTGCTAGTGCCAAATAACGCTATTAGCACCAGTATATCCAACAATACACAAATACGCCCACAGCTCTAAAGAAACCACATGTGAACACTGGGAATGTGCGTGGTGCTAGTGCCAAATATTGGTATTAGCACCAGCATATACAACACTACACAAATACGCCCACAGCACTTCAGAAACTTCATGTGTTGTCACAGGGAATGTGCGTGGTGCTAGTGCCAAATATTGGTATTAGCACCAGCATATCCAACATTACACAAATACGCCTACAGTAGTTAAGAAACTTCATGTGTGTCCACTGGGAATGTGCGTAGTGCTAGTGCCAAATATTGGTATTAGCACCAGCAAATCCAACACTCCACAAACTCGCCCACAGCACTTAAGAAGGGACATATGTGTCCACTGGGAATTTCGTGGTGCTAGTGCCAAATATTGCTATTAGCACCAGCATATCCAACACTGCACAAATACGTTCACAGGACTTCAGGAACTTAATGTGTGTCTACTGGGAATTTGCGTTGTGCTAGTGCCATATATTTGTATTAGCACCAGTATATCCAACAATACACGAATACGCCCACATCTCTAAAGAAACCACATGTGAACACTGGGAATGTGCGTGGTGCTAGTGCCAAATATCGGTATTAGCACCAGCATATCCAACACTACACAAATACGCCTACAGTAGTTAAGAAACTTCATGTGTGTCCACTGGGAATGTGCATGGTGCTAGTGCCAAATATTGGTATTAGCACCAGCATATATAACACTACACAAATACGCCCACAGCACTTCAGAAAGGTCATGTGTCTCCACTGGGAATGTGCGTGGTTCTAGTGCCAAATATTGGTATTAGCACCAGCATATCCAACACTACACAAATACGCCCACAGTAGTTAAGAAACTTCATGTGTTTCCACAGGGAATGTGCATGGTGCTAGTGCCAAATATTGGTATTAGCACCAGCATATCCAACATTACATAAATACGCCCACAGTAGTTAAGAAACTTCATGTGTGTCCACTGGAATGTGCGTTGTGAAAGTGCCAAATATTGGTATTAGCACCAGTATTTCGAACACTACACAAATACGTTCACAGGACTTCAGGAACTTAATGTGTGTCTACTGGGAATGTGCGTGGTGCTAGTGCCAAATATTGGTATTAGCACCAGCATTTCCAACACTACACAAATACGCCTACAGTAGTTAAGAAACTTCATGTGTGTCCACTGGGAATGTGCGTGGTGCTAGTGCCAAATATTGGTATTAGCACCAGCATTTCTAACACTACACAAATACGCCCACAGCACTTCAGAAAGGTCATGTGTGTCCACTGGGAATGTGCGTGGTGAAAGTGCCAAATATTGGTATTAGAACCAGCAAATCCAACACTCCACAAACTCGCCCACAGCACTTCAGAAAGGTCATATGTGTCCACTGGGAATTTCGTGGTGCTAGTGCCAAATATTGGTATTAGCACCAGCATATCCAACACTACACAAATACGCCCACAGCACTTCAGAAAGGTCATGTGTCTCCACTGGGAATGTGCGTGGTTCTAGTGCCAAATATTGGTATTAGCACCAGCATATCCAACATTACACAAATACGCCCACAGTAGTTAAGAAACTTCATGTGTGTCCACTGGGAATGTGCTTGGTACTAGTGCCAAATATTGGTATTAGCACCAGCATATCCAACATTACACAAATACGTCCACAGTAGTTAAGAAACTTCATGTGTGTCCACTGGAATGTGCGTGGTGAAAGTGCCAAATATTGGTATTAGCACCAGTATATCCAACACTACACAAATACGTTCACAGGACTTCAGGAACTTAATGTGTGTCTACTGGGAATGTGCGTGGTGCTAGTGCCAAATAACGGTATTAGCACCAGTATATCCAACAATACACGAATACGCCCACAGCTCTAAAGAAACCACATGTGAACACTGGAAATGTGCGTGGTGCTAGTGCCAAATATTGGTATTAGCACCAGCATATACAACACTACACAAATACGCCCACAGCACTTCAGAAACTTCATGTGTTGTCACAGGGAATGTGCGTGGTGCTAGTGCCAAATATTGGTATTAGCACCAGCATATCCAACACTACACAAATACGCCTACAGTAGTTAAGAAACTTCATGTGTGTCCACTGGGAATGTGCGTGGTGCTAGTGCCAAATATTGGTATTAGCACCAGCATTTCTAACACTACACAAATACGCCCACAGCACTTCAGAAAGGTCATGTGTGTCCACTGGGAATGTGCTTGGTGAAAGTGCCAAATATTGGTATTAGCACCAGAAAATCCAACACTACACAAATAAGTTCACAGGACTTCAGGAACTTAATGTGTGTCTACTGGGAATGTGCGTGGTTCTAGTGCCAAATATTTCTATTAGCACCAGTATATCCAACAATACACGAATACTCCCACATCTCTAAAGAAACCACATGTGAACACTGGGAATGTGCGTGGTGCTAGTGCCAAATATCGGTATTAGCACCAGCATATCCAACACTTCACAAATACGCCCACAGCACTTCAGAAACTTCATGTGTTGTCACAGGGAATGTGCGTGGTGCTAGTGCCAAATATTGGTATTAGCACCAGCATATCCAACACTACACAAATACGCCTACAGTAGTTAAGAAATTTCATGTGTGTCCACTGGGAATGTGCGAGGTGCTAGTGCCAAATATTGGTATTAGCACCAGCATTTCTAACACTACACAAATACGCCCACAGCACTTCAGAAAGGTCATGTGTGTCCACTGGGAATGTGCGTGGTGAAAGTGCCAAATATTGGTATTAGCACCAGCAAATCCAACACTCCACAAACTCGCCCACAGCACTTCAGAAAGGTCATATGTGTCCACTGGGAATTTCGTGGTGCTAGTGCCAAATATTGCTATTAGCACCAGCATATCCAACACTACACAAATACGTTCACAGGACTTCAGGAACTTAGTGTGTGTCTACTGGGAATGTGCGTGGTGCTAGTGCCAAATATTTGTATTAGCACCAGTATATCCAACAATACACGAATACGCCCACATCTCTAAAGAAACCACATGTGAACACTGGGAATGTGCGTGGTGCTAGTGCCAAATATCGGTATTAGCACCAGCATATCCAACACTACACAAATATGCCCACAGCACATCAGAAACTTCGTGTGTCTGCTGGAAATGTTCGCAGGGGTTAGGGCTAGGGTTATGGTTAGGATCAGTGTTAGGGTTATCCTAAGGTAACCTTTTGCAAAATATTGGACTTAACACCACCATATTTAAAACTACACAGATATGCCCGCAACACTTAAGAAATTTCATGTGAGGGAATGCGCGTGGTGCTAAATCCAAATATTTGTATTAGCACCAGCATATCCAACAATACATGAATACGCCCACAGCTCTTAAGAAACCTCATGTGTTTCCATTGGGAATGTGCGTGGTGCTAGTGCAAAATATTGATTTTAGCACCAGCATATCCAACACTACACAAACACGCCCACAGCACTTCAGAAACTTCATGTGTGTCCACTGGGAATGTGCGTGGTACTAGTGCTAAATATTGGTATTAGCACCAGTAATCCAACACTACACAAATACGCCCACAGTAGTTCTGAAACTTCATGTGTGTCCACTGGGAATGTGCGTGGTGCTAGTGCAAAATATCGGTATTAGCACCAGCATATCAAACAATACACAAATACGCCCACATCACTTCAGAATCTTCATGTGTGTCCACTGGGAATGTGCGTGGTGCTAGTGCCAAATATTGGTATTAGCACCAGTATATCCAACACTACACAAATAAGTTCACAGGACTTCAGGAACTTAATGTGTGTCTACTGGGAATGTGCGTGGTGCTAGTGCCAAATAACGGTATTAGCACCAGTATATCCAACAATAAACGAATACGCCCACAGCTCTAAAGAAACCACATGTGAACACTGGGAATGTGCGTGGTGCTAGTGCCAAATATTGGTATTAGCACCAGCATATCCAACACTACACAAATACGCCCACAGCACTTCAGAAACTTCATGTGTTGTCACAGGGAATGTGCGTGGTGCTAGTGCCAAATATTGGTATTAGCACCAGCATATCCAACACTACACAAATACGCCTACAGTAGTTATGAAACTTCATGTGTGTCCACTGGGAATGTGCGTGGTGCTAGTGCCAAATATTGGTATTAGCACCAGCATTTCTAACACTACACAAATACGCCCACAGCACTTCAGAAAGGTCATGTGTGTCCACTGGGAATGTGCGTGGTGCTAGTGCCAAATATTGGTATTAGCACCAGCATATCTAACACTACACAAATACGCCCACAGCACTTCAGAAAGGTCATGTGTGTCCACTGGGAATGTGCGTGGTGCTAGTGCCAAATATCGGTATTAGCACCAGCATATCCAACACTACACAAATATGCCCACAGCACATCAGAAACTTCGTGTGTCTGCTGGAAATGTTCGCAGGGGTTAGGGCTAGGGTTATGGTTAGGATCAGTGTTAGGGTTATCCTAAGGTAACCTTTTGCAAAATATTGGACTTAACGCCACCATATTTAAAACTACACAGATATGCCCGCAACACTTAAGAAATTTCATGTGAGGGAATGCGCGTGGTGCTAAATCCAAATATTTGTATTAGCACCAGCATATCCAACAATACATGAATACGCCCACAGCACTTAAGAAACCTCATGTGTTTCCATTGGGAATGTGCGTGGTGCTAGTGCAAAATATTGATTTTAGCACCAGCATATCCAACACTACACAAACACGCCCACAGCACTTTAGAAACTTCATGTGTGTCCACTGGAAATGTGCGTGGTGCTAGTGCCAAATATCGGTATTAGCACCAGCATATCCAACATTACACAAATACGCCCACAGTAGTTAAGAAACTTCATGTGTGTCTACTGGGAATGTACGTGGTGCTAGTGCCAAATATTGGTATTAGCACCAGTATATCCAACACTACACAAATAAGTTCACAGGACTTCAGGAACTTAATGTGTGTCTACTGGGAATGTGCGTGGTGCTAGTGCCAAATAACGGTATTAGCACCAGTATATCCAACAATAAACGAATACGCCCACAGCTCTAAAGAAACCACATGTGAACACTGGGAATGTGCGTGGTGCTAGTGCCAAATATTGGTATTAGCACCAGCATATCCAACACTACACAAATACGCCCACAGCACTTCAGAAACTTCATGTGTTGTCACAGGGAATGTGCGTGGTGCTAGTGCCAAATATTGGTATTAGCACCAGCATATCCAACACTACACAAATACGCCTACAGTAGTTATGAAACTTCATGTGTGTCCACTGGGAATGTGCGTGGTGCTAGTGCCAAATATTGGTATTAGCACCAGCATTTCTAACACTACACAAATACGCCCACAGCACTTCAGAAAGGTCATGTGTGTCCACTGGGAATGTGCGTGGTGCTAGTGCCAAATATTGGTATTAGCACCAGCATATCTAACACTACACAAATACGCCCACAGCACTTCAGAAAGGTCATGTGTGTCCACTGGGAATGTGCGTGGTGCTAGTGCTAAATATTTGTATTAGCACCAGCATATCCAACATTACACAAATAAGCCCACAGTAGTTAAGAAACTTCATGTGTGTCCACTGGGAATGTGCGTGGTGCTAGTGCCAAATATTGGTATTAGCACCAGCATATCCAACACTACACAAATACGCCCACAGCACTTCAGAAAGGTCATGTGTGTCCACTGGGAATGTGCGTGGTGCTAGTGCCAAATATTGGTATTAGCACCAGCATATCCAACACTACACAAATACGCCCACAGCACTTAAGAAAGGTCATGTGTGTCACTGGGAATGTGCGTGGTGCTAGTGCCAAATATTGGTATTAGCACCAGCATATCCAACATTACACAAATACGCCCACAGTAGTTAAGAAACTTCATGTGTGTCCACTAGGAATGTGCGTGGTGCTAGTGACAAATATTGGTATTAGCACCAGCATATCCAACACTACACAAATACGCCCACAGCACTTCAGAAAGGTCATGTGTGTCCACTGGGAAAGTGCGTGGTGCTAGTGCCAAATAGTTTTATTAGCACCAGCATATCCAACACTACACAAATACGCCCACAGCACTTCAGAAAGGTCATGTGTGTCCACTGGGAATGTGCGTGGTGCAAGTGCCAAATATTGGTATTAGCACCAGCATATCCAACACTACACAAATACGCCCACAGCACTTCAGAAAGGTCATGTGTGTCCACTGGGAATGTGCGTGGTACTAGTGCCAAATATTGGTATTAGCACCAGCATATCCAACACTACACAAATACGTCCACAGTAGTTAAGAAACTTCATGTGTGTCCACTGGGAATGTGCGTGGTGCTAGTGCCAAATATTGGTATTAGCACCAGCATATCCAACACTACACAAATACGCCCACAGCACTTCAGAAAGGTCATGTGTGTCCACTGGGAATGTGCGTGGTGCTAGTGCCAAATATTGGTATTTGCACCAGTATATCTAACACTACACAAATACGCCCACAGCACTTCAGAAAGGTCATGTGTGTCCACTGGGAATGTGCGTGGTGCTAGTGCCAAATATTGGTATTAGCACCAGCATATCCAACACTACACAAATACGCCCACAGCACTTCAGAAAGGTCATGTGTGTCCACTGGGAATGTGCGTGGTGCTAGTGCCAAATATTGGTATTAGCACCAGCATATCCAACATTACACAAATAAGCCCACAGTAGTTAAGAAACTTCATGTGTTTCCACTGGGAATGTGCGTGGTGCTAGTGCCAAATATTGGTATTAGTACCAGCATATCCTACACTACACAAATACGCCCACAGCACTTCAGAAAGGTCATGTGTGTCCACTGGGAATGTGCGTGGTGCTAGTACCAAATATTGGTATTAGCACCAGCATATCAAACATTACACAAATAAGCCCACAGTAGTTAATAAACTTCATGTGCGTCCACTGGGTATGTGCGTGGTGCTATTGCCAAATATTGGTATTAGCACCAGCATATCCAACACTACACAGATACGCCCACAGCACTTCAGAAAGGTCATGTGTGTCCACTGGGAATGTGCGTGGTGCTAGTGCCAAATATTGGTATTGAAACCAGCATATCCAACACTACACAAATACGCCCACAGCACTTCAGAAAGGTCATGTGTGTCCACTGGGAATGTGCGTGGTGCTAGTGCCAAATATTGGTATTAGCACCAGCATATCCAACATTACACAAATACGCCCACAGTAGTTAAGAAACTTCATGTGTGTCCACTGGGAATGTGCGTGGTGCTAGTGCCAAATATTGGTATTAGCACCAGCATATCCAACACTACACAAATACGCCCACAGCATTTCAGAAACTTCATGTGTGTCCACTGGGAATGTGCGTGGTGCTAGTGCCAAATATTGGTATTAGCACCAGCATATCCAACACTACACAAATACGCCCACAGCACTTCAGAAAGGTCATGTGTGTCCACTGGGAATGTGTGTGGTGCTAGTGCCAAATATTGGTATTAGCACCAACATATCCAACACTACACAAATACGGCCACAGTAGTTAAGAAACTTCATGTGTGTCCACTTGGAATGTGCGTGGTGCTAGTGCCAAATATTGGTATTAGCACCAGCATATCCAACACTACAGAAATACGCCCACAGCACTTCAGAAAGGTCATGTGTGTCCACTGGGAATGTGCGTGGTGCTAGTGCCAAATATTGGTATTAGCACCAGCATATCCAACACTGCACTAATACGCCCACAGCACTTCAGAAAGGTCATGTGTGTCCACTGGGAATGTGCGTGGTGCTAGTGCCAAATATTGGTATTAGCACCAGCATATCCAACACTACACAAATACGCCCACAGCACTTCAGAAACTTCATGTGTGTCCACTGGGAATGTGCGTGGTGCTAGTGCCAAATATTGGTATTAGCACCAGCATATCCAACACTACGCAAATACGCCCACAGTAGTTAAGAAACTTCATATGTGTCCACTGGGAATGTGCGTGGTGCTAGTGCCAAATATTGGTATTAGCACCAGCATATCCAACACTACACAAATACGCCCACAGCACTTCAGAAAGGTCATGTGTGTCCACTGGGAATGTGCGTGGTGCTAGTGCCAAATATTGGTATTAGCACCAGCATATCCAACATTACACAAATACGCCCACAGTAGTTAAGAAACTTCATGTGTGTCCACTGGGAATGTGCGTGGTGCTAGTGCCAAATATTGGTATTAGCACCAGCATATCAACACTACACAAATACGCCCACAGCACTTCAGAAAGGTCATGTGTGTCCACTGGGAATGTGCGTGGTGCTAGTGCCAAATATTGGTATTAGCACCAGCATATCCAACACTACACAAATACGCCCACAGCACTTTAGAAGGGTCATGTGTGTCCACTGGGAATGTGCGTGGTGCTAGTGCCAAATATTGGTATTAGCACCAGCATATCCAACATTACACAAATACGCCCACAGTACTTAAGAAACTTCATGTGTGTCCACTGGGAATGTGCGTGGTGCTAGTGCCAAATATTGGTATTAGCACCAGCATATCCAACACTACACAAATACGCCAACACCTCTGCAGAAACTTCATGTGTGTCCACTGGGAATGTGCGTGGTGCTATTGCCAAATACTGGTATTAGCACCAGCATATCCAACATTACACAAATACGCCCACAGTAGTTAAGAAACTTCATGTGTGTCCACTGGGAATGTGCGTTGTGCTAGTGCCAAATATTGGTATTAGCACCAGCATATCCAACACTACACAAATACGCCCACAGCACTTCAGAAACTTCATGTGTGTCCACTGGGAATGTGCGTGGTGCTAGTGCCAAATATTGGTATTAGCACCAGCATATCCAACATTACACAAATACGCCCACAGTAGTTAAGAAACTTCATGTGTGTCCACTGGGAATGTGCGTGGTGCTAGTGCCAAATATTGGTATTAGCACCAGCATATCTAACACTACACAAATACGCCCACAGTAGTTAAGAAACTTCATGTGTGTCCACTGGGAATGTGCGTGGTGCTAGTGCCAAATATTGGTATTAGCACCAGCATATCCAACACTACACAAATACGCCCACAGCACTTTAGACAGGTCATGTGTGTCCACTGGGAATGTGCGTGGTGCTAGTGCCAAATATTGGTATTAGCACCAGCATATCCAACACTACACAAATACGCCAACAGCTCTTCAGAAACTTCATGTGTGTCCACTGGGAATGTGCGTGGTGCTAGTTCCAAATACTGGTATTAGCACCAGCATATCCAACATTACACAAATACGCCCACAGTAGTTAAGAAACTTCATGTGTGTCCACTGGGAATGTGCGTGGTGCTAGTGCCAAATATTGGTATTAGCACCAGCATATCCAACACTACACAAATACACCCACAGCACTTCAGAAACTTCATGTGTGTCCACTGGGAATGTGCGTGGTGCTAGTGCCAAATATTGGTATTAGCACCAGCATATCAACACTACACAAATACGCCCACAGCACTTCAGAAAGGTCATGTGTGTCCACTGGGAATGTGCGTGGTGCTAGTGCCAAATATTGGTATTAGCACCAGCATATCCAACACTACACAAATACGCCCACAGCACTTTAGAAAGGTCATGTGTGTCCACTGGGAATGTGCGTGGTGCTAGTGCCAAATATTGGTATTAGCACCAGCATATCCAACACTACACAAATACGCCCACAGCACTTTAGAAAGGTCATGTGTGTCCACTGGGAATGTGCGTGGTGCTAGTGCCAAATATTGGTATTAGCACCAGCATATCCAACACTACACAAATACGCCCACAGCACTTCAGAAACTTCATGTGTGTCCACTGGGAATGTGCGTGGTGCTAGTGCCAAATATTGGTATTAGCACCAGCATATCCAACACTACACAAATACGCCCACAGTAGTTAAGAAACTTCATGTGTGTCCACTGGGAATGTGCGTGGTGCTAGTGCCAAATATTGGTATTAGCACCAGCATATCCAACACTACACAAATACGCCCACAGCACTTCAGAAAGGTCATGTGTGTCCACTGGGAATGTGCGTGGTGCTAGTGCCAAATATTGGTATTAGCACCAGCATATCCAACATTACACAAATACGCCCACAGTAGTTAAGAAACTTCATGTGTGTCCACTGGGAATGTGCGTGGTGCTAGTGCCAAATATTGGTATTAGCACCAGCATATCCAACACTACACAAATACGCCCACAGCATTTCAGAAACTTCATGTGTGTCCACTGGGAATGTGCGTGGTGCTAGTGCCAAATATTGGTATTAGCACCAGCATATCCAACACTACACAAATACGCCCACAGCACTTCAGAACGGTCATGTGTGTCCACTGGGAATGTGTGTGGTGCTAGTGCCAAATATTGGTATTAGCACAAACATATCCAACACTACACAAATACGCCCACAGTAGTTAAGAAACTTCATGTGTGTCCACTGGGAATGTGCGTGGTGCTAGTGCCAAATATTGGTATTAGCACCAGCATATCCAACACTACACAAATACGCCCACAGCACTTTAGAAAGGTCATGTGTGTCCACTGGGAATGTGCGTGGTGCTAGTGCCAAATATTGGTATTAGCACCAGCATATCCAACACTACACAAATACGCCCACAGCACTTCAGAAAGGTCATGTGTGTCCACTGGGAATGTGCGTGGTGCTAGTGCCAAATATTGGTATTAGCACCAGCATATCCAACACTACCCAAATACGCCCACAGTAGTTAAGAATCTTCATGTGTGTCCACTGGGAATGTGCGTGGTGCTAGTGCCAAATATTGGTATTAGCACCAGCATATCCAACACTACACAAATACGTCCACAGCACTTCAGAAAGGTCATGTGTGTCCACTGGTAATGTGCGTGGTGCTAGTGCCAAATATTGGTATTAGCACCAGCATATCCAACATTACACAAATACGCCAACAGCTCTTCAGAAACTTCATGTGTGTCCACTGGGAATGTGCGTGGTGCTAGTTCCAAATACTGGTATTAGCACCAGCATATCCAACATTACACAAATACGCCCACAGTAGTTAAGAAACTTCATGTGTGTCCACTGGGAATGTGCGTGGTGCTAGTGCCAAATATTGGTATTAGCACCAGCATATCCAACACTACACAAATACACCCACAGCACTTCAGAAACTTCATGTGTGTCCACTGGGAATGTGCGTGGTGCTAGTTCCAAATACTGGTATTAGCACCAGCATATCCAACATTACACAAATACGCCCACAGTAGTTAAGAAACTTCATGTGTGTCCACTGGGAATGTGCGTGGTGCTAGTGCCAAATATTGGTATTAGCACCAGCATATCCAACACTACACAAATACACCCACAGCACTTCAGAAACTTCATGTGTGTCCACTGGGAATGTGCGTGGTGCTAGTGCCAAATATTGGTATTAGCACCAGCATATCAACACTACACAAATACGCCCACAGTAGTTAAGAAACTTCATGTGTGTCCACTGGGAATGTGCGTGGTGCTAGTGCCAAATATTGGTATTAGCACCAGCATATCCAACACTACACAAATACACCCACAGCACTTCAGAAACTTCATGTGTGTCCACTGGGAATGTGCGTGGTGCTAGTGCCAAATATTGGTATTAGCACCAGCATATCAACACTACACAAATACGCCCACAGCACTTCAGAAAGGTCATGTGTGTCCACTGGGAATGTGCGTGGTGCTAGTGCCAAATATTGGTATTAGCACCAGCATATCCAACACTACACAAATACGCCCACAGCACTTTAGAAAGGTCATGTGTGTCCACTGGGAATGTGCGTGGTGCTAGTGCCAAATATTGGTATTAGCACCAGCATATCCAACACTACACAAATACGCCCACAGCACTTTAGAAAGGTCATGTGTGTCCACTGGGAATGTGCGTGGTGCTAGTGCCAAATATTGGTATTAGCACCAGCATATCCAACACTACACAAATACGCCCACAGCACTTCAGAAACTTCATGTGTGTCCACTGGGAATGTGCGTGGTGCTAGTGCCAAATATTGGTATTAGCACCAGCATATCCAACACTACACAAATACGCCCACAGTAGTTAAGAAACTTCATGTGTGTCCACTGGGAATGTGCGTGGTGCTAGTGCCAAATATTGGTATTAGCACCAGCATATCCAACACTACACAAATACGCCCACAGCACTTCAGAAAGGTCATGTGTGTCCACTGGGAATGTGCGTGGTGCTAGTGCCAAATATTGGTATTAGCACCAGCATATCCAACATTACACAAATACGCCCACAGTAGTTAAGAAACTTCATGTGTGTCCACTGGGAATGTGCGTGGTGCTAGTGCCAAATATTGGTATTAGCACCAGCATATCCAACACTACACAAATACGCCCACAGCACTTCAGAACGGTCATGTGTGTCCACTGGGAATGTGTGTGGTGCTAGTGCCAAATATTGGTATTAGCACCAACATATCCAACACTACACAAATACGCCCACAGTAGTTAAGAAACTTCATGTGTGTCCACTGGGAATGTGCGTGGTGCTAGTGCCAAATATTGGTATTAGCACCAGCATATCCAACACTACACAAATACGCCCACAGCACTTTAGAAAGGTCATGTGTGTCCACTGGGAATGTGCGTGGTGCTAGTGCCAAATATTGGTATTAGCACCAGCATATCCAACACTACACAAATACGCCCACAGCACTTCAGAAAGGTCATGTGTGTCCACTGGGAATGTGCGTGGTGCTAGTGCCAAATATTGGTATTAGCACCAGCATATCCAACACTACCCAAATACGCCCACAGTAGTTAAGAATCTTCATGTGTGTCCACTGGGAATGTGCGTGGTGCTAGTGCCAAATATTGGTATTAGCACCAGCATATCCAACACTACACAAATACGTCCACAGCACTTCAGAAAGGTCATGTGTGTCCACTGGGAATGTGCGTGGTGCTAGTGCCAAATATTGGTATTAGCACCAGCATATCCAACATTACACAAATACGCCAACAGCTCTTCAGAAACTTCATGTGTGTCCACTGGGAATGTGCGTGGTGCTAGTTCCAAATACTGGTATTAGCACCAGCATATCCAACATTACACAAATACGCCCACAGTAGTTAAGAAACTTCATGTGTGTCCACTGGGAATGTGCGTGGTGCTAGTGCCAAATATTGGTATTAGCACCAGCATATCCAACACTACACAAATACACCCACAGCACTTCAGAAACTTCATGTGTGTCCACTGGGAATGTGCGTGGTGCTAGTGCCAAATATTGGTATTAGCACCAGCATATCAACACTACACAAATACGCCCACAGCACTTCAGAAAGGTCATGTGTGTCCACTGGGAATGTGCGTGGTGCTAGTGCCAAATATTGGTATTAGCACCAGCATATCCAACACTACACAAATACGCCCACAGCACTTTAGAAAGGTCATGTGTGTCCACTGGGAATGTGCGTGGTGCTAGTGCCAAATATTGGTATTAGCACCAGCATATCCAACACTACACAAATACGCCCACAGCACTTCAGAAAGGTCATGTGTGTCCACTGGGAATGTGCGTGGTGCTAGTGCCAAATATTGGTATTAGCACCAGCATATCCAACACTACCCAAATACGCCCACAGTAGTTAAGAATCTTCATGTGTGTCCACTGGGAATGTGCGTGGTGCTAGTGCCAAATATTGGTATTAGCACCAGCATATCCAACACTACACAAATACGTCCACAGCACTTCAGAAAGGTCATGTGTGTCCACTGGGAATGTGCGTGGTGCTAGTGCCAAATATTGGTATTAGCACCAGCATATCCAACATTACACAAATACGCCAACAGCTCTTCAGAAACTTCATGTGTGTCCACTGGGAATGTGCGTGGTGCTAGTTCCAAATACTGGTATTAGCACCAGCATATCCAACATTACACAAATACGCCCACAGTAGTTAAGAAACTTCATGTGTGTCCACTGGGAATGTGCGTGGTGCTAGTGCCAAATATTGGTATTAGCACCAGCATATCCAACACTACACAAATACACCCACAGCACTTCAGAAACTTCATGTGTGTCCACTGGGAATGTGCGTGGTGCTAGTGCCAAATATTGGTATTAGCACCAGCATATCCAACACTACACAAATACACCCACAGCACTTCAGAAACTTCATGTGTGTCCACTGGGAATGTGCGTGGTGCTAGTGCCAAATATTGGTATTAGCACCAGCATATCAACACTACACAAATACGCCCACAGCACTTCAGAAAGGTCATGTGTGTCCACTGGGAATGTGCGTGGTGCTAGTGCCAAATATTGGTATTAGCACCAGCATATCCAACACTACACAAATACGCCCACAGCACTTTAGAAAGGTCATGTGTGTCCACTGGGAATGTGCGTGGTGCTAGTGCCAAATATTGGTATTAGCACCAGCATATCCAACACTACACAAATACGCCCACAGCACTTTAGAAAGGTCATGTGTGTCCACTGGGAATGTGCGTGGTGCTAGTGCCAAATATTGGTATTAGCACCAGCATATCCAACATTACACAAATACGCCAACAGCTCTTCAGAAACTTCATGTGTGTCCACTGGGAATGTGCGTGGTGCTAGTTCCAAATACTGGTATTAGCACCAGCATATCCAACATTACACAAATACGCCCACAGTAGTTAAGAAACTTCATGTGTGTCCACTGGGAATGTGCGTGGTGCTAGTGCCAAATATTGGTATTAGCACCAGCATATCCAACACTACACAAATACACCCACAGCACTTCAGAAACTTCATGTGTGTCCACTGGGAATGTGCGTGGTGCTAGTTCCAAATACTGGTATTAGCACCAGCATATCCAACATTACACAAATACGCCCACAGTAGTTAAGAAACTTCATGTGTGTCCACTGGGAATGTGCGTGGTGCTAGTGCCAAATATTGGTATTAGCACCAGCATATCCAACACTACACAAATACACCCACAGCACTTCAGAAACTTCATGTGTGTCCACTGGGAATGTGCGTGGTGCTAGTGCCAAATATTGGTATTAGCACCAGCATATCAACACTACACAAATACGCCCACAGCACTTCAGAAAGGTCATGTGTGTCCACTGGGAATGTGCGTGGTGCTAGTGCCAAATATTGGTATTAGCACCAGCATATCCAACACTACACAAATACGCCCACAGCACTTTAGAAAGGTCATGTGTGTCCACTGGGAATGTGCGTGGTGCTAGTGCCAAATATTGGTATTAGCACCAGCATATCCAACACTACACAAATACGCCCACAGCACTTTAGAAAGGTCATGTGTGTCCACTGGGAATGTGCGTGGTGCTAGTGCCAAATATTGGTATTAGCACCAGCATATCCAACACTACACAAATACGCCCACAGCACTTCAGAAACTTCATGTGTGTCCACTGGGAATGTGCGTGGTGCTAGTGCCAAATATTGGTATTAGCACCAGCATATCCAACACTACACAAATACGCCCACAGTAGTTAAGAAACTTCATGTGTGTCCACTGGGAATGTGCGTGGTGCTAGTGCCAAATATTGGTATTAGCACCAGCATATCCAACACTACACAAATACGCCCACAGCACTTCAGAAAGGTCATGTGTGTCCACTGGGAATGTGCGTGGTGCTAGTGCCAAATATTGGTATTAGCACCAGCATATCCAACATTACACAAATACGCCCACAGTAGTTAAGAAACTTCATGTGTGTCCACTGGGAATGTGCGTGGTGCTAGTGCCAAATATTGGTATTAGCACCAGCATATCCAACACTACACAAATACGCCCACAGCATTTCAGAAACTTCATGTGTGTCCACTGGGAATGTGCGTGGTGCTAGTGCCAAATATTGGTATTAGCACCAGCATATCCAACACTACACAAATACGCCCACAGCACTTCAGAACGGTCATGTGTGTCCACTGGGAATGTGTGTGGTGCTAGTGCCAAATATTGGTATTAGCACCAACATATCCAACACTACACAAATACGCCCACAGTAGTTAAGAAACTTCATGTGTGTCCACTGGGAATGTGCGTGGTGCTAGTGCCAAATATTGGTATTAGCACCAGCATATCCAACACTACACAAATACGCCCACAGCACTTTAGAAAGGTCATGTGTGTCCACTGGGAATGTGCGTGGTGCTAGTGCCAAATATTGGTATTAGCACCAGCATATCCAACACTACACAAATACGCCCACAGCACTTCAGAAAGGTCATGTGTGTCCACTGGGAATGTGCGTGGTGCTAGTGCCAAATATTGGTATTAGCACCAGCATATCCAACACTACCCAAATACGCCCACAGTAGTTAAGAATCTTCATGTGTGTCCACTGGGAATGTGCGTGGTGCTAGTGCCAAATATTGGTATTAGCACCAGCATATCCAACACTACACAAATACGTCCACAGCACTTCAGAAAGGTCATGTGTGTCCACTGGGAATGTGCGTGGTGCTAGTGCCAAATATTGGTATTAGCACCAGCATATCCAACATTACACAAATACGCCAACAGCTCTTCAGAAACTTCATGTGTGTCCACTGGGAATGTGCGTGGTGCTAGTTCCAAATACTGGTATTAGCACCAGCATATCCAACATTACACAAATACGCCCACAGTAGTTAAGAAACTTCATGTGTGTCTAGTGGGAATGTGCGTGGTGCTAGTGCCAAATATTGGTATTAGCACCAGCATATCCAACACTACACAAATACACCCACAGCACTTCAGAAACTTCATGTGTGTCCACTGGGAATGTGCGTGGTGCTAGTGCCAAATATTGGTATTAGCACCAGCATATCAACACTACACAAATACGCCCACAGCACTTCAGAAAGGTCATGTGTGTCCACTGGGAATGTGCGTGGTGCTAGTGCCAAATATTGGTATTAGCACCAGCATATCCAACACTACACAAATACGCCCACAGCACTTTAGAAAGGTCATGTGTGTAAACTGGGAATGTGCGTGGTGCTAGTGCCAAATATTGGTATTAGCACCAGCATATCCAACACTACACAAATACGCCCACAGCACTTTAGAAAGGTCATGTGTGTCCACTGGGAATGTGCGTGGTGCTAGTGCCAAATATTGGTATTAGCACCAGCATATCCAACACTACACAAATACGCCCACAGCACTTCAGAAACTTCATGTGTGTCCACTGGGAATGTGCGTGGTGCTAGTGCCAAATATTGGTATTAGCACCAGCATATCCAACACTACACAAATACGCCCACAGTAGTTAAGAAACTTCATGTGTGTCCACTGGGAATGTGCGTGGTGCTAGTGCCAAATATTGGTATTAGCACCAGCATATCCAACACTACACAAATACGCCCACAGCACTTCAGAAAGGTCATGTGTGTCCACTGGGAATGTGCGTGGTGCTAGTGCCAAATATTGGTATTAGCACCAGCATATCCAACATTACACAAATACGCCCACAGTAGTTAAGAAACTTCATGTGTGTCCACTGGGAATGTGCGTGGTGCTAGTGCCAAATATTGGTATTAGCACCAGCATATCCAACACTACACAAATACGCCCACAGCATTTCAGAAACTTCATGTGTGTCCACTGGGAATGTGCGTGGTGCTAGTGCCAAATATTGGTATTAGCACCAGCATATCCAACACTACAAAAATACGCCCACAGCACTTCAGAACGGTCATGTGTGTCCACTGGGAATGTGTGTGGTGCTAGTGCCAAATATTGGTATTAGCACCAACATATCCAACACTACACAAATACGCCCACAGTAGTTAAGAAACTTCATGTGTGTCCACTGGGAATGTGCGTGGTGCTAGTGCCAAATATTGGTATTAGCACCAGCATATCCAACACTACACAAATACGCCCACAGCACTTTAGAAAGGTCATGTGTGTCCACTGGGAATGTGCGTGGTGCTAGTGCCAAATATTGGTATTAGCACCAGCATATCCAACACTACACAAATACGCCCACAGCACTTCAGAAAGGTCATGTGTGTCCACTGGGAATGTGCGTGGTGCTAGTGCCAAATATTGGTATTAGCACCAGCATATCCAACACTACCCAAATACGCCCACAGTAGTTAAGAATCTTCATGTGTGTCCACTGGGAATGTGCGTGGTGCTAGTGCCAAATATTGGTATTAGCACCAGCATATCCAACACTACACAAATACGTCCACAGCACTTCAGAAAGGTCATGTGTGTCCACTGGGAATGTGCGTGGTGCTAGTGCCAAATATTGGTATTAGCACCAGCATATCCAACATTACACAAATACGCCCACAGTAGTTAAGAAACTTCATGTGTGTCCACTGGGAATGTGCGTGGTGCTAGTGCCAAATATTGGTATTAGCACCAGCATATCCAACACTACACAAATACGCCCACAGCACTTCAGAAACTTCATGTGTGTCCACTGGGAATGTGCGTGGTGCTAGTGCCAAATATTGGTATTAGCACCAGCATATCCAACACTACACAAATACGCCCACAGCACTTCAGAAAGGTCATGTGTGTCCACTGGGAATGTGTGTGGTGCTAGTGCCAAATATTGGTATTAGCACCAACATATCCAATACTACACAAATACGCTCACAGTAGTTAAGAAACTTCATGTGTGTCCACTTGGAATGTGCGTGGTGTTAGTGCCAAATATTGGTATTAGCACCAGCATATCCAACACTACACAAATACGCCCACAGCACTTTAGAAAGGTCATGTGTGTCCACTGGGAATGTGCGTGGTGCTAGTGCCAAATATTGGTATTAGCACCAGCATATCCAACACTACACAAATACGCCAACAGCTCTTCAGAAACTTCATGTGTGTCCACTGGGAATGTGCGTGGTGCTAGTTCCAAATACTGGTATTAGCACCAGCATATCCAACACTACACAAATACGCCCACAGTAGTTAAGAAACTTCATGTGTGTCCACTGGGAATGTGCGTGGTGCTAGTGCCAAATATTGGTATTAGCACCAGCATATCCAACACTACACAAATACACCCACAGCACTTCAGAAACTTCATGTGTGTCCACTGGGAATGTGCGTGGTGCTAGTGCCAAATATTGGTATTAGCACCAGCATATCAACACTACACAAATACGCCCACAGCACTTCAGAAAGGTCATGTGTGTCCACAGGGAATGTGCGTGGTGCTAGTGCCAAATATTGGTATTAGCACCAGCATATCCAACACTACACAAATACGCCCACAGCACTTTAGAAAGGTCATGTGTGTCCACTGGGAATGTGCGTGGTGCTAGTGCCAAATATTGGTATTAGCACCAGCATATCCAACACTACACAAATACGCCCACAGCACTTTAGAAAGGTCATGTGTGTCCACTGGGAATGTGCGTGGTGCTAGTGCCAAATATTGGTATTAGCACCAGCATATCCAACACTACACAAATACGCCCACAGCACTTCAGAAACTTCATGTGTGTCCACTGGGAATGTGCGTGGTGCTAGTGCCAAATATTGGTATTAGCACCAGCATATCCAACACTACACAAATACGCCCACAGTAGTTAAGAAACTTCATGTGTGTCCACTGGGAATGTGCGTGGTGCTAGTGCCAAATATTGGTATTAGCACCAGCATATCCAACACTACACAAATACGCCCACAGCACTTCAGAAAGGTCATGTGTGTCCACTGGGAATGTGCGTGGTGCTAGTGCCAAATATTGGTATTAGCACCAGCATATCCAACTCTACACAAATACGCCCACAGTAGTTAAGAAACTTCATGTGTGTCCACTGGGAATGTGCGTGGTGCTAGTGCCAAATATTGGTATTAGCACCAGCATATCCAACACTACACAAATACGCCCACAGCATTTCAGAAACTTCATGTGTGTCCACTGGGAATGTGCGTGGTGCTAGTGCCAAATATTGGTATTAGCACCAGCATATCCAACACTACACAAATACGCCCACAGCACTTCAGAAAGGTCATGTGTGTCCACTGGGAATGTGTGTGGTGCTAGTGCCAAATATTGGTATTAGCACCAACATATCCAACACTACACAAATACACCCACAGTAGTTAAGAAACTTCATGTGTGTCCACTTGGAATGTGCGTGGTGCTAGTGCCAAATATTGGTATTAGCACCAGCATAACCAACACTACGCAAATACGCCCACAGCACTTCAGAAAGGTCATGTGTGTCCACTGGGAATGTGCGTGGTGCTAGTGCCAAATATTGGTATTAGCACCAGCATATCCAACACTACCCAAATACGCCCACAGTAGTTAAGAATCTTCATGTGTGTCCACTGGGAATGTGCGTGGTGCTAGTGCCAAATATTGGTATTAGCACCAGCATATCCAACACTACACAAATACGCCCACAGCACTTCAGAAAGGTCATGTGTGTCCACTGGGAATGTGCGTGGTGCTAGTGCCAAATATTGGTATTAGCACCAGCATATCCAACATTACACAAATACGCCCACAGTAGTTAAGAAACTTCATGTGTGTCCACTGGGAATGTGAGTGGTGCTAGTGCCAAATATTGTTATTAGCACCAGCATATCCAACACTACACAAATACGCCCACAGCACTTCAGAAACTTCATGTGTGTCCACTGGGAATGTGCGTGGTGCTAGTGCCAAATATTGGTATTAGCACCAGCATATCCAACACTACACAAATACGCCCACAGCACTTCAGAAAGGTCATGTGTGTCCACTGGGAATGTGTGTGGTGCTAGTGCCAAATATTGGTATTAGCACCAACATATCCAACACTACACAAATACGCTCACAGTAGTTAAGAAACTTCATGTGTGTCCACTTGGAATGTGCGTGGTGCTAGTGCCAAATATTGGTATTAGCACCAGCATATCAAACACTACACAAATACGCCCACAGCACTTTAGAAAGGTCATGTGTGTCCACTGGGAATGTGCGTGGTGCTAGTGCCAAATATTGGTATTAGCACCAGCATATCCAACACTACACAAATACGCCAACAGCTCTTCAGAAACTTCATGTGTGTCCACTGGGAATGTGCGTGGTGCTAGTTCCAAATACTGGTATTAGCACCAGCATATCCAACATTACACAAATACGCCCACAGTAGTTAAGAAACTTCATGTGTGTCCACTGGGAATGTGCGTGGTGCTAGTGCCAAATATTGGTATTAGCACCAGCATATCCAACACTACACAAATACGCCCACAGCACTTCAGAAACTTCATGTGTGTCCACTGGGAATGTGCGTGGTGCTAGTGCCAAATATTGGTATTAGCACCAGCATATCAACACTACACAAATACGCCCACAGCACTTCAGAAAGGTCATGTGTGTCCACTGGGAATGTGTGTGGTGCTAGTGCCAAATATTGGTATTAGCACCAACATATCCAATACTACACAAATACGCTCACAGTAGTTAAGAAACTTCATGTGTGTCCACTTGGAATGTGCGTGGTGCTAGTGCCAAATATTGGTATTAGCACCAGCATATCCAACACTACACAAATACGCCCACAGCACTTTAGAAAGGTCATGTGTGTCCACTGGGAATGTGCGTGGTGCTAGTGCCAAATATTGGTATTAGCACCAGCATATCCAACACTACACAAATACGCCAACAGCTCTTCAGAAACTTCATGTGTGTCCACTGGGAATGTGCGTGGTGCTAGTTCCAAATACTGGTATTAGCACCAGCATATCCAACACTACACAAATACGCCCACAGTAGTTAAGAAACTTCATGTGTGTCCACTGGGAATGTGCGTGGTGCTAGTGCCAAATATTGGTATTAGCACCAGCATATCCAACACTACACAAATACACCCACAGCACTTCAGAAACTTCATGTGTGTCCACTGGGAATGTGCGTGGTGCTAGTGCCAAATATTGGTATTAGCACCAGCATATCAACACTACACAAATACGCCCACAGCACTTCAGAAAGGTCATGTGTGTCCACAGGGAATGTGCGTGGTGCTAGTGCCAAATATTGGTATTAGCACCAGCATATCCAACACTACACAAATACGCCCACAGCACTTTAGAAAGGTCATGTGTGTCCACTGGGAATGTGCGTGGTGCTAGTGCCAAATATTGGTATTAGCACCAGCATATCCAACACTACACAAATACGCCCACAGCACTTTAGAAAGGTCATGTGTGTCCACTGGGAATGTGCGTGGTGCTAGTGCCAAATATTGGTATTAGCACCAGCATATCCAACACTACACAAATACGCCCACAGCACTTCAGAAACTTCATGTGTGTCCACTGGGAATGTGCGTGGTGCTAGTGCCAAATATTGGTATTAGCACCAGCATATCCAACACTACACAAATACGCCCACAGTAGTTAAGAAACTTCATGTGTGTCCACTGGGAATGTGCGTGGTGCTAGTGCCAAATATTGGTATTAGCACCAGCATATCCAACACTACACAAATACGCCCACAGCACTTCAGAAAGGTCATGTGTGTCCACTGGGAATGTGCGTGGTGCTAGTGCCAAATATTGGTATTAGCACCAGCATATCCAACTCTACACAAATACGCCCACAGTAGTTAAGAAACTTCATGTGTGTCCACTGGGAATGTGCGTGGTGCTAGTGCCAAATATTGGTATTAGCACCAGCATATCCAACACTACACAAATACGCCCACAGAATTTCAGAAACTTCATGTGTGTCCACTGGGAATGTGCGTGGTGCTAGTGCCAAATATTGGTATTAGCACCAGCATATCCAACACTACACAAATACGCCCACAGCACTTCAGAAAGGTCATGTGTGTCCACTGGGAATGTGTGTGGTGCTAGTGCCAAATATTGGTATTAGCACCAACATATCCAACACTACACAAATACACCCACAGTAGTTAAGAAACTTCATGTGTGTCCACTTGGAATGTGCGTGGTGCTAGTGCCAAATATTGGTATTAGCACCAGCATATCCAACACTACACAAATACGCCCACAGCACTTCAGAAAGGTCATGTGTGTCCACTGGGAATGTGCGTGGTGCTAGTGCCAAATATTGGTATTAGCACCAGCATATCCAACACTACCCAAATACGCCCACAGTAGTTAAGAATCTTCATGTGTGTCCACTGGGAATGTGCGTGGTGCTAGTGCCAAATATTGGTATTAGCACCAGCATATCCAACACTACACAAATACGCCCACAGCACTTCAGAAAGGTCATGTGTGTCCACTGGGAATGTGCGTGGTGCTAGTGCCAAATATTGGTATTAGCACCAGCATATCCAACATTACACAAATACGCCCACAGTAGTTAAGAAACTTCATGTGTGTCCACTGGGAATGTGCGTGGTGCTAGTGCCAAATATTGTTATTAGCACCAGCATATCCAACACTACACAAATACGCCCACAGCACTTCAGAAACTTCATGTGTGTCCACTGGGAATGTGCGTGGTGCTAGTGCCAAATATTGGTATTAGCACCAGCATATCCAACACTACACAAATACGCCCACAGCACTTCAGAAAGGTCATGTGTGTCCACTGGGAATGTGTGTGGTGCTAGTGCCAAATATTGGTATTAGCACCAACATATCCAACACTACACAAATACGCTCACAGTAGTTAAGAAACTTCATGTGTGTCCACTTGGAATGTGCGTGGTGCTAGTGCCAAATATTGGTATTAGCACCAGCATATCCAACACTACACAAATACGCCCACAGCACTTTAGAAAGGTCATGTGTGTCCACTGGGAATGTGCGTGGTGCTAGTGCCAAATATTGGTATTAGCACCAGCATATCCAACACTACACAAATACGCCAACAGCTCTTCAGAAACTTCATGTGTGTCCACTGGGAATGTGCGTGGTGCTAGTTCCAAATACTGGTATTAGCACCAGCATATCCAACATTACACAAATACGCCCACAGTAGTTAAGAAACTTCATGTGTGTCCACTGGGAATGTGCGTGGTGCTAGTGCCAAATATTGGTATTAGCACCAGCATATCCAACACTACACAAATACGCCCACAGCACTTCAGAAACTTCATGTGTGTCCACTGGGAATGTGCGTGGTGCTAGTGCCAAATATTGGTATTAGCACCAGCATATCAACACTACACAAATACGCCCACAGCACTTCAGAAAGGTCATGTGTGTCCACTGGGAATGTGCGTGGTGCTAGTGCCAAATATTGGTATTAGCACCAGCATATCCAACACTACACAAATACGCCCACAGCACTTTAGAAAGGTCATGTGTGTCCACTGGGAATGTGCGTGGTGCTAGTGCCAAATATTGGTATTAGCACCAGCATATCCAACACTACACAAATACGCCCACAGCACTTTAGAAAGGTCATGTGTGTCCACTGGGAATGTGCGTGGTGCTAGTGCCAAATATTGGTATTAGCACCAGCATATCCAACACTACACAAATACGCCCACAGCACTTCAGAAACTTCATGTGTGTCCACTGGGAATGTGCGTGGTGCTAGTGCCAAATATTGGTATTAGCACCAGCATATCAACACTACACAAATACGCCCACAGCACTTCAGAAAGGTCATGTGTGTCCACTGGGAATGTGCGTGGTGCTAGTGCCAAATATTGGTATTAGCACCAGCATATCCAACACTACACAAATACGCCCACAGCACTTTAGAAAGGTCATGTGTGTCCACTGGGAATGTGCGTGGTGCTAGTGCCAAATATTGGTATTAGCACCAGCATATCCAACACTACACAAATACGCCCACAGCACTTTAGAAAGGTCATGTGTGTCCACTGGGAATGTGCGTGGTGCTAGTGCCAAATATTGGTATTAGCACCAGCATATCCAACACTACACAAATACGCCCACAGCACTTCAGAAAGGTCATGTGTGTCCACTGTGAATGTGCGTGGTGCTAGTGCCAAATATTGCTATTAGCACCAGAATATCCAACATTACACAAATACGCCCACAGTAGTTAAGAAACTTCATGTGTGTCCACTGGGAATGTGCGTGGTGCTAGTGCCAAATATTGGTATTAGCACCAGCATATCCAACACTACACAAATACGCCCACAGCATTTCAGAAACTTCATGTGTGTCCACTGGGAATGTGCGTGGTGCTAGTGCCAAATATTGGTATTAGCACCAGCATATCCAACACTACACAAATACGCCCACAGCACTTCAGAAAGGTCATGTGTGTCCACTGGGAATGTGTGTGGTGCTAGTGCCAAATATTGGTATTAGCACCAACATATCCAACACTACACAAATACACCCACAGTAGTTAAGAAACTTCATGTGTGTCCACTTGGAATGTGCGTGGTGCTAGTGCCAAATATTGGTATTAGCACCAGCATATCCAACACTACACAAATACGCCCACAGCACTTCAGAAAGGTCATGTGTGTCCACTGGGAATGTGCGTGGTGCTAGTGCCAAATATTGGTATTAGCACCAGCATATCCAACACTACCCAAATACGCCCACAGTAGTTAAGAATCTTCATGTGTGTCCACTGGGAATGTGCGTGGTGCTAGTGCCAAATATTGGTATTAGCACCAGCATATCCAACACTACACAAATACGCCCACAGCACTTCAGAAAGGTCATGTGTGTCCACTGGGAATGTGCGTGGTGCTAGTGCCAAATATTGGTATTAGCACCAGCATATCCAACATTACACAAATACGCCCACAGTAGTTAAGAAACTTCATGTGTGTCCACTGGGAATGTGCGTGGTGCTAGTGCCAAATATTGTTATTAGCACCAGCATATCCAACACTACACAAATACGCCCACAGCACTTCAGAAACTTCATGTGTGTCCACTGGGAATGTGCGTGGTGCTAGTGCCAAATATTGGTATTAGCACCAGCATATCCAACACTACACAAATACGCCCACAGCACTTCAGAAAGGTCATGTGTGTCCACTGGGAATGTGTGTGGTGCTAGTGCCAAATATTGGTATTAGCACCAACATATCCAACACTACACAAATACGCTCACAGTAGTTAAGAAACTTCATGTGTGTCCACTTGGAATGTGCGTGGTGCTAGTGCCAAATATTGGTATTAGCACCAGCATATCCAACACTACACAAATACGCCCACAGCACTTTAGAAAGGTCATGTGTGTCCACTGGGAATGTGCGTGGTGCTAGTGCCAAATATTGGTATTAGCACCAGCATATCCAACACTACACAAATACGCCAACAGCTCTTCAGAAACTTCATGTGTGTCCACTGGGAATGTGCGTGGTGCTAGTTCCAAATACTGGTATTAGCACCAGCATATCCAACATTACACAAATACGCCCACAGTAGTTAAGAAACTTCATGTGTGTCCACTGGGAATGTGCGTGGTGCTAGTGCCAAATATTGGTATTAGCACCAGCATATCCAACACTACACAAATACGCCCACAGCACTTCAGAAACTTCATGTGTGTCCACTGGGAATGTGCGTGGTGCTAGTGCCAAATATTGGTATTAGCACCAGCATATCAACACTACACAAATACGCCCACAGCACTTCAGAAAGGTCATGTGTGTCCACTGGGAATGTGCGTGGTGCTAGTGCCAAATATTGGTATTAGCACCAGCATATCCAACACTACACAAATACGCCCACAGCACTTTAGAAAGGTCATGTGTGTCCACTGGGAATGTGCGTGGTGCTAGTGCCAAATATTGGTATTAGCACCAGCATATCCAACACTACACAAATACGCCCACAGCACTTTAGAAAGGTCATGTGTGTCCACTGGGAATGTGCGTGGTGCTAGTGCCAAATATTGGTATTAGCACCAGCATATCCAACACTACACAAATACGCCCACAGCACTTCAGAAACTTCATGTGTGTCCACTGGGAATGTGCGTGGTGCTAGTGCCAAATATTGGTATTAGCACCAGCATATCAACACTACACAAATACGCCCACAGCACTTCAGAAAGGTCATGTGTGTCCACTGGGAATGTGCGTGGTGCTAGTGCCAAATATTGGTATTAGCACCAGCATATCCAACACTACACAAATACGCCCACAGCACTTTAGAAAGGTCATGTGTGTCCACTGGGAATGTGCGTGGTGCTAGTGCCAAATATTGGTATTAGCACCAGCATATCCAACACTACACAAATACGCCCACAGCACTTTAGAAAGGTCATGTGTGTCCACTGGGAATGTGCGTGGTGCTAGTGCCAAATATTGGTATTAGCACCAGCATATCCAACACTACACAAATACGCCCACAGCACTTCAGAAAGGTCATGTGTGTCCACTGTGAATGTGCGTGGTGCTAGTGCCAAATATTGCTATTAGCACCAGAATATCCAACATTACACAAATACGCCCACAGTAGTTAAGAAACTTCATGTGTGTCCACTGGGAATGTGCGTGGTGCTAGTGCCAAATATTGGTATTAGCACCAGCATATCCAACACTACACAAATACGCCCACAGCATTTCAGAAACTTCATGTGTGTCCACTGGGAATGTGCGTGGTGCTAGTGCCAAATATTGGTATTAGCACCAGCATATCCAACACTACACAAATACGCCCACAGCACTTCAGAAAGGTCATGTGTGTCCACTGGGAATGTGTGTGGTGCTAGTGCCAAATATTGGTATTAGCACCAGCATATCCAACACTACACAAATACGCCCACAGCACTTCAGAAACTTCATGTGTGTCCACTGGGAATGTGCGTGGTACTAGTGCCAAATATTGGTATTAGCACCAGCATATCAACACTACACTAATACGCCCACAGCACTTCAGAAAGGTCATGTGTGTCCACTGGGAATGTGCGTGGTGCTAGTGCCAAATATTGGTATTAGCACCAGCATATCCAACACTACACAAATACGCCCACAGCACTTCAGAAACTTCATATGTGTCCACTGGGAATGTGCGTGGTGCTAGTGCCAAATATTGGTATTAGCACCAGCATATCAACACTACACAAATACGCCTACAGCACTTCAGAAAGGTCATGTGTGTCCACTGGGAATGTGCGTGGTGCTAGTGCCAAATATTGGTATTAGCACCAGCATATCCAACACTACACAAATACACCCACAGCACTTCAGAAACTTCATGTGTGTACACTGGGAATGTGCGTGGTGCTAGTGCCAAATATTGGTATTAGCACCAGCATATCCAACACTACCCAAATACGCCCACAGTAGTTAAGAAACTTCATGTGTGTCCACTGGGAATGTGCGTGGTGCTAGTGCCAAATATTGGTATTAGCACCAGCATATCCAACACTACACAAATACGCCCACAGCACTTCAGAAAGGTCATGTGTGTCCACTGGGAATGTGCGTGGTGCTAGTGCCAAATATTGGTATTAGCACCAGCATATCCAACATTACACAAATACGCCCACAGTAGTTAAGAAACTTCATGTGTGTCCACTGGGAATGTGCGTGGTGCTAGTGCCAAATATTGGTATTAGCACCAGCATATCCAACACTACACAAATACGCCCACAGCACTTCAGAAACTTCATGTGTGTCCACTGGGAATGTGCGTGGTGCTAGTGCCAAATATTGGTATTAGCACCAGCATATCCAACACTACACAAATACGCCCACAGCACTTCAGAAAGGTCATGTGTGTCCACTGGGAATGTGCGTGGTGCTAGTGCCAAATATTGGTATTAGCACCAACATATCCAACACTACACAAATACGCCCACAGTAGTTAAGAAACTTCATGTGTGTCCACTGGGAATGTGCGTGGTGCTAGTGCCAAATATTGGAATTAGCACCAGCATATCCAACACTACACAAATACGCCAAAAGCTCTTCAGAAACTTCATGTGTGTCCACTGGGAATGTGCGTGGTGCTAGTGCCAAATATTGGTATTAACACCAGCATATCAACAATACACAAATACGCCTACAGCACTTCAGAAAGGTCATGTGTGTCCACTGGGAATGTGCGTGGTGCTAGTGCCAAATATTGGTATTAGCACCAGCATATCCAACACTACACAAATACGCCCACAGCACTTTAGAAAGGTCATGTGTGTCCACTGGGAATGTGCGTGGTGCTAGTGCCAAATATTGGTATTAGCACCAGCATATCCAACATTACACAAATACGCCCACAGTACTTAAAAAACTTCATGTGTGTCCACTGGGAATGTGCGTGGTGCTAGTGCCAAATATTGGTATTAGCACCAGCATATCCAACACTACACAAATACGCCCACAGCACTTCAGAAACTTCATGTGTGTCCACTGGGAATGTGCGTGGTACTAGTGCCAAATATTGGTATTAGCACCAGCATATCAACACTACACAAATACGCCCACAGCACTTCAGAAAGGTCATGTGTGTCCACTGGGAATGTGCGTGGTTCTAGTGCCAAATATTGGTATTAGCACCAGCATATCTAACTCTACACAAATACGCCCACAGTAGTTAAGAAACTTCATGTGTGTCCACTGGGAATGTGCGTGGTGCTAGTGCCAAATATTGGTATTAGCACCAGCATATCCAACACTACACAAATACGCCCACAGTAGTTAAGAAACTTCATGTGTGTCCACTGGGAATGTGCGTGGTGCTAGTGCCAAATATTGGTATTAGCACCAGCATATCCAACACTACACAAATACGCCCACAGCACTTTAGAAAGGTCATGTGTGTCCACTGGGAATGTGCGTGGTGCTAGTGCCAAATATTGGTATTAGCACCAGCATATCCAACACTACACTAATACGCCCACAGCATTTCAGAAAGGTCATGTGTGTCCACTGGGAATGTGCGTGGTGCTAGTTCCAAATATTGGTATTAGCACCAGCATATCCAACACTACACAAATACGCCCACAGCACTTCAGAAAGGTCATGTGTGTCCACTGGGAATGTGCGTGGTGCTAGTGCCAAATATTGGTATTAACACCAGCATATCCAACATTACACAAATACGCCCACAGTAGTTAAGAAACTTCATGTGTGTCCACTGGGAATGTGCGTGGTGCTAGTGCCAAATATTGGTATTAGCACCAGCATATCCAACACTACACAAATACGCCCACAGCACTTCAGAAACTTCATGTGTGTCCACTGGGAATGTGCGTGGTGCTAATGCCAAATATTGGTATTAGCACCAGCATATCCAACACTACACAAATACGCCCACAGCACTTCAGAAGGTCATGTGTGTCCACTGGGAATGTGTGTGGTGCTAGTGCCAAATATTGGTATTAGCAGAAACATATCCAACACTACACAAATACGCCCACAGTAGTTAAGAAACTTCATGTGTGTCCACTGGTAATGTGCGTGGTGCTAGTGCCAAATATTGGAATTAGCACCAGCATATCCAACACTACACTAATACGCCCACAGCATTTCAGAAAGGTCATGTGTGTCCACTGGGAATGTGCGTGGTGCTAGTGCCAAATATTGGTATTAGCACCAGCATATCCAACACTACACAAATACGCCAACAGCTCTTCAGAAAGGTCATGTGTGTCCACTGGGAATGTGTGTGGTGCTAGTGCCAAATATTGGTATTAGCACCAACATATCCAACACTACACAAATACGCCCACAGTAGTTAAGAAACTTCATGTGTGTCCACTGGGAATGTGCGTGGTGCTAGTGCCAAATATTGGTATTAGCACCAGCATATCAACACTACACAAATACGCCCACAGCACTTCAAAAAGGTCATGTGTGTCCACTGGGAATGTGCGTGGTGCTAGTGCCAAATATTGGTATTAGCACCAGCATATCCAACACTACACAAATACGCCCACAGTAGTTAAGAAACTTCATGTGTGTCCACTGGGAATGTGCGTGGTGCTAGTGCCAAATATTGGTATTAGCACCAGCATATCCAACACTACACAAATACGCCCACAGTAGTTAAGAAACTTCATGTGTGTCCACTGGGAATGTGCGTGGTGCTAGTGCCAAATATTGGTATTAGCACCAGCATATCCAACACTACACAAATACGCCCACAGCACTTTAGAAAGGTCATGTGTGTCCACTGGGAATGTGCGTGGTGCTAGTGCCAAATATTGGTATTAGCACCAGCATATCCAACACTACACTAATACGCCCACAGCATTTCAGAAAGGTCATGTGTGTCCACTGGGAATGTGCGTGGTGCTAGTTCCAAATATTGGTATTAGCACCAGCATATCCAACACTACACAAATACGCCCACAGCACTTAAGAAAGGTCATGTGTGTCCACTGGGAATGTGCGTGGTGCTAGTGCCAAATATTGGTATTAGCACCAGCATATCCAACATTACACAAATACGCCCACAGTAGTTAAGAAACTTCATGTGTGTCCACTGGGAATGTGCGTGGTGCTAGTGCCAAATATTGGTATTAGCACCAGCATATCCAACACTACACAAATACGCCCACAGCACTTCAGAAACTTCATGTGTGTCCACTGGGAATGTGCGTGGTGCTAGTGCCAAATATTGGTATTAGCACCAGCATATCCAACACTACACAAATACGCCCACAGCACTTCAGAAAGGTCATGTGTGTCCACTGGGAATGTGTGTGGTGTTAGTGCCAAATATTGGTATTAGCACCAACATATCCAACACTACACAAATACGCCCACAGTAGTTAAGAAACTTCATGTGTGTCCACTGGGAATGTGCGTGGTGCTAGTGCCAAATATTGGAATTAGCACCAGCATATCCAACACTACACTAATACGCCCACAGCATTTCAGAAAGGTCATGTGTGTCCACTGGGAATGTGCGTGGTGCTAGTGCCAAATATTGGTATTAGCACCAGCATATCCAACACTACACAAATACGCCAACAGCTCTTCAGAAACTTCATGTGTGTCCACTGGGAATGTGCGTGGTGCTAGTTCGAAATACTGGTTTTAGCACCAGCATATCTAACATTACACAAATACGCCCACAGTAGTTAAGAAACTTCATGTGTGTCCACTGGGAATGTGCGTTGTGCTAGTGCCAAATATTGGTATTAACACCAGCATATCAACACTACACAAATACGCCTACAGCACTTCAGAAAGGTCATGTGTGTCCACTGTAATGTGCGTGGTGCTAGTGCCAAATATTGGTATTAGCACCAGCATATCCAACACTACACAAATACGCCCACAGCACTTTAGAAAGGTCATGTGTGTCCACTGGGAATGTGCGTGGTGCTAGTGCCAAATATTGGTATTAGAACCAGCATATCCAACATTACACAAATACGCCGACAGTACTTAAAAAACTTCATGTGTGTCCACTGGGAATGTGCGTGGTGCTAGTGCCAAATATTGGTATTAGCACCAGCATATCCAACACTACACAAATACGCCCACAGCACTTCACAAAGGTCATGTGTGACCACTGGGAATGTGCGTTGTGCTAGTGCCAAATATTGGTATTAGCACCAGCATATCCAACACTACACAAATACGCCCACAGCACTTCAGAAAGGTCATGTGTGTCCACTGGGAATGTGCGTGGTGCTAGTGCCAAATATTGGTATTAGCACCAGCATATCCAACACTACACAAATACGCCCACAGTAGTTAAGAAACTTCATGTGTGTCCACTGGGAATGTGCGTGGTGCTAGTGCCAAATATTGGTATTAGCACCAGCATATCCAACACTACACTAATACGCCCACAGTATTTCAGAAAGGTCATGTGTGTCCACTGGGAATGTGCGTGGTGCTAGTGCCAAATATTGGTATTAGCACCAGCATATCCAACACTACACAAATACGCCAACAGCTCTTCAGAAACTTCATGTGTGTCCACTGGGAATGTGCGTGGTGCTAGTTCGAAATACTAGTTTTAGCACCAGCATATCTAACATTACACAAATACGCCCACAGTAGTTAAGAAACTTCATGTGTGTCCACTGGGAATGTGCGTTGTGCTAGTGCCAAATATTGGTATTAGCACCAGCATATCCAACACTACACAAATACGCCCACAGCACTTCAGAAACTTCATATGTGTCCACTGGGAATGTGCGTGGTGCTAGTGCCAAATATTGGTATTAACACCAGCATATCAACACTACACAAATACGCCTACAGCACTTCAGAAAGGTCATGTGTGACCACTGTAATGTGCGTGGTGCTAGTGCCAAATATTGGTATTAGCACCAGCATATCCAACACTACACAAATACGCCCACAGCACTTTAGATAGGTCATGTGTGTCCACTGGGAATGTGCGTGGTGCTAGTGCCAAATATTGGTATTAGAACCAGCATATCCAACATTACACAAATACGCCCACAGTACTTAAAAAACTTCATGTGTGTCCACTGGGAATGTGCGTGGTGCTAGTGCCAAATATTGGTATTAGCACCAGCATATCCAACACTACACAAATACGCCCACAGCACTTAAGAAACTTCATGTGTGTCCACTGGGAATGTGCGTGGTGCTAGTGCCAAATATTGGTATTAGCACCAGCATATCAACACTACACAAATACGCCCACAGCACTTCAGAAAGGACATGTGTGTCCACTGGGAATGTGCGTGGTGCTAGTGCCAAATATTGGTATTAGCACCAGCATATCCAACACTACACAAATACGCCCACAGCACTTCAGAAACTTCATGTGTGTCCACTGGGAATGTGCGTGGTGCTAGTGCCAAATATTGGTATTAGCACCAGCATATCCAACACTACCCAAATACGCCCACAGTAGTTAAGAAACTTCATGTGTGTCCACTGGGAATGTGCGTGGTGCTAGTGCCAAATATTGGTATTAGCACCAGCATATCCAACACTACACAAATACGCCCACAGCACTTCAGAAAGGTCATGTGTGTCCACTGGGAATGTGCGTGGTGCTAGTGCCAAATATTGGTATTAGCACCAGCATATCCAACATTACACAAATACTCCCACAGTACTTAAGAAACTTCATGTGTGTCCACTGGGAATGTGCGTGGTGCTAGTGCCAAATATTGGTATTTGCACCAGCATATCCAACACTACATAAATACGCCAACAGCTCTGCAGAAACTTCATGTGTGTCCACTGGGAATGTGCGTGGTGCTAGTGCCAAATATTGGTATTAGCACCAGCATATCCAACATTACACAAATACGCCCACAGTAGTTAAGAAACTTCATGTGTGTCCACTGGGAATGTGCGTGGTGCTAGTGCCAAATATTGGTATTAGCACCAGCATATCCAACACTACACAAATACGCCCACAGCACTTCAGAAACTTCATGTGTGTCCACTGGGAATGTGCGTGGTGCTAGTGCCAAATATTGGTATTAGCACCAGCATATCCAACTCTACACAAATACGCCCACAGTAGTTAAGAAACTTCATGTGTGTCCACTGGGAATGTGCGTGGTGCTAGTGCCAAATATTGGTATTAGCACCAGCATATCCAACACTACACAAATACGCCCACAGTAGTTAAGAAACTTCATGTGTGTCCACTGCGAATGTGCGTGGTGCTAGTGCCAAATATTGGTATTAGCACCAGCATATCCAACATTACACAAATACGCCCACAGTACTTAAGAAACTTCATGTGTGTCCACTGGGAATGTGCGTGGTGCTAGTGCCAAATATTGGTATTTGCACCAGCATATCCAACACTACACAAATACGCCAACAGCTCTGCAGAAACTTCATGTGTGTCCACTGGGAATGTGCGTGGTGCTAGTGCCAAATACTGGTATTAGCACCAGCATATCCAACATTACACAAATACGCCCACAGTAGTTAAGAAACTTCATGTGTGTCCACTGGGAATGTGCGTGGTGCTAGTGCCAAATATTGGTATTAGCACCAGCATATCCAACACTACACAAATACGCCCACAGCACTTCAGAAACTTCATGTGTGTCCACTGGGAATGTGCGTGGTGCTAGTGCCAAATATTGGTATTAGCACCAGCATATCCAACTCTACACAAATACGCCCACAGTAGTTAAGAAACTTCATGTGTGTCCACTGGGAATGTGCGTGGTGCTAGTTCCAAATATTGGTATTAGCACCAGCATATCCAACACTACACAAATACGCCCACAGTAGTTAAGAAACTTCATGTGTGTCCACTGGGAATGTGCGTGGTGCTAGTGCCAAATATTGGTATTAGCACCAGCATATCCAACACTACACAAATACGCCCACAGTACTTTAGAAAGGTCATGTGTGTCCACTGGGAATGTGCGTGGTGCTAGTGCCAAATATTGGTATTAGCACCAGCATATCCAAAACTACACAAATACGCCCACAGCATTTTAGAAGGGTCATGTGTGTCCACTGGGAATGTGCGTGGTGCTAGTGCCAAATATTGGTATTAGCACCAGCATATCCAACATTACACAAATACGCCCACAGTACTTAAGAAACTTCATGTGTGTCCACTGGGAATGTGCGTGGTGCTAGTGCCAAATATTGGTATTAGCACCAGCATATCCAACACTACACAAATACGCCAACAGCTCTGCAGAAACTTCATGTGTGTCCACTGGGAATGTGCGTGGTGCTAGTGCCAAATACTGGTATTAGCACCAGCATATCCAACATTACACAAATACGCCCACAGTAGTTAAGAAACTTCATGTGTGTCCACTGGGAATGTGCGTGGTGCTAGTGCCAAATATTGGTATTAGCACCAGCATATCCAACACTACACAAAAACGCCCACAGCACTTCAGAAACTTCATGTGTGTCCACTGGGAATGTGCGTGGTGCTAGTGCCAAATATTGGTATTAGCACCAGCATATCAACATTACACAAATACGCCCACAGTAGTTAAGAAACTTCATGTGTGTCCACTGGGAATGTGCGTTGTGCTAGTGCCAAATATTGGTATTAGCACCAGCATATCCAACACTACACAAATACGCCCACAGCACTTCAGAAACTTCATGTGTGTCCACTGGGAATGTGCGTGGTGCTAGTGCCAAATATTGGTATTAGCACCAGCATATCAACACTACACAAACACGCCCACAGCACTTCAGAAAGGTCATGTGTGTCCACTGGGAATGTGCGTGGTGCTAGTGCCAAATATTGGTATTAGCACCAGCATATCCAACACTACACAAATACGCCCACAGCACTTCAGAAACTTCATGTGTGTCCACTGGGAATGTGTGTGGTGCTAGTGCCAAATATTGGTATTAGCACCAACATATCCAACACTACACAAATACGCCCACAGTAGTTAAGAAACTTCAAGTGTGTCCACTTGGAATGTGCGTGGTGCTAGTTCCAAATATTGGTATTAGCACCAGCATATCCAACACTACACAAATACGCCCACAGCACTTCAGAAAGGTCATGTGTGTCCACTGGGAATGTGCGTGGTGCTAGTGCCAAATATTGGTATTAGCACCAGCATATCCAACACTACACAAATACGCCAACAGCTCTTCAGAAACTTCATGTGTGTCCACTGGGAATGTGCGTGGTGCTAGTTCCAAATACTGGTATTAGCACCAGCATATCCAACATTACACAAATACGCCCACAGTAGTTAAGAAACTTCATGTGTGTCCACTGGGAATGTGCGTTGTGCTAGTGCCAAATATTGGTATTAGCACCAGCATATCCAACACTACACAAATACGCCCACAGCACTTCAGAAACTTCATGTGTGTCCACTGGGAATGTGCGTGGTGCTAGTGCCAAATATTGGTATTAGCACCAGCATATCAACACTACACAAATACGCCCACAGCAGTTCAGAAAGGTCATGTGTGTCCACTGGGAATGTGCGTGGTGCTAGTGCCAAATATTGGTTTTAGCACCAGCATATCCAACACTACACAAATACGCCCACAGCACTTTAGAAAGGTCATGTGTGTCCACTGGGAATGTGCGTGGTGCTAGTGCCAAATATTGGTATTAGCACCAGCATATCCAACATTACACAAATACTCCCACAGTACTTAAGAAACTTCATGTGTGTCCACTGGGAATGTGCGTGGTGCTAGTGCCAAATATTGGTATTTGCACCAGCATATCCAACACTACACAAATACGCCAACAGCTCTGCAGAAACTTCATGTGTGTCCACTGGGAATGTGCGTGGTGCTAGTGCCAAATATTGGTATTAGCACCAGCATATCCAACATTACACAAATACGCCCACAGTAGTTAAGAAACTTCATGTGTGTCCACTGGGAATGTGCGTGGTGCTAGTGCCAAATATTGGTATTAGCACCAGCATATCCAACACTACACAAATACGCCCACAGCACTTCAGAAACTTCATGTGTGTCCACTGGGAATGTGCGTGGTGCTAGTGCCAAATATTGGTATTAGCACCAGCATATCCAACTCCACACAAATACGCCCACAGTAGTTAAGAAACTTCATGTGTGTCCACTGGGAATGTGCGTGGTGCTAGTGCCAAATATTGGTATTAGCACCAGCATATCCAACACTACACAAATACGCCCACAGTAGTTAAGAAACTTCATGTGTGTCCACTGCGAATGTGCGTGGTGTTAGTGCCAAATATTGGTATTAGCACCAGCATATCCAACATTACACAAATACGCCCACAGTACTTAAGAAACTTCATGTGTGTCCACTGGGAATGTGCGTGGTGCTAGTGCCAAATATTGGTATTTGCACCAGCATATCCAACACTACACAAATACGCCAACAGCTCTGCAGAAACTTCATGTGTGTCCACTGGGAATGTGCGTGGTGCTAGTGCCAAATACTGGTATTAGCACCAGCATATCCAACATTACACAAATACGCCCACAGTAGTTAAGAAACTTCATGTGTGTCCACTGGGAATGTGCGTGGTGCTAGTGCCAAATATTGGTATTAGCACCAGCATATCCAACACTACACAAATACGCCCACAGCACTTCAGAAACTTCATGTGTGTCCACTGGGAATGTGCGTGGTGCTAGTGCCAAATATTGGTATTAGCACCAGCATATCCAACTCTACACAAATACGCCCACAGTAGTTAAGAAACTTCATGTGTGTCCACTGGGAATGTGCGTGGTGCTAGTTCCAAATATTGGTATTAGCACCAGCATATCCAACACTACACAAATACGCCCACAGTAGTTAAGAAACTTCATGTGTGTCCACTGGGAATGTGCGTGGTGCTAGTGCCAAATATTGGTATTAGCACCAGCATATCCAACACTACACAAATACGCCCACAGTACTTTAGAAAGGTCATGTGTGTCCACTGGGAATGTGCGTGGTGCTAGTGCCAAATATTGGTATTAGCACCAGCATATCCAAAACTACACAAATACGCCCACAGCACTTTAGAAGGATCATGTGTGTCCACTGGGAATGTGCGTGGTGCTAGTGCCAAATATTGGTATTAGCACCAGCATATCCAACATTACACAAATACGCCCACAGTACTTAAGAAACTTCATGTGTGTCCACTGGGAATGTGCGTGGTGCTAGTGCCAAATATTGGTATTAGCACCAGCATATCCAACACTTCACAAATACGCCAACAGCTCTGCAGAAACTTCATGTGTGTCCACTGGGAATGTGCGTGGTGCTAGTGCCAAATACTGGTATTAGCACCAGCATATCCAACATTACACAAATACGCCCACAGTAGTTAAGAAACTTCATGTGTGTCCACTGGGAATGTGCGTGGTGCTAGTGCCAAATATTGGTATTAGCACCAGCATATCCAACACTACACAAAAACGCCCACAGCACTTCAGAAACTTCATGTGTGTCCACTGGGAATGTGCGTGGTGCTAGTGCCAAATATTGGTATTAGCACCAGCATATCAACACTACACAAATACGCCCACAGCACTTCAGAAAGGTCATGTGTGTCCACTGGGAATGTGCGTGGTGCTAGTGCCAAATATTGGTATTAGCACCAGCATATCCAACACTACACAAATACGCCCACAGCACTTTATAAAGGTCATGTGTGTCCACTGGGAATGTGCGTGGTGCTAGTGCCAAATATTGGTATTAGCACCAGCATATCCAACACTACACAAATACGCCCACAGTAGTTAAGAAACTTCATGTGTGTCCACTGGGAATGTGCGTGGTGCTAGTGCCAAATATTGGTATTAGCACCAGCATATCCAACACTACACAAATACGCCCACAGCACTTTAGAAAGGTCATGTGTGTCCACTGGGAATGTGCGTGGTGCTAGTGCCAAATATTGGTATTAGCACCAGCATATCCAACATTACACAAATACGCCCACAGCACTTCAGAAACTTCATGTGTGTCCACTGGGAATGTGCGTGGTGCTAGTGCCAAATATTGGTATTAGCACCAGCATATCCAACACTGCACTAATACGCCCACAGCACTTCAGAAAGGTCATGTGTGTCCACTGGGAATGTGCGTGGTGCTAGTGCCAAATATTGGTATTAGCACCAGCATATCCAACACTACACAAATACGCCCACAGCACTTCAGAAACTTCATGTGTGTCCACTGGGAATGTGCGTGGTGCTAGTGCCAAATATTGGTATTAGCACCAGCATATCCAACACTACACAAATACGCCCACAGTAGTTAAGAAACTTCATATGTGTCCACTGGGAATGTGCGTGGTGCTAGTGCCAAATATTGGTATTAGCACCAGCATATCCAACACTACACAAATACGCCCACAGCACTTCAGAAACTTCATGTGTGTCCACTGGGAATGTGCGTGGTGCTAGTGCCAAATATTGGTATTAGCACCAGCATATCCAACATTACACAAATACGCCCACAGTAGTTAAGAAACTTCATGTGTGTCCACTGGGAATGTGCGTGGTGCTAGTGCCAAATATTGGTATTAGCACCAGCATATCAACACTACACAAATACGCCCACAGCACTTCAGAAAGGTCATGTGTGTCCACTGGGAATGTGCGTGGTGCTAGTGCCAAATATTGGTATTAGCACCAGCATATCCAACACTACACAAATACGCCCACAGCACTTTAGAAGGGTCATGTGTGTCCACTGGGAATGTGCGTGGTGCTAGTGCCAAATATTGGTATTAGCACCAGCATATCCAACATTACACAAATACGCCCACAGTACTTAAGAAACTTCATGTGTGTCCACTGGGAATGTGCGTGGTGCTAGTGCCAAATATTGGTATTAGCACCAGCATATCCAACACTACACAAATACGCCAACAGCTCTGCAGAAACTTCATGTGTGTCCACTGGGAATGTGCGTGGTGCTATTGCCAAATACTGGTATTAGCACCAGCATATCCAACATTACACAAATACGCCCACAGTAGTTAAGAAACTTCATGTGTGTCCACTGGGAATGTGCGTTGTGCTAGTGCCAAATATTGGTATTAGCACCAGCATATCCAACACTACACAAATACGCCCACAGCACTTCAGAAACTTCATGTGTGTCCACTGGGAATGTGCGTGGTGCTAGTGCCAAATATTGGTATTAGCACCAGCATATCCAACATTACACAAATACGCCCACAGTAGTTAAGAAACTTCATGTGTGTCCACTGGGAATGTGCGTGGTGCTAGTGCCAAATATTGGTATTAGCACCAGCATATCCAACACTACACAAATACGCCCACAGTAGTTAAGAAACTTCATGTGTGTCCACTGGGAATGTGCGTGGTGCTAGTGCCAAATATTGTTATTAGCACCAGCATATCCAACACTACACAAATACGCCCACAGCACTTTAGACAGGTCATGTGTGTCCACTGGGAATGTGCGTGGTGCTAGTGCCAAATATTGGTATTAGCACCAGCATATCCAACACTACACAAATACGCCCACAGCACTTCAGAAAGGTCATGTGTGTCTACTGGGAATGTGCGTGGTGCTAGTGCCAAATATTGGTATTAGCACCAGCATATCCAACATTACACAAATACGCCCACAGTAGTTAAGAAACTTCATGTGTGTCCACTGGGAATGTGCGTGGTGCTAGTGCCAAATATTGGTATTAGCACCAGCATATCCAACACTACACAAATACGCCCACAGCATTTCAGAAACTTCATGTGTGTCCACTGGAAATGTGCGTGGTGCTAGTGCCAAATATTGGTATTAGCACCAGCATATCCAACACTACACAAATACGCCCACAGCACTTCAGAAAGGTCATGTGTGTCCACTGGGAATGTGTGTGGTGCTAGTGCCAAATATTGGTATTAGCACCAGCATATCCAACACTACACAAATACGCCCACAGTAGTTAAGAAACTTCATGTGTGTCCACTTGGAATGTGCGTGGTGCTAGTGCCAAATATTGGTATTAGCACCAGCATATCCAACACTACACAAATACGCCCACAGCACTTCAGAAAGGTCATGTGTGTCCACTGGGAATGTGCGTGGTGCTAGTGCCAAATATTGGTATTAGCACCAGCATATCCAACACTGCACTAATACGCCCACAGCACTTCAGAAAGGTCATGTGTGTCCACTGGGAATGTGCGTGGTGCTAGTGCCAAATATTGGTATTAGCACCAGCATATCCAACACTACACAAATACGCCCACAGCACTTCAGAAACTTCATGTGTGTCCACTGGGAATGTGCGTGGTGCTAGTGCCAAATATTGGTATTAGCACCAGCATATCCAACACTACACAAATACGCCCACAGTAGTTAAGAAACTTCATATGTGTCCACTGGGAATGTGCGTGGTGCTAGTGCCAAATATTGGTATTAGCACCAGCATATCCAACATTACACAAATACGCCCACAGTAGTTAAGAAACTTCATGTGTGTCCACTGGGAATGTGCGTGGTGCTAGTGCCAAATATTGGTATTAGCACCAGCATATCAACACTACACAAATACGCCCACAGCACTTCAGAAAGGTCATGTGTGTCCACTGGGAATGTGCGTGGTGCTAGTGCCAAATATTGGTATTAGCACCAGCATATCCAACACTACACAAATACGCCCACAGCACTTTAGAAGGGTCATGTGTGTCCACTGGGAATGTGCGTGGTGCTAGTGCCAAATATTGGTATTAGCACCAGCATATCCAACATTACACAAATACGCCCACAGTACTTAAGAAACTTCATGTGTGTCCACTGGGAATGTGCGTGGTGCTAGTGCCAAATATTGGTATTAGCACCAGCATATCCAACACTACACAAATACGCCAACAGCTCTGCAGAAACTTCATGTGTGTCCACTGGGAATGTGCGTGGTGCTATTGCCAAATACTGGTATTAGCACCAGCATATCCAACATTACACAAATACGCCCACAGTAGTTAAGAAACTTCATGTGTGTCCACTGGGAATGTGCGTTGTGCTAGTGCCAAATATTGGTATTAGCACCAGCATATCCAACACTACACAAATACGCCCACAGCACTTCAGAAACTTCATGTGTGTCCACTGGGAATGTGCGTGGTGCTAGTGCCAAATATTGGTATTAGCACCAGCATATCCAACATTACACAAATACGCCCACAGTAGTTAAGAAACTTCATGTGTGTCCACTGGGAATGTGCGTGGTGCTAGTGCCAAATATTGGTATTAGCACCAGCATATCCAACACTACACAAATACGCCCACAGTAGTTAAGAAACTTCATGTGTGTCCACTGGGAATGTGCGTGGTGCTAGTGCCAAATATTGGTATTAGCACCAGCATATCCAACACTACACAAATACGCCCACAGCACTTTAGACAGGTCATGTGTGTCCACTGGGAATGTGCGTGGTGCTAGTGCCAAATATTGGTATTAGCACCAGCATATCCAACACTACACAAATACGCCCACAGCACTTCAGAAAGGTCATGTGTGTCCACTGGGAATGTGCGTGGTGCTAGTGCCAAATATTGGTATTAGCACCAGCATATCCAACACTACCCAAATACGCCCACAGTAGTTAAGAATCTTCATGTGTGTCCACTGGGAATGTGCGTGGTGCTAGTGCCAAATATTGGTATTAGCACCAGCATATCCAACATTACACAAATACGCCCACAGTAGTTAAGAAACTTCATGTGTGTCCACTGGGAATGTGCGTGGTGCTAGTGCCAAATATTGGTATTAGCACCAGCATATCCAACACTAAACAAATACGCCCACAGCACTTCAGAAACTTCATGTGTGTCCACTGGGAATGTGCGTGGTGCTAGTGCCAAATATTGGTATTAGCACCAGCATATCCAACACTACACAAATACGCCCACAGCACTTCAGAAAGGTCATGTGTGTCCACTGGGAATGTGTGCGGTGCTAGTGCCAAATATTGGTATTAGCACCAACATATCCAACACTACACAAATACGCTTACAGTAGTTAAGAAACTTCATGTGTGTCCACTTGGAATGTGCGTGGTGCTAGTGCCAAATATTGGTATTAGCACCAGCATATCCAACACTACACAAATACGCCCACAGCACTTTAGAAAGGTCATGTGTGTCCACTGGGAATGTGCGTGGTGCTAGTGCCAAATATTGGTATTAGCACCAGCATATCCAACACTACACAAATACGCCAACAGCTCTTCAGAAACTTCATGTGTGTCCACTGGGAATGTGCGTGGTGCTAGTTCCAAATACTGGTATTAGCACCAGCATATCCAACATTACACAAATACGCCCACAGTAGTTAAGAAACTTCATGTGTGTCCACTGGGAATGTGCGTGGTGCTAGTGCCAAATATTGGTATTAGCACCAGCATATCCAACACTACACAAATACACCCACAGCACTTCAGAAACTTCATGTGTGTCCACTGGGAATGTGCGTGGTGCTAGTGCCAAATATTGGTATTAGCACCAGCATATCAACACTACACAAATACGCCCACAGCACTTCAGAAAGGTCATGTGTGTCCACTGGGAATGTGCGTGGTGCTAGTGCCAAATATTGGTATTAGCACCAGCATATCCAACACTACACAAATACGCCCACAGCACTTTAGAAAGGTCATGTGTGTCCACTGGGAATGTGCGTGGTGCTAGTGCCAAATATTGGTATTAGCACCAGCATATCCAACACTACACAAATACGCCCACAGCACTTTAGAAAGGTCATGTGTGTCCACTGGGAATGTGCGTGGTGCTAGTGCCAAATATTGGTATTAGCACCAGCATATCCAACACTACACAAATACGCCCACAGCACTTCAGAAACTTCATGTGTGTCCACTGGGAATGTGCGTGGTGCTAGTGCCAAATTTTGGTATTAGCACCAGCATATCCAACACTACACAAATACGCCCACAGTAGTTAAGAAACTTCATGTGTGTCCACTGGGAATGTGCGTGGTGCTAGTGCCAAATATTGGTATTAGCACCAGCATATCCAACACTACACAAATACGCCCACAGCACTTCAGAAAGGTCATGTGTGTCCACTGGGAATGTGCGTGGTGCTAGTGCCAAATATTGGTATTAGCACCAGCATATCCAACATTACACAAATACGCCCACAGTAGTTAAGAAACTTCATGTGTGTCCACTGGGAATGTGCGTGGTGCTAGTGCCAAATATTGGTATTAGCACCAGCATATCCAACACTACACAAATACGCCCACAGCATTTCAGAAACTTCATGTGTGTCCACTGGGAATGTGCGTGGTGCTAGTGCCAAATATTGGTATTAGCACCAGCATATCCAACACTACACAAATACGCCCACAGCACTTCAGAAAGGTCATGTGTGTCCACTGGGAATGTGTGTGGTGCTAGTGCCAAATATTGGTATTAGCACCAACATATCCAACACTACACAAATACGCCCACAGTAGTTAAGAAACTTCATGTGTGTCCACTGGGAATGTGCGTGGTGCTAGTGCCAAATATTGGTATTAGCACCAGCATATCCAACACTACACAAATACGCCCACAGCACTTCAGAAAGGTCATGTGTGTCCACTGGGAATGTGCGTGGTGCTAGTGCCAAATATTGGTATTAGCACCAGCATATCCAACACTACACAAATACGCCCACAGCACTTCAGAAAGGTCATGTGTGTCCACTGGGAATGTGCGTGGTGCTAGTGCCAAATATTGGTATTAGCACCAGCATATCCAACACTACCCAAATACGCCCACAGTAGTTAAGAATCTTCATGTGTGTCCACTGGGAATGTGCGTGGTGCTAGTGCCAAATATTGGTATTAGCACCAGCATATCCAACACTACACAAATACGCCCACAGCACTTCAGAAAGGTCATGTGTGTCCACTGGGAATGTGCGTGGTGCTAGTGCCAAATATTGGTATTAGCACCAGCATATCCAACATTACACAAATACGCCCACAGTAGTTAAGAAACTTCATGTGTGTCCACTGGGAATGTGCGTGGTGCTAGTGCCAAATATTGGTATTAGCACCAGCATATCCAACACTACACAAATACGCCCACAGCACTTCAGAAACTTCATGTGTGTCCACTGGGAATGTGCGTGGTGCTAGTGCCAAATATTGGTATTAGCACCAGCATATCCAACACTACACAAATACGCCCACAGCACTTCAGAAAGGTCATGTGTGTCCACTGGGAATGTGTGTGGTGCTAGTGCCAAATATTGGTATTAGCACCAACATATCCAATACTACACAAATACGCTCACAGTAGTTAAGAAACTTCATGTGTGTCCACTTGGAATGTGCGTGGTGCTAGTGCCAAATATTGGTATTAGCACCAGCATATCCAACACTACACAAATACGCCCACAGCACTTTAGAAAGGTCATGTGTGTCCACTGGGAATGTGCGTGGTGCTAGTGCCAAATATTGGTATTAGCACCAGCATATCCAACACTACACAAATACGCCAACAGCTCTTCAGAAACTTCATGTGTGTCCACTGGGAATGTGCGTGGTGCTAGTTCCAAATACTGGTATTAGCACCAGCATATCCAACATTACACAAATACGCCCACAGTAGTTAAGAAACTTCATGTGTGTCCACTGGGAATGTGCGTGGTGCTAGTGCCAAATATTGGTATTAGCACCAGCATATCCAACACTACACAAATACACCCACAGCACTTCAGAAACTTCATGTGTGTCCACTGGGAATGTGCGTGGTGCTAGTGCCAAATATTGGTATTAGCACCAGCATATCAACACTACACAAATACGCCCACAGCACTTCAGAAAGGTCATGTGTGTCCACTGGGAATGTGCGTGGTGCTAGTGCCAAATATTGGTATTAGCACCAGCATATCCAACACTACACAAATACGCCCACAGCACTTTAGAAAGGTCATGTGTGTCCACTGGGAATGTGCGTGGTGCTAGTACCAAATATTGGTATTAGCACCAGCATATCCAACACTACACAAATACGCCCACAGCACTTTAGAAAGGTCATGTGTGTCCACTGGGAATGTGCGTGGTGCTAGTGCCAAATATTGGTATTAGCACCAGCATATCCAACACTACACAAATACGCCCACAGCACTTCAGAAACTTCATGTGTGTCCACTGGGAATGTGCGTGGTGCTAGTGCCAAATATTGGTATTAGCACCAGCATATCCAACACTACACAAATACGCCCACAGTAGTTAAGAAACTTCATGTGTGTCCACTGGGAATGTGCGTGGTGCTAGTGCCAAATATTGGTATTAGCACCAGCATATCCAACACTACACAAATACGCCCACAGCACTTCAGAAAGGTCATGTGTGTCCACTGGGAATGTGCGTGGTGCTAGTGCCAAATATTGGTATTAGCACCAGCATATCCAACATTACACAAATACGCCCACAGTAGTTAAGAAACTTCATGTGTGTCCACTGGGAATGTGCGTGGTGCTAGTGCCAAATATTGGTATTAGCACCAGCATATCCAACACTACACAAATACGCCCACAGCATTTCAGAAACTTCATGTGTGTCCACTGGGAATGTGCGTGGTGCTAGTGCCAAATATTGGTATTAGCACCAGCATATCCAACACTACACAAATACGCCCACAGCACTTCAGAAAGGTCATGTGTGTCCACTGGGAATGTGTGTGGTGCTAGTGCCAAATATTGGTATTAGCACCAACATATCCAACACTACACAAATACACCCACAGTAGTTAAGAAACTTCATGTGTGTCCACTTGGAATGTGCGTGGTGCTAGTGCCAAATATTGGTATTAGCACCAGCATATTCAACACTACGCAAATACGCCCACAGCACTTCAGAAAGGTCATGTGTGTCCACTGGGAATGTGCGTGGTGCTAGTGCCAAATATTGGTATTAGCACCAGCATATCCAACACTACCCAAATACGCCCACAGTAGTTAAGAATCTTCATGTGTGTCCACTGGGAATGTGCGTGGTGCTAGTGCCAAATATTGGTATTAGCACCAGCATATCCAACACTACACAAATACGCCCACAGCACTTCAGAAAGGTCATGTGTGTCCACTGGGAATGTGCGTGGTGCTAGTGCCAAATATTGGTATTAGCACCAGCATATCCAACACTACACAAATACGCCAACAGCTCTTCAGAAACTTCATGTGTGTCCACTGGGAATGTGCGTGGTGCTAGTTCCAAATACTGGTATTAGCACCAGCATATCCAACATTACACAAATACGCCCACAGTAGTTAAGAAACTTCATGTGTGTCCACTGGGAATGTGCGTGGTGCTAGTGCCAAATATTGGTATTAGCACCAGCATATCCAACACTACACAAATACACCCACAGCACTTCAGAAACTTCATGTGTGTCCACTGGGAATGTGCGTGGTGCTAGTGCCAAATATTGGTATTAGCACCAGCATATCCAACACTACACAAATACGCCCACAGTACTTCAGAAAGGTCATGTGTGTCCACTGGGAATGTGCGTGGTGCTAGTGCCAAATATTGGTATTAGCACCAGCATATCCAACACTACACAAATACGCCCACAGCACTTTAGAAAGGTCATGTGTGTCCACTGGGAATGTGCGTGGTGCTAGTGCCAAATATTGGTATTAGCACCAGCATATCCAACACTACACAAATACGCCCACAGCACTTTAGAAAGGTCATGTGTGTCCACTGGGAATGTGCGTGGTGCTAGTGCCAAATATTGGTATTAGCACCAGCATATCCAACACTACACAAATACGCCCACAGCACTTCAGAAAGGTCATGTGTGTCCACTGGGAATGTGCGTGGTGCTAGTGCCAAATATTGGTATTAGCACCAGCATATCCAACATTACACAAATACGCCCACAGTAGTTAAGAAACTTCATGTGTGTCCACTGGGAATGTGCGTGGTGCTAGTGCCAAATATTGGTATTAGCACCAGCATATCCAACACTACACAAATACGCCCACAGCATTTCAGAAACTTCATGTGTGTCCACTGGGAATGTGCGTGGTGCTAGTGCCAAATATTGGTATTAGCACCAGCATATCCAACACTACACAAATACGCCCACAGCACTTCAGAAAGGTCATGTGTGTCCACTGGGAATGTGTGTGGTGCTAGTGCCAAATATTGGTATTAGCACCAACATATCCAACACTACACAAATACGCCCACAGTAGTTAAGAAACTTCATGTGTGTCCACTTTGAATGTGCGTTGTGCTAGTGCCAAATATTGGTATTAGCACCAGCATATCCAACACTACACAAATACGCCCACAGCACTTCAGAAAGGTCATGTGTGTCCACTGGGAATGTGCGTGGTGCTAGTGCCAAATATTGGTATTAGCACCAGCATATCCAACACTACACAAATACGCCCACAGCACTTCAGAAAGGTCATGTGTGTCCACTGGGAATGTGCGTGGTGCTAGTGCCAAATATTGGTATTAGCACCAGCATATCCAACACTACACAAATACGCCCACAGTAGTTAAGAAACTTCATGTGTGTCCACTGGGAATGTGCGTGGTGCTAGTGCCAAATATTGGTATTAGCACCAGCATATCCAACACTACACAAATACGCCCACAGCACTTCAGAAAGGTCATGTGTGTCCACTGGGAATGTGCGTGGTGCTAGTGCCAAATATTGGTATTAGCACCAACATATCCAACACTACACAAATACGCCCACAGTAGTTAAGAAACTTCATGTGTGTCCACTTGGAATGTGCGTGGTGCTAGTGCCAAATATTGGTATTAGCACCAGCATATCCAACACTACACAAATACGCCCACAGCACTTCAGAAAGGTCATGTGTGTCCACTGGGAATGTGCGTGGTGCTAGTGCCAAATATTGGTATTAGCACCAGCATATCCAACACTGCACTAATACGCCCACAGCACTTCAGAAAGGTCATGTGTGTCCACTGGGAATGTGCGTGGTGCTAGTGCCAAATATTGGTATTAGCACCAGCATATCCAACACTACACAAATACGCCCACAGCACTTCAGAAACTTCATGTGTGTACACTGGGAATGTGCGTGGTGCTAGTGCCAAATATTGGTATTAGCACCAGCATATCCAACACTACACAAATACGCCCACAGTAGTTAAGAAACTTCATGTGTGTCCACTGGGAATGTGCGTGGTGCTAGTGCCAAATATTGGTATTAGCACCAGCATATCCAACACTACACAAATACGCCCACAGCACTTCAGAAAGGTCATGTGTGTCCACTGGGAATGTGCGTGGTGCTAGTGCCAAATATTGGTATTAGCACCAGCATATCCAACATTACACAAATACGCCCACAGTAGTTAAGAAACTTCATGTGTGTCCACTGGGAATGTGCGTGGTGCTAGTGCCAAATATTGGTATTAGCACCAGCGTATCCAACACTACACAAATACGCCCACAGCACTTCAGAAAGGTCATGTGTGTCCACTGGGAATGTGTGTGGTGCTAGTGCCAAATATTGGTATTAGCACCAACATATCCAACACTACACAAATACGCCCACAGTAGTTAAGAAACTTCATGTGTGTCCACTTGGAATGTGCGTGGTGCTAGTGCCAAATATTGGTATTAGCACCAGCATATCCAACACTGCACTAATACGCCCACAGCACTTCAGAATGGTCATGTGTGTCCACTGGGAATGTGCGTGGTGCTAGTGCCAAATACTGGTATTAGCACCAGCATATCCAATATTACACAAATACGCCCACAGTAGTTAACCCTTTATCGTGGATGAGCCACTATAGTGGCTCTCGCGTGACCAATCCCTGTTGTGGGCTAAATGGTGAAATTGTGTAACCGTAGTCATGGAAAAGCCACTATAGTGGCTCCTTCTTTTTCAAGCATTTTCGAAGCGAATTCCATTGCTTTCGGAACATTTAACATTTTTAAAGCTCCTCAAGCTTATAAGAAACACAAATGAAAACTTAACTAAAGGAAATTTCCGCACACTAACTTGGAATAGATCGAAATCTAAGGGTATAAACGTTCCGTCGACGGGTGAAAATACTCACTGTTCGAACAGCTTACTTTCACCACAGAAACCATCCAGAAGTAGCACAAATCCACTGTGGGGTACCAAACAAGCCCTAAATGAGTAGTTCGTCCAATTTCAGCTGAAGGTAAAGCCCTGGCACTTGAGGAAGCGAGTAAGGAAAGTGTCGTGCGAATTCCGTCGAACGATGGAATTTCTTCCTGATTTTTGGCATCATTTCGAAGGATTACTCTTCAGAGGGTACGAAAAGGTACAGTTGCAAGCAGTAACAAGGTGCAAGAGCTTGTAACTCTTCGTTTTCGCCAAGAACCTCATTTCGACGAAACAAATTCTTCGTAAAACATTGCATAATTCCGCATATCATTGTATAATCGCCGCATAACACAGTAATTCAGTTCTTTTTTGTACTATTTTCTATTTGTTACAACTTCGTTGTAATGTGCACCACAGCTCTTGAATTGCTGGCATGTGCCTTTATCACCACACGTAGTCTGCATATAAAATTTGAACAAATTTCGCTAAGATACGCTGATCTCCCACAACTACTAGTTGAGCCACTATAGTGGCTTTTCCACGATAACGCGTTATTCGCGGGCACTTTTGTTCCACGATAAAGGGTTAAGAAACTTCATGTGTGTCCACTGGGAATGTGCGTTGTGCTAGTGCCAAATATTGGTATTAGCACCAGCATATCCAACACTACACAAATACGCCCACAGCATTTCAGAAACTTCATGTGTGTCCACTGGGAATGTGCGTGGTGCTAGTGCCAAATATTGGTATTAGCACCAGCATATCCAACATTACACAAATACGCCCACAGCACTTCAGAAAGGTCATGTGTGTCCACTGGGAATGTGCGTGGTGCTAGTGCCAAATATTGGTATTAGCACCAGCATATCCAACACTACACAAATACGCCCACAGTAGTTAAGAAACTTCATGTGTGTCCACTGGGAATGTGCGTGGTGCTAGTGCCAAATATTGGTATTAGCACCAGCATATCCAACACTACACAAATACGCCCACAGCACTTCAGAAACTTCATGTGTGTCCACTGGGAATGTGCGTGGTGCTAGTGCCAAATATTGGTATTAGCACCAGCATATCCAACACTACACAAATACGCCCACAGCACTTTAGAAAGGTCATGTGTGTCCACTGGGAATGTGCGTGGTGCTAGTGCCAAATATTGTTATTAGCACCAGCATATCCAACACTACACAAATACGCCCACAGCACTTCAGAAACTTCATGTGTGTCCACTGGGAATGTGCGTGGTGCTAGTGCCAAATATTGGTATTAGCACCAGCATATCCAACACTACCCAAATACGCCCACAGTAGTTAAGAAACTTCATGTGTGTCCACTGGGAATGTGCGTGGTGCTAGTGCCAAATATTGGTATTAGCACCAGCATATCCAACATTACACAAATACGCCCACAGCACTTCATAAACTTCATGTGTGTCCACTGGGAATGTGCGTGGTGCTAGTGCCAAATATTGGTATTAGCACCAGCATATCCAACATTACACAAATACGCCCACAGTAGTTAAGAAACTTCATGTGTGTCCACTGGGAATGTGCGTGGTGCTAGTGCCAAATATTGGTATTAGCACCAGCATATCCAACACTACACAAATACGCCCACAGTAGTTAAGAAACTTCATGTGTGTCCACTGGGAATGTGCGTGGTGCTAGTGCAAATATTGGTATTAGCACCAGCATATCCAACAGTACACAAATACGCCCACAGCACTTCAGAAAGGTCATGTGTGTCCACTGGGAATGTGCGTGGTGCTAGTGCCAAATATTGGTATTAGCACCAGCATATCCAACACTACACAAATACGCCCACAGCAGTTAAGAAACTTCATGTGTGTCCACTGGGAATGTGCGTGGTGCTAGTGCCAAATATTGGTATTAGCACCAGCATATCCAACACTACACAAATACGCCCACAGCACTTTAGAAAGGTTATGTGTGTCCACTGGGAATGTGCGTGGTGCTAGTGCCAAATATTGGTATTAGCACCAGCATATCCAACACTACACAAATACGCCCACAGCACTTCAGAAACTTCATGTGTGTCCACTGGGAATGTGCGTGGTGCTAGTGCCAAATATTGGTATTAGCACCAGCATATCCAACACTACACAAATACGCCCACAGCACTTTAGAAAGGTCATGTGTGTCCACTGGGAATGTGCGTGGTGCTAGTGCCAAATATTGGTATTAGCACCAGCATATCCAACACTACACAAATACGCCCACAGCACTTCAGAAACTTCATGTGTGTCCACTGGGAATGTGCGTGGTGCTAGTGCCAAATATTGGTATTAGCACCAGCATATCCAACACTACCCAAATACGCCCACAGTAGTTAAGAAACTTCATGTGTGTCCACTGGGAATGTGCGTGGTGCTAGTGCCAAATATTGGTATTAGCACCAGCATATCCAACATTACACAAATACGCCCACAGCACTTCAGAAGCTTCATGTGTGTCCACTGGGAATGTGCGTGGTGCTAGTGCCAAATATTGGTATTAGCACCAGCATATCCAACACTACACAAATACGCCCACAGTAGTTAAGAAACTTCATGTGTGTCCACTGGGAATGTGCGTGGTGCTAGTGCCAAATATTGGTATTAGCACCAGCATATCCAACACTACACAAATACGCCCACAGCACTTCAGAAAGGTCATGTGTGTCCACTGGGAATGTGCGTGGTGCTAGTGCCAAATATTGGTATTAGCACCAGCATATCCAACATTACACAAATACGCCCACAGTAGTTAAGAAACTTCATGTGTGTCCACTGGGAATGTGCGTGGTGCTAGTGCCAAATATTGGTATTAGCACCAGCATATCCAACACTACACAAATACGCCCACAGCACTTCAGAAACTTCATGTGTGTCCACTGGGAATGTGCGTGGTGCTAGTGCCAAATATTGGTATTAGCACCAGCATATCCAACACTACACAAATACGCCCACAGCACTTCAGAAAGGTCATGTGTGTCCACTGGGAATGTGTGTGGTGCTAGTGCCAAATATTGGTATTAGCACCAACATATCCAATACTACACAAATACGCTCACAGTAGTTAAGAAACTTCATGTGTGTCCACTTGGAATGTGCGTGGTGCTAGTGCCAAATATTGGTATTAGCACCAGCATATCCAACACTACACAAATACGCCCACAGCACTTTAGAAAGGTCATGTGTGTCCACTGGGAATGTGCGTGGTGCTAGTGCCAAATATTGGTATTAGCACCAGCATATCCAACACTACACAAATACGCCAACAGCTCTTCAGAAACTTCATGTGTGTCCACTGGGAATGTGCGTGGTGCTAGTTCCAAATACTGGTATTAGCACCAGCATATCCAACATTACACAAATACGCCCACAGTAGTTAAGAAACTTCATGTGTGTCCACTGGGAATGTGCGTGGTGCTAGTGCCAAATATTGGTATTAGCACCAGCATATCCAACACTACACAAATACACCCACAGCACTTCAGAAACTTCATGTGTGTCCACTGGGAATGTGCGTGGTGCTAGTGCCAAATATTGGTATTAGCACCAGCATATCAACACTACACAAATACGCCCACAGCACTTCAGAAAGGTCATGTGTGTCCACTGGGAATGTGCGTGGTGCTAGTGCCAAATATTGGTATTAGCACCAGCATATCCAACACTACACAAATACGCCCACAGCACTTTAGAAAGGTCATGTGTGTCCACTGGGAATGTGCGTGGTGCTAGTACCAAATATTGGTATTAGCACCAGCATATCCAACACTACACAAATACGCCCACAGCACTTTAGAAAGGTCATGTGTGTCCACTGGGAATGTGCGTGGTGCTAGTGCCAAATATTGGTATTAGCACCAGCATATCCAACACTACACAAATACGCCCACAGCACTTCAGAAACTTCATGTGTGTCCACTGGGAATGTGCGTGGTGCTAGTGCCAAATATTGGTATTAGCACCAGCATATCCAACACTACACAAATACGCCCACAGTAGTTAAGAAACTTCATGTGTGTCCACTGGGAATGTGCGTGGTGCTAGTGCCAAATATTGGTATTAGCACCAGCATATCCAACACTACACAAATACGCCCACAGCACTTCAGAAAGGTCATGTGTGTCCACTGGGAATGTGCGTGGTGCTAGTGCCAAATATTGGTATTAGCACCAGCATATCCAATATTACACAAATACGCCCACAGTAGTTAAGAAACTTCATGTGTGTCCACTGGGAATGTGCGTGGTGCTAGTGCCAAATATTGGTATTAGCACCAGCATATCCAACACTACACAAATACGCCCACAGCATTTCAGAAACTTCATGTGTGTCCACTGGGAATGTGCGTGGTGCTAGTGCCAAATATTGGTATTAGCACCAGCATATCCAACACTACACAAATACGCCCACAGCACTTCAGAAAGGTCATGTGTGTCCACTGGGAATGTGTGTGGTGCTAGTGCCAAATATTGGTATTAGCACCAACATATCCAACACTACACAAATACACCCACAGTAGTTAAGAAACTTCATGTGTGTCCACTTGGAATGTGCGTGGTGCTAGTGCCAAATATTGGTATTAGCACCAGCATATTCAACACTACGCAAATACGCCCACAGCACTTCAGAAAGGTCATGTGTGTCCACTGGGAATGTGCGTGGTGCTAGTGCCAAATATTGGTATTAGCACCAGCATATCCAACACTACCCAAATACGCCCACAGTAGTTAAGAATCTTCATGTGTGTCCACTGGGAATGTGCGTGGTGCTAGTGCCAAATATTGGTATTAGCACCAGCATATCCAACACTACACAAATACGCCCACAGCACTTCAGAAAGGTCATGTGTGTCCACTGGGAATGTGCGTGGTGCTAGTGCCAAATATTGGTATTAGCACCAGCATATCCAACATTACACAAATACGCCCACAGTAGTTAAGAAACTTCATGTGTGTCCACTGGGAATGTGCGTGGTGCTAGTGCCAAATATTGGTATTAGCACCAGCATATCCAACACTACACAAATACGCCCACAGCACTTCAGAAACTTCATGTGTGTCCACTGGGAATGTGCGTGGTGCTAGTGCCAAATATTGGTATTAGCACCAGCATATCCAACACTACACAAATACGCCCACAGCACTTCAGAAAGGTCATGTGTGTCCACTGGGAATGTGTGTGGTGCTAGTGCCAAATATTGGTATTAGCACCAACATATCCAACACTACACAAATACGCTCACAGTAGTTAAGAAACTTCATGTGTGTCCACTTGGAATGTGCGTGGTGCTAGTGCCAAATATTGGTATTAGCACCAGCATATCAAACACTACACAAATACGCCCACAGCACTTTAGAAAGGTCATGTGTGTCCACTGGGAATGTGCGTGGTGCTAGTGCCAAATATTGGTATTAGCACCAGCATATCCAACACTACACAAATACGCCAACAGCTCTTCAGAAACTTCATGTGTGTCCACTGGGAATGTGCGTGGTGCTAGTTCCAAATACTGGTATTAGCACCAGCATATCCAACATTACACAAATACGCCCACAGTAGTTAAGAAACTTCATGTGTGTCCACTGGGAATGTGCGTGGTGCTAGTGCCAAATATTGATATTAGCACCAGCATATCCAACACTACACAAATACACCCACAGCACTTCAGAAACTTCATGTGTGTCCACTGGGAATGTGCGTGGTGCTAGTGCCAAATATTGGTATTAGCACCAGCATATCAACACTACACAAATACGCCCACAGTACTTCAGAAAGGTCATGTGTGTCCACTGGGAATGTGCGTGGTGCTAGTGCCAAATATTGGTATTAGCACCAGCATATCCAACACTACACAAATACGCCCACAGCACTTTAGAAAGGTCATGTGTGTCCACTGGGAATGTGCGTGGTGCTAGTGCCAAATATTGGTATTAGCACCAGCATATCCAACACTACACAAATACGCCCACAGCACTTTAGAAAGGTCATGTGTGTCCACTGGGAATGTGCGTGGTGCTAGTGCCAAATATTGGTATTAGCACCAGCATATCCAACACTACACAAATACGCCCACAGCACTTCAGAAAGGTCATGTGTGTCCACTGGGAATGTGCGTGGTGCTAGTGCCAAATATTGGTATTAGCACCAGCATATCCAACATTACACAAATACGCCCACAGTAGTTAAGAAACTTCATGTGTGTCCACTGGGAATGTGCGTGGTGCTAGTGCCAAATATTGGTATTAGCACCAGCATATCCAACACTACACAAATACGCCCACAGCATTTCAGAAACTTCATGTGTGTCCACTGGGAATGTGCGTGGTGCTAGTGCCAAATATTGGTATTAGCACCAGCATATCCAACACTACACAAATACGCCCACAGCACTTCAGAAAGGTCATGTGTGTCCACTGGGAATGTGTGTGGTGCTAGTGCCAAATATTGGTATTAGCACCAACATATCCAACACTACACAAATACGCCCACAGTAGTTAAGAAACTTCATGTGTGTCCACTTTGAATGTGCGTGGTGCTAGTGCCAAATATTGGTATTAGCACCAGCATATCCAACACTACACAAATACGCCCACAGCACTTCAGAAAGGTCATGTGTGTCCACTGGGAATGTGCGTGGTGCTAGTGCCAAATATTGGTATTAGCACCAGCATATCCAACACTACACAAATACGCCCACAGCACTTCAGAAAGGTCATGTGTGTCCACTGGGAATGTGCGTGGTGCTAGTGCCAAATATTGGTATTAGCACCAGCATATCCAACACTACACAAATACGCCCACAGTAGTTAAGAAACTTCATGTGTGTCCACTGGGAATGTGCGTGGTGCTAGTGCCAAATATTGGTATTAGCACCAGCATATCCAACACTACACAAATACGCCCACAGCACTTCAGAAAGGTCATGTGTGTCCACTGGGAATGTGCGTGGTGCTAGTGCCAAATATTGGTATTAGCACCAACATATCCAACACTACACAAATACGCCCACAGTAGTTAAGAAACTTCATGTGTGTCCACTTGGAATGTGCGTGGTGCTAGTGCCAAATATTGGTATTAGCACCAGCATATCCAACACTACACAAATACGCCCACAGCACTTCAGAAAGGTCATGTGTGTCCACTGGGAATGTGCGTGGTGCTAGTGCCAAATATTGGTATTAGCACCAGCATATCCAACACTGCACTAATACGCCCACAGCACTTCAGAAAGGTCATGTGTGTCCACTGGGAATGTGCGTGGTGCTAGTGCCAAATATTGGTATTAGCACCAGCATATCCAACACTACACAAATACGCCCACAGCACTTCAGAAACTTCATGTGTTTCCACTGGGAATGTGCGTGGTGCTAGTGCCAAATATTGGTATTAGCACCAGCATATCCAACACTACACAAATACGCCCACAGTAGTTAAGAAACTTCATGTGTGTCCACTGGGAATGTGCGTGGTGCTAGTGCCAAATATTGGTATTAGCACCAGCATATCCAACACTACACAAATACGCCCACAGCACTTCAGAAAGGTCATGTGTGTCCACTGGGAATGTGCGTGTTGCTAGTGCCAAATATTGGTATTAGCACCAGCATATCCAACATTACACAAATACGCCCACAGTAGTTAAGAAACTTCATGTGTGTCCACTGGGAATGTGCGTGGTGCTAGTGCCAAATATTGGTATTAGCACCAGCATATCCAACACTACACAAATACGCCCACAGCATTTCAGAAACTTCATGTGTGTCCACTGGGAATGTGCTTGGTGCTAGTGCCAAATATTGGTATTAGCACCAGCGTATCCAACACTACACAAATACGCCCACAGCACTTCAGAAAGGTCATGTGTGTCCACTGGGAATGTGTGTGGTGCTAGTGCCAAATATTGGTATTAGCACCAACATATCCAACACTACACAAATACGCCCACAGTAGTTAAGAAACTTCATGTGTGTCCACTTGGAATGTGCGTGGTGCTAGTGCCAAATATTGGTATTAGCACCAGCATATCCAACACTGCACTAATACGCCCACAGCACTTCAGAATGGTCATGTGTGTCCACTGGGAATGTGCGTGGTGCTAGTGCCAAATACTGGTATTAGCACCAGCATATCCAATATTACACAAATACGCCCACAGTAGTTAACCCTTTATCGTGGATGAGCCACTATAGTGGCTCTCGCGTGACCAATCCCTGTTGTGGGCTAAATGGTGAAATTGTGTAACCGTAGTCATGGAAAAGCCACTATAGTGGCTCCTTCTTTTTCAAGCATTTTCGAAGCGAATTCCATTGCTTTCGGAACATTTAACATTTTTAAAGCTCCTCAAGCTTATAAGAAACACAAATGAATACTTAACTAAAGGAAATTTCCGCACACTAACTTGGAATAGATCGAAATCTAAGGGTATAAACGTTCCGTCGACGGGTGAAAATACTCACTGTTCGAACAGCTTACTTTCACCACAGAAACCATCCAGAAGTAGCACAAATCCACTGTGGGGTACCAAACAAGCCCTAAATGAGTAGTTCGTCCAATTTCAGCTGAAGGTAAAGCCCTGGCACTTGAGGAAGCGAGTAAGGAAAGTGTCGTGCGAATTCCGTCGAACGATGGAATTTCTTCCTGATTTTTGGCATCATTTCGAAGGATTACTCTTCAGAGGGTACGAAAAGGTACAGTTGCAAGCAGTAACAAGGTGCAAGAGCTTGTAACTCTTCGTTTTCGCCAAGAACCTCATTTCGACGAAACAAATTCTTCGTAAAACATTGCATAATTCCGCATATCATTGTATAATCGCCGCATAACACAGTAATTCAGTTCTTTTTTGTACTATTTTCTATTTGTTACAACTTCGTTGTAATGTGCACCACAGCTCTTGAATTGCTGGCATGTGCCTTTATCACCACACGTAGTCTGCATATAAAATTTGAACAAATTTCGCTAAGATACGCTGATCTCCCACAACTACTAGTTGAGCCACTATAGTGGCTTTTCCACGATAACGCGTTATTCGCGGGCACTTTTGTTCCACGATAAAGGGTTAAGAAACTTCATGTGTGTCCACTGGGAATGTGCGTTGTGCTAGTGCCAAATATTGGTATTAGCACCAGCATATCCAACACTACACAAATACGCCCACAGCATTTCAGAAACTTCATGTGTGTCCACTGGGAATGTGCGTGGTGCTAGTGCCAAATATTGGTATTAGCACCAGCATATCCAACATTACACAAATACGCCCACAGCACTTCAGAAAGGTCATGTGTGTCCACTGGGAATGTGCGTGGTGCTAGTGCCAAATATTGGTATTAGCACCAGCATATCCAACACTACACAAATACGCCCACAGTAGTTAAGAAACTTCATGTGTGTCCACTGGGAATGTGCGTGGTGCTAGTGCCAAATATTGGTATTAGCACCAGCATATCCAACACTACACAAATACGCCCACAGCACTTCAGAAACTTCATGTGTGTCCACTGGGAATGTGCGTGGTGCTAGTGCCAAATATTGGTATTAGCACCAGCATATCCAACACTACACAAATACGCCCACAGCACTTTAGAAAGGTCATGTGTGTCCACTGGGAATGTGCGTGGTGCTAGTGCCAAATATTGTTATTAGCACCAGCATATCCAACACTACACAAATACGCCCACAGCACTTCAGAAACTTCATGTGTGTCCACTGGGAATGTGCGTGGTGCTAGTGCCAAATATTGGTATTAGCACCAGCATATCCAACACTACCCAAATACGCCCACAGTAGTTAAGAAACTTCATGTGTGTCCACTGGGAATGTGCGTGGTGCTAGTGCCAAATATTGGTATTAGCACCAGCATATCCAACATTACACAAATACGCCCACAGCACTTCAGAAACTTCATGTGTGTCCACTGGGAATGTGCGTGGTGCTAGTGCCAAATATTGGTATTAGCACCAGCATATCCAACACTACACAAATACGCCCACAGTAGTTAAGAAACTTCATGTGTGTCCACTGGGAATGTGCGTGGTGCTAGTGCAAATATTGGTATTAGCACCAGCATATCCAACAGTACACAAATACGCCCACAGCACTTCAGAAAGGTCATGTGTGTCCACTGGGAATGTGCGTGGTGCTAGTGCCAAATATTGGTATTAGCACCAGCATATCCAACACTACACAAATACGCCCACAGCAGTTAAGAAACTTCATGTGTGTCCACTGGGAATGTGCGTGGTGCTAGTGCCAAATATTGGTATTAGCACCAGCATATCCAACACTACACAAATACGCCCACAGCACTTTAGAAAGGTTATGTGTGTCCACTGGGAATGTGCGTGGTGCTAGTGCCAAATATTGGTATTAGCACCAGCATATCCAACACTACACAAATACGCCCACAGCACTTCAGAAACTTCATGTGTGTCCACTGGGAATGTGCGTGGTGCTAGTGCCAAATATTGGTATTAGCACCAGCATATCCAACACTACACAAATACGCCCACAGCACTTTAGAAAGGTCATGTGTGTCCACTGGGAATGTGCGTGGTGCTAGTGCCAAATATTGGTATTAGCACCAGCATATCCAACACTACACAAATACGCCCACAGCACTTCAGAAACTTCATGTGTGTCCACTGGGAATGTGCGTGGTGCTAGTGCCAAATATTGGTATTAGCACCAGCATATCCAACACTACCCAAATACGCCCACAGTAGTTAAGAAACTTCATGTGTGTCCACTGGGAATGTGCGTGGTGCTAGTGCCAAATATTGGTATTAGCACCAGCATATCCAACATTACACAAATACGCCCACAGCACTTCAGAAGCTTCATGTGTGTCCACTGGGAATGTGCGTGGTGCTAGTGCCAAATATTGGTATTAGCACCAGCATATCCAACATTACACAAATACGCCCACAGTAGTTAAGAAACTTCATGTGTGTCCACTGGGAATGTGCGTGGTGCTAGTGCCAAATATTGGTATTAGCACCAGCATATCCAACACTACACAAATACGCCCACAGTAGTTAAGAAACTTCATGTGTGTCCACTGGGAATGTGCGTGGTGCTAGTGCAAATATTGGTATTAGCACCAGCATATCCAACAGTACACAAATACGCCCACAGCACTTCAGAAAGGTCATGTGTGTCCACTGGGAATGTGCGTGGTGCTAGTGCCAAATATTGGTATTAGCACCAGCATATCCAACACTACACAAATACGCCCACAGCAGTTAAGAAACTTCATGTGTGTCCACTGGGAATGTGCGTGGTGCTAGTGCCAAATATTGGTATTAGCACCAGCATATCCAACACTACACAAATACGCCCACAGCACTTTAGAAAGGTCATGTGTGTCCACTGGGAATGTGCGTGGTGCTAGTGCCAAATATTGGTATTAGCACCAGCATATCCAACACTACACAAATACGCCCACAGTAGTTAAGAAACTTCATGTGTGTCCACTTGGAATGTGCGTGGTGCTAGTGCCAAATATTGGTATTAGCACCAGCATATCCAACACTACACAAATACGCCCACAGCACTTCAGAAAGGTCATGTGTGTCCACTGGGAATGTGCGTGGTGCTAGTGCCAAATACTGGTATTAGCACCAGCATATCCAACATTACACAAATACGCCCACAGTAGTTAAGAAACTTCATGTGTGTCCACTGGGAATGTGCGTGGTGCTAGTGCCAAATTTTTGTATTAGCACCAGCATATCCAACACTACACAAATACGCCCACAGCACTTCAGAAAGGTCATGTGTGTCCACTGGGAATGTGCGTGGTGCTAGTGCCAAATATTGGTATTAGCACCAGCATATCCAACATTACACAAATACGCCCACAGTAGTTAAGAAACTTCATGTGTGTCCACTGGGAATGTGCGTGGTGCTAGTGCCAAATATTGGTATTAGCACCAGCATATCCAACACTACACAAATACGCCCACAGCACTTCAGAAACTTCATGTGTGTCCACTGGGAATGTACGTGGTGCTAGTGCCAAATATTGGTATTAGCACCAGCATATCCAACACTACACAAATACGCCCACAGCACTTCAGAAACTTCAATTGTGTCTACGGGGAATGTGCGTGGTGCTAGTGCAAAATATTGGTCTTAGAACCGCCAATACAAATATAACACAATTTTGCCCTCAGCAAAACAGAAACTTGATGTGCATCAACTGGGAATGTGCGTAGGGGTTAGAGTTAGGGTTTTTTAAGGTTACCATATGCCAAATATTGGTCTTAACACCAGCATATTTAAAACTACACAGATATGCATGCAAAACTTCAGAAACCTCACGTGTGGGAATGCGCGTGGTGCTTGTGCCAAATATTGGTATTAGCACGAGCATATCCAACACTACACAAATACGCCCGCAGATCTTCGAAAACTACATGTGTGTCCACTGGGAATGTGCGTGGTGCTATTGCAAAATATTGGTCTTAGAACCACCAATTCCAATAATACTTTTTTATAACTTCGGTTCTCAACTTGTAGAAGCTTCAGAGCGTCGAACGAGGGCTTAACGAGTAGGTAGACCCATAAACCTTTCGATAATTTCCCTTTTGAGAGGCCTGTTGTTGTCGCGAAGGAATTAGTGAGGTTTTTGTAAGCCCTAGTAGAAAGCGAAACGCTTTGGGTGCTACATGAATGAACACTTTTAAGACTATTTTCTGACATAAATAGCTATAGCAACACATTTACTAACTTTTCCATGCGGGGGCATTGGCAATTCCTCTCTGAAGCCGAGATCTGCGAAATTGGCCCTCAATCCACAAAATTGAAGCTCCGATAACTTCGGGCAGGAACAAAAGTTATTTTGCCCCCACATGGAAAAGTTGTATTCTATAAATAGCTCGACGTTCGCATCAAGAAACTGTGTCTAGCTTGTTCCCTCGCGTAGCACCCAGCCGAAAACTAAAATTCCGAAGAACATCCAGTTAGGTCATGAGCCAACATGTGACAGAACAACTGTGACGAAAGAAAACGTCACTAAACACGGATTCGACATTCGTATACGCCCGAATAACAGCTCAAATCACGGGATAAATGCGTGACTAATACCTTGTAGGCGCCGAAAACCCACATTTTATCACTATGCAAACTGAGGGGCGCTATCATAACAAACCTGGACATGTCTCACATGCGACATCCTTAGGTGAAAATTTACATTTCCCACCACACCACATGGCTTCCCGCATGAAAGGGAACACATCATAGGTGTAAATTTACATTTCCCACGACACAACATGGCTTCCCGCATGAAAGGGAACACATCATTGGTGAAAATTTACATTTCCCACCACACCTCATGGCTTCCCGCATCAAAGTTAACACATTCTGAGGTGAAAATTTACATTTCCCAAGACAGCACATTGCTTCCTGCATCAAAGGGAACACATCCTGAAGTTAAAATTTACATTTCCCACGACACAACATGGCTTCCCGCATCAAAGGGAACGCATCCTGAGGTGAAAATTTACATTTCCCACCACACCACATGGCTTCCCGCATCAAAGACACATTTGGGCATATGGGTGTGGTCAAATAATATATGGCAAATGCTTACTGACACAGGGGCATTATAGCGCTTTTTGGAAGTTGGGGATTACAGGCGACAAAGTTATGGAATTTGTGGAATTTGTCACATTTTACCCATACGTCATTACCAACAGAAGATAAACGTTGTAATACGTCATCAGTAGCGGGCGCTTACAGGGGTTTAGCGATAGCAGAATCTTTTCGAATCGTATCGACTTTGACAAGGCAAAAAGCCGTTTTATGCCTTAATAAGTTTTGTTTAGGTATTTGTAAAAGCACATCAATGTTTAGTCGCAATGTTCAAGCTACACTAGTACCGTCAAAAAGGGCCAGGTACCGCCGATATCGACCTTCCCACCTCGAATGATCGTTGCAGAATGCCGAATCAATGTAAAAAAGTGCTGTGAAAGGTAACTGCACTATACTATCCAGGATATCCTAGATCACGAATGAAACACTAGCCAAAAGCGGCAAAATGTTAGCAGGCTCAGTCCACTTTCTGACTTTGTACTAGTCGATTGATCAAGTTTCGCACGCAAGCCAGTGCCACTGTCTCTGAGTCTTAGTCGTCAAGTATGCCACTTTCGCCGCAGATATGACTATCAATGACAAGAATATATGCATAAGAACTCACCGATACTTGTTGGAACCATTTAATGAAAAATAGAACTTTCCGCACAACAAATTGCCGACCAGATCGATTGTTCACGTAGACGATAACATTGTAGGGCGCTTATTTCCAATGTACCATACGAATTTAAATGCTCAATACTGATGACGCGCACCTTACGTCATCCTAAAATGGCGGATTGGAACCGTCCTGCAAATATATTGTTTTGGGGACGTGTACCCGGGACTTTTTCCGAACAACAAAAGAATCCAACGATTTAAAATCTTTTTGTCTACTTGTTTTCGCTGAGCGGGGATTATATAAGCAGGTTAGCCCAAGATATTACCATTTTAATTGTCATTTTTAGCCATTTTTACCCGGTAAAAGTACATTTTTCGTTATAACTATTTCAGTTGGAGTTATATGTTCTCCGCTCAGCATCCATATCTTAAATGAACTTTACTCTTTCATCTCATACCAGTTTCATCTCTTTGGGAGACCGTCTACACGTCCCCAAATCGACATTTAGAGAAAAAGTGTACCTTTTTCAAAATCATTTTTATACTTCTGCATATGACACATGGGCCTGTTTTGTAGTTTATTGTTTCGTCAAATAACATTAAAACACTAAACAGTTGTAAAAATTGACGTACATTGTTGTTTGAGCTGTAAAATTCGATGTACATATTACCATTTCGAGCGGCGGCCATTTTCTTCCCCAGTCGAAAAGCGCTATAATGAGCCTGTGGAGGCATTTCCACTGTACTGTATACTATAAAACACCATACAACACCATACAACACTATACAAAACCATAAAACTCCATGTAACACCATACAACACTATACAATAAAATACAACACCATACAACAACATACAACACCATACAACACCATGTAACACCATACAACACCATACAACACCATACAACACCATACAACACCATACAATAAAATACAACACCATACAACAACATACAACACCATACAACACCATACAACACCATACAACACCATGCAACACCATACAACCCTGCACACCATATAACCCTATACAGCACCATACAACACCATACAACACCATACAACACCATACAACACCACACAACACCATACAACACCATACAACACCATACAACCCTACACACCATATAATCCTATACAGCACCATACAGCACCATACAACACCATACAACACCATACAACACCATACAACACCATACAACACCATACAACCCTGCACACCATATAACCCTATACAGTACCATACAACACCATACAACACCATACAACAAAATACAACACCATACAACACCATACAACACCATACAACACCATACAACAACATACAACACCATACAACACCATACAATACCATACAACACAATACAACCCTACACACCATATAACCCTATACAGCACCATACAACACCATACAACACCATACAACACCATACTACAAAATACATCATACAACACCATACAATACCATACAACACAATACAACCCTACACACCATATAACCCTATACAGCACCATACAACACCATACAACACCATACAACATCATACAACACCATAAAACACCATACAATACCATACAACACCATACAACCCTACACACCATATAACCTTATACAGTACCATACAACACCATACAACACCATACAACACAACACCATACAATACCATACAACACCATACAACCCTGCACACCATATAACCCTATACAGTACCATACAACACCATACAACACCATACAACACCATACAACACCATACAACACCATACAACACCATACAACCCTGCACACCATATAACCCTATACAGCACCATACAACACCATACAACACCATACAACACAACACCATACAACTCCATACAACTCCATACAACACCATACAACACCATACAACACCATACAACACCATACAACAAAATACATCATACAACAACACAGGGTATTTATAACCGTCCGGGAATAAAATGCAAAAATGGCCATCTTGAAATAGCCTCACAAATTATCGATCGTTTCTACTTCATTGACCAGATTTTCGCCCAGTTCTTCTTACTGGACGAATGTTGTATATATTCCGCGCACGTTGGTACTTAACTAGCGATTGTTTCTATTGTCTGAAGGAAGATAGCCAGCTAGGAATACATAGCAGTTTTAGACAAACTTCGCCTTGGTTAGACCTTAGATCCCTCTCAATTCCCATTAAACAACACGAAAAGACAGAACAAGTGGTGAACTATCGGAAAATCGTTCCGGGCTATAGGTTATAATCTTCCGTAAGAAAGTTATAACCGAAAAACCTGTTTTTTCACCCTTCAAACGGCCAAAATTTAGCATAAATGGTCCAATTGCGAAAAACTGCTTGATTGTAGCACTATGCCCAGAACGATTTTCGCAAACCGAAACATCTTAAAATTCCATCGAAGTTGGATTTGGTGAGATTCGAAGGCATCTGAGGTCTAACCAAGCGACTTCATCTTCCCCCTCAACAAAAGTGCCATTTTCGTGACGTTTCACGGATACGTATGCAAAACGTCACAAAAGTCGCCTTCTTCCCCCATTCTGTTGATACGTGAAATTTCGTACGTCATCCAATAGACGCCAAATGACGCATTAAAAACAGCCGCTAATTGATGACGTAGAAAACAAGCACCGCCCACAATCGGAACAAGCAACAGACGGTTATAAACACCCTGTGAATATACAACACCATATAACACCATACAACACCATACAACACCATACAACACCATACAACACCATACAACCCTGCACACCATATAACCCTATACAGCACCATACAACACCATACAACACATTTCCCGCCACACCACATGGCTTCCCGCATCAAAAGGAACACATCCTGCGGTGAAAATTTACATTACCCAACACACCACATGGCTTCCTGCATCAAAAGGAACACATCCTCAGGTGAAAATTTATATTACAGTATGTAGACACATTTGGGCATATGGGTGTGGTCAAATAATATATGGCAAATGCTTACTGAGGCATTTTCACTGTACTGTATACTATAGAACACCATACAACACCATACAACACCATACAAAACCATGCAACTCCATACAACACCATACAGCACCATACAACACCATACAACACCATGCAACACCATACAACCCTGCACACCATATAACCCTATACAGCACCATGCAACACCATACAACACCATACAACACCATACAACACCATACAACAACATACTACAAAATACAACACCATACAACCCTATACACCATATAACCCTATACAGCACCATACAACTCCATACAACACCATACAACACCATACAACACCATACAACACCATACAACACCATACTACAAAATACATCATACAACACCATACAATACCATACAACACAATACAACCCTACACACCATATAACCCTATACAGCACCATACAACACCATACAACACCATACAACATCATACAACACCATAAAACACCATACAATACCATACAACACCATACAACCCTACACACCATATAACCTTATACAGTACCATACAACACCATACAACACCATACAACACAACACCATACAATACCATACAACACCATACAACCCTGCACACCATATAACCCTATACAGTACCATACAACACCATACAACACCATACAACACCATACAACACCATGCAACACATTTCCCGCCACACCACATGGCTTCCCGCATCAAATTGAACACATCCTGAGGTGAAAATTTACATTTCCCACCACACCACATGACTTTCCGCATCAAATTGAACACATCCTGAGGTGAAAATTTACATTTCCCACCACACCACATGGCTTCCCGCATCAAATTGAACACATCCTGAGGTGAAAATTTACATTTCCCACCACACCACATGGCTTCCCACATCAAAAGGAACACATCCTGAGGTGAAAATTTACATTTCTCACCACACCACATGGCTTCCCGCATCGAAGGGAACACATCATAGGTGTAAATTTACATTTCCCACCACACCACATGGCTTCCCGCATCAAATTGAACACATCCTGAGGTGAAAATTTACATTTTCCACGACAGCACATGGCTTCCCGCATCAAATTGAACACATCCTGAGGTGAAAATTTACATTTCCCACCACACCACATGGCTTCCCACATCAAAAGGAACACATCCTGAGGTGAAAATTTACATTTCTCACCACACCACATGGCTTCCCGCATCGAAGGGAGCACATCATAGGTGTAAATTTACATTTCCCACCACACCACATGGCTTCCCGCATCAAAGGGAGCACATCCTGAGGTGAAAATTTACATTTCCCAGCATACCACATGGCTTCCCGCATCAAAGGGAACACATCCTGAGGTGAAAATTTACATTTCCCACAACACCACATGGCTTCTTGCATTAAAGGAAACACATCATAGGTGTAAAATTTACATTTCCCACCACACCACATGGCTTCCCGCATCAAATGGAACGCATCCTGAGGTGAAAATTTACATTACCCACCACACCACATGGCTCCCCGCATCAAAGGGAACACATCCTGAGGTGAAAATTTACATTTCCCACAACACCACATGGCTTCCCGCATCAAAGGGAACACATCATAGGTGTAAATTTACATTTTCCATCACATCACATGGCTTCCCGCATCAAAGGGAACACATCCTGAAGTTAAAATTTACATTTCCCACCACACCACATGGCTTCCCGCAGCAAAGGGAACACATCCTGAGGTGAAAATTTACATTTCCCAGCACACCACATGGCTTCCCGCATCAAAGGGAACACATCCTGAGGTGAAAATTTACATTTCCCACAACACCACATGGCTTCTTGCATTAAAGGGAACACATCATAGGTGTAAAATTTACATTTCCCACCACACCACATGGCTTCCCGCATCAAATGGAACGCATCCTGAGGTGAAAATTTACATTTCCCACCACACCACATGGCTCCCCGCATCAAAGTTAACACATCCTGAGGTGAAAATTTACATTTCCCACCACACCACATGGCTTCCCGCATCAAAGGGAACACATCATAGGTGTAAATTTACATTTCCCATCACATCACATGGCTTCCCGCATCAAAGGGAACACATCCTGAGGTGAAAATTTACATTTCCCACCACACCACATGGCTTCCCGCATCAAAGGGAACACATCATAGGTGTAAATTTACATTTCCCATCACATCACATGGCTTCCCGCATCAAAGGGAACACATCCTGAGGTGAAAATTTACATTTCCCACCACACCACATGGCTTCCCGCATCAAAGGGAGCACATCCTGAGGTGAAAATTTACATTTCTCACCCCACCACATGGCTTCCCGCATCAAAGGGAACACATCCTGAGGTGAAAATTTACATTTCTCACCCCACCACATGGCTTCCCGCATCAAAGGGAACACATCATAGGTGAAAATTTACATTTCCCACCACACCACATGGCTTCCCGCATTAAAATGAACACATCCTGAGGTGAAAATTTACATTTTCCACGACAGCACATTGCTTTCTTCATCAGAGGGAACACATCCTGAGGTGAAAATTTACATTTCCCACGATACAACATGGCTTCCCGCATCAAAGGGAACACATCCTGAGGTGAAAATTTACATTTCTCACCCCACCACATGGCTTCCCGCATCAAAGGGAACACATCATAGGTGAAAATTTACGTTTCCCACCACACCACATGGCTTCCCGCATTAAAATGAACACATCCTGAGGTGAAAATTTACATTTTCCACGACAGCACATTGCTTTCTTCATCAGAGGGAACACATCCTGAGGTGAAAATTTACATTTCCCACGATACAACATGGCTTCCCGCATCAAAGGGAGCACATCCTGAGGTGAAAATTTACATTTCCCAGCATACCACATGGCTTCCCGCATCAAAGGGAACACATCCTGAGGTGAAAATTTACATTTCACACCACACCACATGGCTTCCCGCATCAAAGGGAACACATCCTGAAGTTAAAATTTACATTTCTCACCACACCACATGGCTTCCCGCAGCAAAGGGAACACATCCTGAGGTGTAAATTTACATTTCCCACAACACCACATGGCTTCCCGCATCAAAGGGATCACATCATCGGTGTAAATTTACATTTCCCATCACATCACATGGCTTCCCGCATCATAGGGAACACATCCTGAGGTGTAAATTTACATTTCCCACAACACCACATGGCTTCCCACATCAAAGGGTACACATCATAGGTGTAAATTTACATTTCCCACCACACCACATGGCTACCCGCATCAAATGGAACACATGCTGAGGTGGAAATTTACATTTCCCGCAACACCATATCGCTTCCCGCATCAAAGGGAACACATTCTGAAGTTAAAATTTACATTTCCCACCACACCGCATGGCTTCCCGCATCAAAGGGAACACATCCTGAGGTGAAAATTTACATTTCCCACCACACCGCATGGCTTCCTGCATCAAAGGGAATGCATCATAGGTGTAAATTTACATTTCCCACCACACCACATTTCTTCCCGCATTAAAGGGAACACATCCTGAAGTTAAAATTTACATTTCCCACCACACCGCATGGCTTCCCACATCAAAAGGAACACATCCTGTGGTGAAAATTTACATTTCCCACCACACCACATGGCTTCCCGCATCAAAGGGAACACATCATAGGTGAAAATTTACATTTCCCACCACACCACATGGCTTCCCGCATCAAAGGGAACACATCCTGAGGTTAAAATTTACATTACAGTGCGTAGACACATTTGGGCATGTGGGTGTGGTCAAATAATATATGGCAAATGCTTACTGAGAGCATTTCCTCTGTTTCAACCATTTTGCCATTTCCTCTTTTTCCGCCATTTCTCCTTGCCCATTATCAAAGTACCATGGCAGTTGTAGAGTTCCTGCACAAATAATTTCTCATAAGCACCTTATAGTCCCAAGCTCTAATAGTATTGCCTAGCCTAAACAGATGGTAAACCATTCATCAAAATCATACCTCCACTGAACCCCCAGCTATGCAATCCATGCACATATTTAAAGCTGGACAGCTAAGTGGCCATAGCATTCAGAGTATTGTAGTCTAAGAATGTCTGGCAAGGGTTTTCAGTTTGTCAATAATTATTTTGACAAAGCTGGCAAGCCTAAACAGCACAGTAAGTACACCTCGCATTTCAAATGTTCTGGTATTATGTATGTACATTTATGATGTTTGGTCCTTTCCAATAGAAAAGTCTACTACACAGGGTGTTTATAACCGTCTGTTGCTTGTTCCAATTGTGGGCGGTGCTTGTTTTCAACATCGTCAATTAGCGACTGTTTTTAATGCATCATTTGGCGTCTTTCAGATGACGTATGAAATTTCACGTATCAACAGAATGGGGGAAGAAGGCGACTTTTGTGACGCTATGCCTATGTATCCGTGAAACGTCACGAAAATGGCACTTTTGTTGAGGGTGAAGATGAAGTCGCTTGGTTAGACCTCAGATGCCTTCGAATCTCACCAAATGCATTTTCGATGGAATTTTAAGATGTTTCGGTTTGCGAAAATCGTTCTGGGCATAGTGCTACATTCAAGCAGTTTTTCGCAATTGGACCATTTATGCTAAATTTTGGCCGTTTGAAGGGTGAAAAAACAGGTTTCTCGGTTATAACTTTCTTACGGAAGATTATAACCTATAGCCCGGAACGATTTTCCGATAGCTCATCACTTGTTCTGTCTTTTCGTGTTGTTTAATGGGAATTGAGAGGGATCTAAAGGTCTAACCAAGGCAAAGTTCGTCTAAAACTGCTATGTATTCCTAGCTGGCTATCTTCCTTCAGACAATAGAAACAATCGCTAGTTAAGTACTGTCAAGCGTGGAATATATACAACTTTCGTACAGTAAGAAGAACTCAGCGAAAATCTTGTCAACTAAGTAGAAATGATCGATAAATTGTGAAGCTATTTTGAGATGGCCATTTTTGCATTATATTTCTGGACGGTTATAAATACCCTATGTAACACTAAATTGTGTAAATTCTTTAACATCACAAATGGGTGTAAGAAGAAGCACAGATGTAACTTTCCACACCTCAACAGAAGGAGCTAAAGTACATAGTAAGCTTGTGTATGGTTAAGCCTATATATACAACTGAATACTACTCTTGTAGGTGGAAAGTGCACAAGGGCAGGAGGATAGTCACTCAGTGTCTAGCAACAAGACAGCCACAACTCCTGCGATCCCCAGCACATCACCCCAGACGCCAGCCACATTCCCTCAGCCATCCGCACCTCCACACCATGCACAGCCACTACCATTCATGACACACTCTCCACCTATATCACAATATGCTCCATACCCTACACCATTTTACACTCCACATGCAATACATTAGTACACACCACATATTCTACAGTACCCACTCCATGCTGCACAACCAGACACACATGCACCACTACCCACTGCACACACAGCAAGCACCACCACTAGCACAGAAGAACATCAGAACAACACACAGATATACACACCCCAGACTTATAGCTAGGAGATCACTACATGCACAGAAGTAACTACATGGTCATAATGATGCATATTTTAGCTAAAACGTTTCATTTTACTTTTGCATATAACTTGACAATTATAATGATTTTACCAATATATAATTATTTGCTGTTTTTGTTCTGTTGGGGTAGGCATACTGTTGAGTGGGACTGACAAAATGGCAGCTAGGCATAACAATGTGATGAGCTATCCCTCAAAACTTGCAAACTATGTACTAGAGAGCTGCACTTTAATGTTCCTTTCACTACACTTGAGATTATTATAACCATGTACATTATGTTTGTAATAGCCTAAGTATTCGTTCCTTAATTAATTCCAAAGTTTCATCAGCCATTCTCAAAGGTATAGGTTCTGGAAAACAATTCTACATAAATTCTATACTTCTTGTCAAAGGAAATTTTTGTGAAACTAGGTGTGACAAATTGATTTAGAGAATATGCAGTAAGCCTGTAATGGGTGTACTACAAAATTACAAGTTATCTTGCAGAGTTTGTCACGCATTGCTGCATTGGCCCCATGTGGAGTCCTAGCATTGTTTTGGGTGTGGTGCACCAACCAGCTACTGAGCAAGTGAACCAACTACTGTACATGGGAGCTACCCATTGTAAATACCATGCAATCAATCTCAGTCTGAATTCGAATACTAGTGAAATATATTTCAATTTAACAACTGAGTATATCAATCAAATGCATAATATCCTAGCATATATACGGTCAAACCTAACAAGTATAGAGTTTGTGAATATAATATTATAAAACACAAAACAGTATTAGAGAACCAACCAAATAGTGTCATAATATGCAAAATTAAATGCTAGCTATGTAATTGTCAACATGCAGTATAGCTATAAATAGCAGTCATTCTCGTACCTCTCTTTGCCACACGACTAACTCGTGTGCCCAGGGCATCCGGCGAGGACGGGGAGGTACATCATGCCCCAAAAGCCAGGCTGTGACAAGTCTACCGTCAGACCAGTTGCATCTGTGGAATCATCACAAGGGGATCCGGACTAGACATCACTGGGAGGTGCCACTTTGAACAGATCAATCGATGGACAGGGTGGACTGGCTACTCGAGCGGGCAAGACTTCAGGGCTGTGGAACCATTACATCCTACACAACGAGTACCACGGACGCCAATCAGCTGCTGGACACCTGAACACTGACACTACTCAGACTAGTCCAAGCACCACAATGCACCAGATTCAGGTCGTCTTGGTAGGACAGGTCCAGCAACATGGAGGAGATGGACAACATCAATCAGTTCAGTAGCTAATTGGAAAGGCTACTCGAGCAGGCAGGATTTCAGGGTAGTGGAACCATTACGTCCTACACATCGAGTACCACGGATGCCCATCCACTGGTGTTGAGCTCCTGCAACTGCACAGCTACCCCACAAAGCGAGCACCACCATGCTGCCGCCACAGGTTCTATAAAAATGACAAAATTGAAATTCAAGTTTCAGGTTATATACTACTAAGTTTTGGCATTTTAAACGGCTACACCACCAGCTAAGGCACACACAAGACTTAATGGATGAATCAAATGAAGAAATGAATGATTCCTAAAGATACTGAAATAATGAAACAAAGGGACCCGACCCAAGAAAGTGCACAGCAATTACAGCAATTTTACGTCTTCAGTACACAATTATTATAAATTATATGTACTACGTACATATATGTAATTGACAAAATTCCGAAGACCAGGCATTCTCATTCTTATAGATATAACGTACACATAAACGGATCAGCAACTGAATACCTACCAACAAAAAATGCTGAAACAGCTGCAACACCAGTTCCTCTCCCAGAACACAATTAGACAGGTCGCACATCGTCCACAAGACTACCCTGGAATCTTCAGGCAGACACTTGTGACAGTCGCTGGTTGGAACTACAGGTACTTTCAGACACCGCCTCGCAAATGTCTGCTAGGAGCAAGGACGCACCCAATCACAAGCTCCGACCGTACACCGACCCGTACAACGACTGTGGCACACAAAGTGTAGCCATGCGATGACACGTCACCGCTGGGTACTTTCAGACACCCACCAAAATGTCTGCTAGGAGCAAGGACGCACCCAATCACAAGCTCCGACCGTACACCGACCCGTACAACGACTGTGGCACACAAAGTGTAGCCGTGCGATGACACGTCACCGCTGGGTACTTTCAGACACCCACCAAAATGTCTGCTAGGAGCAAGGACGCACCCAATCACAAGCTCCGACCGTACACCGACCCGTACAACGACTGTGGCACACAAAGTGTAGCCGTGCGATGACACGTCACCGCTGGGTACTTTCAGACACCCACCAAAATGTCTGCTAGGAGCAAGGACGCACCCAATCACAAGCTCCGACCGTACACCGACTGACACCGTGCACCGGCACACATACGATACGTGTAACCGGGCGATGATCTGCAAGTCTCACGGGCCTTACATCACACCGCTGGGTACTAGACAGCAAAGAGATGGAGAAGAGAACGGTAACTTACAGGCCCTTCCCACTTCCAATGAAGCGGACCTGCCTCCAAAGGACCATGTGGCAAGCAACACTGCAAGGGCGAACTCAAACTCACAACTCCCGCGTCTTTAAGGAGCAAGGACCGTACCCAATCTGCAAGCTCCGACTGTACACCGACAAAAGGTTGGTGAGTAGAGCCATGCGGCTGACCCTTAACGCCCCGCACCGAAGACTTACTCCAGGACCCCTTAAGGGAGACTACTACGGGCTTCCTAGATCCCGCCAGCATGGGCGCAAGGTAGTAGCCTGGTCGGTTTGGTCACCCGGGTTCGGAGTTACCCCTTTTCTGAATTCAGCGCTATTGGAGCCTGCAACCAACACAACAACTACTCACAAAAGAAAATGGCGAGGGACAGCAGCTTTTATACTAAAGTTCTACTTCCGTTTAATGTTGAGCATTCTGATTGGCTGTTGTCTTGTTTTGGCGCGCTTTGTGTGCCAAGCTAATTAATTGGTGAAATGGAGGGGCTACCCCTTAGCGTACAGGAAGACATGTCTACGCCCCGTCGATGCAGTACTGGCGAAAGATTATACTATCTTGATGCTCAGAGTCCTTGCAGGGTGTGTCACAGTCAGGCAAGAATGGCTAGGAAACTAAAACACAGTTAACGAAGTTACAGCATAGATACTCTTATGGCATAAAGTGGGCAATGTGATGCCTCTAGGATCTAGTATTTAAACAATAATGTATTTTGTTTTGTGTTCTCCACAGCCTAGAAGAACGATAGTTGACAAGCATATGATTGGATTACCTTCAAACTGTCAAGTTAGCTCTTGAGACTTTTTGGCAGTGATCTCTACTGTTTGACTTTTCACAAACTTTCACTTGTTCTTGCCTCTATAGCGCACAGGGCACATTGGATCAAGTGACTTTGGATCAGCAGATGTGAGACAATGCAGTAGTTTACTGCTGGACATACACATGCAGCTTTAGACTAGTGTGTCTAACCCCATTGAGTGTGTGTTCTCTCCATGTGTGTGTTCTCTGTACATTGTGTGTTGTGTTCTCTCTACATTGAGTGATGTGTTCTCTGTACATTGAGTGTGTGTTCTCTGTACATTGAGTGTGTGTTCTCTCTACATTGAGTGGTGTTCTCTCTACATTGAGTGGTGTTCTCTCCACATTGAGTGTGTATTCACTCCACATTGAGTGGCCGTGTTCTCTCTACATTGAGTGATGTGTTCTCTGTACATTGAGTTGTGTTCCCTCCACATTGAGTGGTGTGTTCTCTCTACATTGAGTGGTGCGTTCTCTCTACATGGAGTGTATGTTCTCTCCACATTGAGTGATGTGTTCTCTGTACATTTAGTGCAGGGAGGTAACTAAAGAGCGGTAGAGCGGCGAAGTGCTGCGCTTAATATCTCAGCCATTCCATATTCAGCCATCATAAAACAGTCAGTGGTGTGTTCTCTCCACATTGAAAGTGTGTTCTCTCCACATTGAGTGGTGTGTTCTCTCCACATTGAGTGATGTGTTCTCTCCGCATTGAGTGGTGTGTTTTCTCTTCATTGAGTGATGTGTTCTCTCCGCATTGAGTGGTGTGTTTTCTCTTCATTGAGTGGTGTGTTCTTTCTACATTGAGTGGTGTGTTTTCTGTACATTGAGTGTGTGTTCTCTCTACATTGAGTGTGTGTTCTCTGTACATTTAGTGCAGGGAGGTAACTAAAGAGCGGTAGAGCGGCGAAGTGCTGCGCTTAATATCTCAGCCATTCCATATTCAGCCATCATAAAACAGTCCTGCTCATTTCTACACACACTACAGTGAGCTGTATGAAGGTGCCTGTGATAGGTGACAGAAATTTTGATTGGGTGCAAAGTAGTAATTGTTTACACCTACTTTGAAGTCTAGCAAGCTCAGCAAATGTGACTGCAATGCACTTCATCCACTGACTTTGGTGAACAAAATCTTTTGCTACTGCAACACTAAGATGATTTTAGTGTAGCAGTAGAATGTAGATGAGTATAAGGAAATAATGTTTAGCTACAAATGGTACTCACTTCATTGATGTATGCCACTCTTTATTTATTCTCTGGTGACTTCCCTGGTTCTCTCCACATTGAGTGGTGTGTTCTCTCTACATTGAAAGTGTGTTCTCTCTACATTGAGTGGTGTGTTCTCTCCACATTTAATGATGTGTTCTCTCCACATTGAGTGATGTGTTCTCTCCGCATTGAGTGGTGTGTTTTCTCTTCATTGAGTGGTGTGTTCTCTCTACATTGAGTGATGTGTTCTCTCTACATTGAAAGTGTGTTCTCTCTACATTGAAAGTGTGTTCTCTCCGCATTGAGTGGTGTGTTCTCTCCACATTTAGTGATGTGTTCTCTCCACATTGAGTGATGTGTTCTCTCCGCATTGAGTGGTGTGTTTTCTCTTCATTGAGTGGTGTGTTCTTTCTACATTGAGTGGTGTGTTTTCTGTACATTGAGTGTGTGTTCTCTCTACATTGAGTGTGTGTTCTCTCTACATTGAGTGTGTGTTCTCTCTACATTGAGTGGTATATTCTCTCTACATTGAGCGGCGTGTTCACTCTATATTGAGTGTGTGTTCTCTTCACATTGAGTGTGTATCCTCTCTACATTGAGTGATGTGTTCTCTCTACATTGAGTGGTGTGTTCTCTCTACATTGAATGGTGTATTCTCTCAACATTGAGTGGCGTGTTCACTCTATATTGAGTGTGTGTTCTCTTCACATTGAGTGGTATGTTCTCTCCACATTGAGTGGTGTGTTCTCTCCACATTGAGTGGTGTGTTCTCTCTACATTGAGTCTGTGTCCTCTCTACATTGAGTGATGTTTTCTCTCCACATTGAGTGGTATGTTCTCTCTACATTGAGTGGTGTGTTCTCTCCACACTGAGTGGTGTGTTCTCTCCACACTGAGTGGTGTGTTCTCTCTACATTGAGTGCGTATCCTCTCTACATTGAGTGATGTGTTCTCTCCGCATTGAGTGATGTGTTCTCTCTACATTGAGTGGTGTGTTCTCTCTACATTGAATGGTGTATTCTCTCAACATTGAGTGGCGTGTTCACTCTATATTGAGTGTGTGTTCTCTTCACATTGAGTGGTATGTTCTCTCCACATTGAGTGGTGTGTTCTCTCCACATTGAGTGGTGTGTTCTCTCTACATTGAGTCTGTGTCCTCTCTACATTGAGTGATGTTTTCTCTCCACATTGAGTGGTGTGTTCTCTCCACACTGAGTGGTGTGTTCTCTCCACACTGAGTGGTGTGTTCTCTCTACATTGAGTGCGTATCCTCTCTACATTGAGTGATGTGTTCTCTCCGCATTGAGTGATGTGTTCTCTCTACATTGAGTGGCCGTGTTCCCTCTCCGCATTGAATGGTGTGTTTTTTCCACATTGAGTGGTGTGTTCACTGTACATTGAGTGGTGTGTCCTCTACACACTAAATGGTGTGTTCTCCCCACACTGAGTGATGTGTTCACTGTACATTGAGTGTATGTTCTCTGTAGATTGAGTGTGTGTTCTCCCTCTATATTGCGTAGTGTCACTGTGTTCTCTCTACATTGAGTGGTGTGTTCTCCCTCTATATTGAGTAGTGTCACTGTGTTCTCTCTACATTGAGTGGTGTGTTCTCTCTACGTTGAGTGGTGTGTTCTCTCCACATTGAGTGTGTTCTCTCCACATTGAGTGGTGTGTTCTCTCCATACATTGAGTGGTGTGTTCTCTCCATACATTGAGTGGTGTGTTCTCTCCACACATTGAGTGGTGTGTTCTCTCCCTACATTGAGTGGTGTGTTCTCTCCATACATTGAGTGGTGTGTTCTCTCCATACATTGAGTGGTGTGTTCTCTCTACATTGAGTGGTGTGTTCTCTCTACATTGAGTGGTGTGTTCTCTCTACATTGAGTGGTGTGTTCTCTCCATACATTGAGTGGTGTGTTCTCTCCATACATTGAGTGGTGTGTTCTCTCCATACATTGAGTGGTGTGTTCTCTCCATACATTGAGTGGTGTGTTCTCTCCACACATTGAGTGGTGTGTTCTCTCTACATTGAGTGGTGTGTTCTCTCTACATTGAGTGGTGTGTTCTCTCCATACATTGAGTGGTGTGTTCTCTCCACACATTGAGTGGTGTGTTCTCTCCACACATTGAGTGATGTGTTCTCTCTACTCTTATCACCTCTTGGAGCATCAGGTGTTAAGGAGACTCCTGTTAACGAAAAGTTAGCCAAAGACCCTTTGTATGGGGCTTTAGAATTCCATTGTCTGTCCGGCAAGGTGCTGGTAGAACGTCTGCTGGTAGCCATTTTTGTACAATAGCATGCCTCTTACCATGAAAATTATGAACAGGTGAAATCCTCTAAATGTAGTGTCACAAATATTCTTGTGTTGAGCAACAACTTTGCTGGGTGTAGTGGGTTTCATGGCGAAGGTTAGCACATCTAATGACATAATATTACTATCCATTTTGTTGTATTTTCTGTGTATTATAGTCTGGATAGTGGTCTGTTGATGGCTATGTAGTCTTGTAATGTGAGTCTCTTTGTTTATGCATTCACAATGTGTGCATGTATGTGTGTATAAAATATGTCTTGCATAGCTTTAGTTTTGTTGTTATTTACATTACTACTTTTGTTTTCAGACAAACTCAATACAAAATCAGATGGAGTCAAAAAGTGGCTACGGCAGCAGCTCAGGAGTACCTATAAAGAAGTAACACCTAAGGGCATTGATGTAGGGGTGAGTTATTGTTCTTAAAGTGTGTTTGAATCTGCCTCTTAATGCTCTTACCCTTCTCTTTCAGGGTCCGTCATAGAATGTGTCTTCAGCATGATTACATAGTAAATATTGTTATTGGAAGAACATTGTTTGTAAATGTTCTCCTAAATATGCCCTAAATCATTGTGTGGACTGTATTCTATTGTAAACTAAACAGAGAGAACTTGTATATAGAATCTTTTATTTTCAGCATTGACCTGTGATGTGTCATGACTGTTACATACAACACGTGTTTCTGAATCACGTGCTCATTAGACTTTGATTGTCAAAAGATGTCTGGTCTAAGTTAAGTGCACGCAAAAGATATCTTCGACAGTTGCGGCAACCCCACCGTTGAAGTCAAAGTTACAACATCAAAGGGAACCTAAGCAGGGAGATGTTAATAAAGTGCATGCTGCTGGATTTGGACGGGACGGAAAATAAGCCACCCTGTTTATGAGAACCGCATCATAAAGAAAGTAGCTTTGGATGCTCTATTAGTGAATGGAGGCAGTTAGATTAGAAAGCTACAGGGTTGCTTCATAGAATTTGGATGGAATAACCCTCTGGTTAATTGCCAAGACTTGAGGAGTTGCAATGGCTCACAGTTACAAGGGATGCTACGAAATTGTGCTGAGAGGAAGATAATGTCCGAATGGCACCAAGAGATGGCAACTAAACCCAAGCTGAGTCTGCTTAATACGATCTTTAATCTTGACCTAACTCAGAGATGCTGGAGAGTGCAGGATAGGGTCACTCGCTCTATGCTCATGAAACTGAGAGGTGGCACTGCTCACTTCCAAGTAGAGACAGGCAGGTGGCAGGGAGTAGCACGAGAGGATCGGGCTTGCCGGGAGTGTGCTAATGGTATGATTGAGGATGTACACCACTGGTTGTTGAGCTGCCCTGTATGGTCTAACCTACGTCAACCCATTATTGCATGTGCTCGTAAACTGAACAGTGATTTTGATGACTTGTGCACGGATGTAAAAGTTCCTGTGATTTTGGATCTAGCTTGCAGAGGTCACAAGATGGCTAAACTCTTATGTGTAATGTGGTGTGCTCGATTCAGTTGATTTAACTTAATTATGGTTCTATTTTATCTTTGTGCCTCATTGGGTATCTCACTACCCTAATGTCTGATGTACATGTGTGCACATTAATAATGATTGATTGATTGATTGATTGAATAAGACGAAACTAGGAGCCAATGCTATACTCGGCGTGTCTCTGGCTATTTGTAAAGCGGGAGCGGCTCACAAGGGTGTCCCGTTGTATCGGCACACATCGGATCTCTCTGGAAACAAACAAGTTGTTCTTCCAATACCTGCCTTCAATGTCATCAATGGAGGGACCCACACTGGAAACAAACTGGCCATGCAGGAGTTCATGATTTTGCCAACAGGAGCGGGAACCTTCAGCAAAGTAGTGAGAATGGGTTGTAATACCGGCCCTTCCCACTTCCAATGAAGCGGACCTCCAAAGGACTTTGTGGCAAGCAACACTGCAAGGGCGAGGACCGTAGCCAATCTGCAAGCTCCGACTGTACACCGACAAAAGGTTGGTGAGTAGCGCCATGCGGCTGACTCGTGAAGTCACCCCGCACCAAAGACTTACTCCGGGACCCCTTAAGGGAGACTACTATGGGCTTCCTAGATCCTGCCAACATGGGCGCAAGGTAGTAGCCTGATCGGTTTGGTCACCTGGGTTCGGAGTTACCCCTTTTCTGAATTCAGTGCTATTGGAGCCTAGTCTCACGTAGCCAGACCCTTTCTTTCACACATGCCGAGAAAATGGTAAAAATAAAATAAAAATGGAGGGGAAAGTAGTCTGGCTACACGAGACTAATTGGAGCCTGGAACTAACATGACATCTACTCACAAAGGAAAATGGCAAGGACAGCAGCTTTTATACGAAAGTTCTACTTCCGTTTAATGTTGAGCATTCTGATTGGCTGTTGGCTGTTTTTGGCATGCTTTGTGTGCAATTTGAATTAGTTTGGTAAAATAGAGGGGCTACCCCTCAGTGCGTAAAGAAAAGGCAATCGATGTAAAATGGTTGAATATTGAAGTCTGCAAGTGTAATTTCAGTGTCAAAGATAAATAGAAGCTATATAATCAGACAGATTATCCTCAATAAACATTTAGGTTGCTTGTATATAGCTACTTGCATGAATTTGTCTACATATGTAACTCCGAGCTTTTCCTTCTATTATATTTTGCTTAATACTGTTTATTTTAAACTTAATTCATTATTTGTTTCCAATATTCTGAATGTGGTTAGTGACCACTCCTGGTAAATTATGATTCCTGATACCTGAAGACTGATCTAGAAGTCATGCAATCTTTGCAGGATGTGGCATAGTCATCCCACGAAAAATGTTCAAGTCGTCATCATGAAGTATAATTCAAAACAACTCCCAGTGGATTTCACAGTTACAATGCTGCAATCATTGCCTTGCATGCTGCCATGGCTGCTCCACTTCTTGAAGCTCTAATACAAGATTTTTGTTATTTTAGACATGTAATAAAGTATCTGACAAACTATGTCCTTAGGGTTGAGTATCTTGCATTTTCACTGGCATACATGAGTTGCCCAATATGCACCCCCTCCCACACACATGCAATAACATGCATGTGCACATAATAATAATATTAGAATTTTCAAAAACAGAATGCCTAAATGCAATGAGTCTCATTCTTGCATGGGACCGTAACTAGTAGACATGACAATATACAGGAGAGGTCACACTGTGGCCAAACATTCATGTTGAGTTTCCCTTCAGCATTGCAGTGACAGCATTGACAAGGTTGTGAGGCTGTGGGATAGCAAGCTGCTCCAGTTCAATAGCATAAGGCATAGGAACATCAGCTCCTGTCACCCGCAGTACGGGACCATCCAAGTACATGAAGGCATCTTCAGAGAAGTAAAGAGATTAATATCACAAGAAGAACACATCACGAGGGAACATACTTTCCATCACAAGAACACATCACAAGGAAACATAACATCATGAGGGAACATACTTTCCATCACAAGAACACATCACAAGGGAACATACTTTCCATCACAAGAACACATCACGAGGGAACATACTTTCCATCACGAGAACACATCACAAGGGAACATACTTTCCATCACAAGAGCTGATATTTCAGACCCCATTCCAAACTGGGGCCACCCCTGCTCCACAGTAACCAGATTGTGTGTCTTCTTGAGAGAAGTAACTATGGTGTCCAAGTCCAAAGGCCGAATAGACCTCAAATTAATTACTTCTGCACTGATTCCTTGCTCGCTCAGCACCTTGGCAGCTTCCAAGGATATGCCAACAGGTCTTGAATGTGCAACTATAGTAACATCAGATCCTGCACACAACAAAGAATGACAAGCAAAACAGATACAGTGCAAAATCCAATCAAGGAAACTCTACTAAGAACTCCAGGAAACACATCACACATTCACTTTCTTCCACACACACACACATACTCACACAGAGTTCCTAATGGTCATCATTCAGACATTGGTATCACACACACACACACACACACACACACACACACACACACCAGGGGTGGATGCAGAAAAAGAATAGAGGGGGCAGCTCTAGTTGTAGATCAATGTGCAGGGGCATAGCTCCATTGTGCTCCAAGAGAAGCCACCAGTATGCTAATTAATCATACAACTAGATGTACACACAGTGCAGTACTTGGGAGACAGTGCTGAAGTCCAAGTGATAGGCTAGTTGGGTTGCTATGGAACTTATATGATATCATGATGATAAAATCACAGATGGGGTATCTAGTATGATAAAATGTCTGAAGTGGCATAGATATTCTATGGAAGCAGACAAGAAAATAGAAAGAATGGTTGGGATCTGATAGCGAAGCGATGTCGCAAGTGAGTTGTATAAAGAAAATAAATCACAGTCAACAACGAGGTCAACATTTTGCGGTTGTCGAAGTCATACGCACATGATTGCCACACTTAACCCTATCAAACTGAAGAACAAACTTCAAAAAGCAAAAAAATGTCTCCAGGTATGGTCTGTCTCGTAACAATCTATCTAGCCTTCCACCTCGAATCAAATAGCTGCCAGAATGCAAAATGTGATATTCTTCGCCCTTGATTTTAAGAATGCACTTACTGATTACTGCGAAATCTTCCACCCGGATTCCAAGGGCATGTGTGTCCCTCTCTACCACTACTGAAAATTAGAAATTTTGAGCTGTGCCTTCTAAATTATTCGTGTTTAAAGGACTGATCTTGGGCCCAAATACTGCTTTTTGGCCAAAACTAATCAAATGCGTGGGTAGCTCAAACCCATTACGCTAAGACGCCGGTAATCCCAACACTCTTTCTCCAACTGTCACCTGCATACACCTGCATGTATGGTTCTGCAGAGCACATGACAGCAAATGCTGTGAATATTATTGACACTTTGTGTTCCTTTTACAGTAGTTGTTTCTAGCTCCTTGTTTGACACAAGCATGTATTACTATGGCTTAGTTTTCAAAGTACTATTACTAATTTAAATGTTCACTTCCATACCAATAGTGTTCCCATGCAAGTGTGTGGCCACAGTGTCGACACCATAAACATACCATAGCAAGTACTGGCTACATGTAGTATAATGTGGCTTCGATACCACCAAAGATTACACTGCATGCTTGTGGTCTTGGCCTCTAAGAAATCCCCTTCTTTTCTTCTGGATACGTGCCTGGTGTGTGTGTGTGTGTGTGTGTGTGTGTGTGTGTGTGTGTGTGTGTGTGTGTGTGTGTGTGTGTGTATGTGCGTTTGTGTGTGTCACCTACTAGTATGGCTTCCTCCAATTAGCAATTTATGGCCAACAATTATCACATTCTGATTGTGCAATTGTAACAAGAAAGTTTATTACTGGTACCTGAAGGCTACGCTTGGTGTGGCAAACACAGTATTTTCTCCAGTATATCTGGAACAGGGTACAGCTTTGCTAGCAGCAAAATTTTAAAATCTGAATAATCCCTTCGACGTTGCAAACTTTTTGCCAGCAGTGTAAGACAGCAGAATAGCAAAACTCATTACTACTGACTAATGCATATTGATAGTAAACATATAAAATAAAACCACAAATTCCATGATGTTGAAATTGATCGATGGTTCAACTGTGATGACTAACAATGGGGCCTCTATGAGCAGATCAAGAAAAATAACATCTTCTTTCCTTCAAAAAGAACATGAATATAATACAGACGACAATGGATCGTCTGGACCTCCCTGGCACCCTGCTGCAATTATTTTTCTGTGGAACACTGAAAAGGACACTTGCTACTGGATTACCACGTTGAACAGTATGATTGAATTAACTTTTTGTCATATTTATACAGCTTGAATCCAGAGGCAGAACAATTCTAAAGATATTATGTAGCAACTATTTTGTCAGTAAACTTCAACCAGCTATTTTATATTTTAACCTTAGCAACTTGTGGGGGTGGGAAGGCTTCCTACACCCCCTAGAATCTGCTCCTGCACACACACACACACACACACACACACACGCACACACACACACACACACACACGCACACGCACACACACGCACACACACACACACACACACACACACACACACACATATGCACACACACACACGTACACATGAATGCACACCTTCTTTTTCAACTTTGGCTTTACCAAAGGGAATCAGGAAATCTTTATCCAAGCATTCGTCAGAGACTTCAAAGCTCTGGCCATACATAATTTCATTTTCAAGTACAACGCAAGGATTGTCATCCCTGATAGCAGTCTTCAGAAGACCCCTACAATCTTCCGATGAATACGGGGAAGCAACCTAAGGAGAGGAGACCTCTTCACACACAACTGCACAGATATTGAACATGCGGTTACCTTGAGTCCCGGACAAGAGGAGTACCAAGATGTGAAATCCTGTGAATGCTGGGCTGCAACACCTGCTGCCGCACCATTTGGCCCTCTGAAAGTAACGGGAACTTTGACACCACCAGCTGACATGTAGTACGTTTTTGCTGCAGAATTTATCACTTGGTCGATAGCTTGCATTGAAAAGTTAAAAGTCATGAACTCGCAAATCGGTTTCAGACCAGCCTAAAACAATACTATATGAAATAAACTCAAGAATCGCATAAAAACAGTTGACATTGCAGCAGTAACTCTACCATGGCTGCTCCCACGGCTAATCCAGCGAAACCCATTTCTGAAATGGGAGTATCGACAATTCTTTTTGATCCAAACTCCTTAAGAAGCCCGCGGGAGACTTTATAGGCACCATCGTACTGGGCAACTTCCTCTCCGATGAGGAATACTTTGGGGTCTCTTTCCAACTCTTCTTTCATTGCCGAGTTAAGTGCGTCACGAACTGTTAGCTGACCCTAAAGGTACAACGAAACAGAGAATGCTATTTCAAAGTATCACAAAAGTAAATGCTAATAATTTCTTACACCATAGATACTCATCCGAAGCTAACCAGGGATTACCACACGCAGACAGATAACTCACATACACAGTCGCAGACATTCCCAACTTTCTGACATTATATTTCTGAAAATAATTCAAGAATAATAACGTAACCAAAGAAATTATTTAACTCCACAGTGCTCACTCGAACAATTCTAAAAATACTCTTTGACAGTCTAAAAGCAGCCATTTTCTCCCTATTTCGCGTTCTTGGAGACCGTTGCTCGCCCAGTGGGGCGTCTGACCATAGACTCTTTGGTCTGACCATAGATAATATAGATAGAACCACTGACCATGTGTAGTACCATTAAGATTCTAGCGAAAGGACTTGTCGTCTGCTTACCTGTAGCAATCAGTTTTAGGGACCTTGTTGGATTCCCAGCGGGCATTGAAGGAAATTCTATGACGGTAAACTTCCCAGATTTGTGATTATGTTTATCTCAATTCCAGCATTTCGTCGGATGATGATTGATACCATTTGTTTTAGCATAGATACTATGTTGATACATAGGATGATTGATAGATCTAAAATGATACAATAATTTCCTATAAGCAATTCTAATCTACCATGTGGTTTCTGTTATTGTTGCGTGACAGTGTTCTTTCTCTCATCTTTAGCCCACCTTAAACCCAACGGATAGAGCAGACAGTGATGTAGTGTGGGTGGACCGAGTGTCGTTGCTTACTGGTGGAGTACGCCATGGAGATGTGGTTGCTGCTGTGTGAGTTCACCCAAGTCAAGTGTGGTGGGTTGGCTATGCAAGACCACCCTATCATAGTAGTAGTAGTAGCTGATCCGGTGGACTCTGGCCATGTATACATGATCTGGCTACCCTAGACCAGACTCCTGTGATTGGAGATTTTTATGCTCATCTTTTGATGGAAGTTCTGCAGTCACTGCCTTGTGTTGTGCCGTGTTGTCCAGTTGTCCTCAAGATCCTAAGGAACGAATAGTGAAGAGAGTGATTGCTTTAGAAGGTGACATTGTTAGGTGAGCACGATTCTATCGATGGGACTTGATGGGGTGATGTGGCTCAGAAAAGTATAAGGACATATTTGCTCACTTAAAAATGTACATTATGAACCATCATCCCAGGGCCTCCAGGCCCCTCATCTGAGGACCCAGGGTTATCTCTACTCCAATTCAGGTGCAGACCCGTAGGAAACACTTTAAAAGTGAAGCGGCCCCACTCACTCTGTTCGTGCCGATATAGCAGTACTATGTACACATATTGCAAATCATATAATCGTTGAAAACAATTTATATCATCAATCAACATCTACCAAAAAATATTGGTACTAGTCAAAAAGTGCAGTGGCCATGGTCGCTGCAGCCGCTGCCCTTCCTAGGGCCCTGCAGTTGTACAGTATTCATCACCATTGACACTTATCTCATTGAGGCTGAAGGGTGTGGAGTGTTTGGGCCAGAGGCTCCTCTTAGTCTAGTACTGTATTGGCTGGAGCATGGTAATGATTAAATGAGGTAGCTTCCTCTTCCTAACCTTACACCCCAGTTGCAGCAGTGTTGTTGTCACTAACAACTATATTCATAGCCAGTCTAGACTAACAAATTCTTGGATGACCCATACAGGTGTATTAGTAAAAATTGCTCACAAGTTGTCTAATCTCCTTCAGGAAGAGAAGTTCTAACTCAAGTTATGTTGTGATTCCCAAGGGACATTGCTGGTTGGAGGGGGATTCTAGGTTCAGCCATGACAGCAATGCCTACGGATCTGTATGTTTTTGTATAGTGGATGTTTGAATATTTGCTTTGCTTCACCACACATCATGTCATGTAGCGTACGCAATATCCTAGATGTCTATAAAACACATGCAGTGCAGTGATGTAAGGAGATGCAGATATGTAAGTGGGATCCTGGGGTACATGACTTGTATAACTAGGGGAGTGGGGATATGCTCCCCCAGGGAAAAATTGAGTTTTTAGGTTATATAAGTTTGTATCTTAGGCCATTTTGGACCATTCAAGGTTGATTTGACACTCAAGTAGGGCCTTCTCTATAGTAATTTGCACTACAGTTGGAATTTTTTGGGGTGGAAGCTGGAGAGTTTGGGATGGAAGTTCCCCCCCACACACTGGATAGAACCCTGACAGGACATGTCACATACTAGAGTGGAACTTCCGGATAAGGACACCTTGGGACAGCTCCATTTGTCTTTGTAAGGAGGTCCTCTTTGGGAGGAGCAACTATAGGGAGGCATTATTTGGGTACCTCAAGCTGTGTCCTTTGTAGAGAGGTTCTTTGTACTGAGTCCTTATTTGGGAGAGTCCACTGCTGGAGGAGTCACCATATGGCCACACTACAGTGGATGTTTGAATATTTGCTTTCAAATTGCTGCACTGCACACACTGGGGGGTGCTGGTGGCTCAGTAGGTTAGCACTGAAGTCAGTCAAGCATTGGACAGAAGGCACCACTCCATCTGTGTGCCATTTGGAGTTTTTTTCCCTGCACCCCCCTGCCACCAACTTGGGACAGCTAAGAAGATGACCTACTGCAGCCACCAAACTAACTATTTGAATTTGATTTAATATGATTGTGTGTGTGAGCGAGTGTGTGGGATACTGGGGGCCTTAGTAGTAGCCTCAGGCTAATGGCCACCCAGTCAAAATAAGAAATATTATTATTATTATTATTATTATTATTATTATTATTACATGTAGTAAAGAGTGTCCACAGGACATAGCACACACTAGTATGCTGTGGTGGCATTGATAATGGCCACATTTGGAGTGTATGTCTGTGGATTTCTGCAGGTCTCCCTGGGGCTGGTATATGGACGCATCACCCGAATCCTAATGCCTCTAGCTCGGTGCTCTCGTGTTTCTTCAACCTTGACCCACGAACAGGTGGACAGACTAGTGTAGTTGGATATGCATGGTGATGGACCTTTGCTTGAGGTGTTTTTGTGTTCAACTTATTAGCCTAGACATTGTTTACTTTGCATTAACGCCTCTGCATGTCCGACTAGATAAAAGGAATACGCCGAACGAGCGCTGCTTCAGTTCTAGTAGTAAACGTATCGGCGAAATGGTCTTGCATGTACGACTGTTCTATGGACTGATCATTGGAAGTGGATTCTTCGGAACAACATTATCCAATACTATTGGCGGGTTCATAGAAGCGTTCTATCGCGAAAGACAGAACTCCACGGATGACTACCAAGTTGCGCTCTACGCCAGTACCAACTTAGCAGGTTAGCCGAATTTTGCAACGGCCAATTAATTGAATTCCTTGTCTTCATAATACGTTTTTTTCTTACCAGATACGAAATGCGACACGGCTATCTTTTCTCCGTCTTTGGACGACTCCATTGTCAAAGCAGAACTGAGACTAATGGTGGGTCAGATCAGATCGTACCAAAGCGACTCAGGATCTAGCGAACGGTACATCATTAAGTTTTGCTTGGAGACAGCGAACAAGTGCACTTTTCTTGCTAGAAAAATAGCGTCTACAATAGAAGCACGTACTGTTATAAGTGTGCCTGTGGCAGTGGGCAAGCTCAAGAAAGACTTTAAGATTCGTATACGAGTTCGAGACAGACTTAGGAGGGAATGGCTTCAATGTCACGACTGGCCCTTTTTTATCGTCAGCAGCAAAAGCAGACTAATGACATATTTGCTGGTATACAGAAAAGTACTTCCAACATTTAATTTTTTTCGCAATTTGTTTGGCTGAACTTGTTACTCAATGTAATAATATAAATAATTTATATTATCACAATAATGTTATTATTAGTAGTGTAATAAACTATACTTCGTTGTGAGTATATAGAAACGATACGTATACGTATTTGGCGGGAAGATGTCGCAACCAGAAAGCTTTACTAAAGAGGAATTGAAAAGAGATCTTCGACAGAGAGGGATTACATTTCCATCGAATTCGACGAAAGATGAACTGGTTAAGCTTTACCGCAAAAAGTTTTCGAAAGTAGCAAAGCCAAGAATAGAGTTTTCAGACGAGGATGTATCCCATACCCACAGTCCTGCACGTAGAAGAAAGGTTAGTGGAGTAAAGCGGGATAACTGGGAACGGCTGAGTAAAGCAGTGTCGATAGTAAGCTACAGCTATAATTTTTGGTTCGTAATGTCTCCGTGAATTGGGTGGTCAGCAGTGACAAGTGTGGCTGGGCCGATGGCTGGGCAGCTTAATCATAGCAAAAGATACAGGCCCTGTTCCACGTTACCCTACTTTACATCAATTCGTGTTCTGTGTAGCGTTTTTGGTATTCGATGATTACTTTGCTCGCCTTGCGGTGAGGCGTGGACATTGTTATTCAAATTATGGACATAATGATCCAAAATTAGCCAAGCCGATTGACTATCACGGAGCATTAGGTTCCTCCTAAGGTAAACCATAGATACTCTGACCTACTGCGTAGGTCAGAGTATCTATGGGTAAACACATCCAGGCAGGCAGTGGTTTGGTTGTGGAGGTGGTTCAAGTGGTCTCCATAGTGACTACCGTACTTGTTCCAATTAGCGCGCCTCTCTAATGATGGCGCCCCTTCGACTCAAAGATAATATTTTTCGTTCTAAAGAAGAACCTCCAGGACGAGGAATTTATTTTTTGGGGGCGCTTAGTAATTGAAATCCTCCTGACAGTGAACTGCAGTAATGGAATACAAGTGGTGGGTGTTGGCTAAATCCCTGTCACAATCGAACATCTCTCCGTATCAAGGCTCCCACTGTCTTTGTAGACCATAATAACCGTGCAAAAGATAATCATACCTCCCACGTAGTCTCGCGTTGCCCAGACCGCTTCTCGCCTCCATAATCTTATGCTGACGTCATTGGGTCGGCGGCGAGACTACCTCCCACGTATGGACTCAATGGGCTGCCATTTTATATCGATCGAAAATCATTCTAATTACTAAGCACCCTTCTAATGATGGCGCCCAGTCAAAGCATTTGTATTTTTCTCCTCTCTAAAGAAGCACCTCTTGCTACAGTATTTTATTTTTTGGGGGCGCACTAATTGGAACAAGTACGGTATGCCCTTAATTGATAATGTGTGCTTATGCGACAGTATGTACTTAACAACCAGACTCTACAGCATCATGTTCCAGGCAGGCTTGTGGGGGAGGGGTTTACCGTACTTGTTCCAATCAGCATGCCTCTCTAACGATGGTGGCTATTTGATTCAGTGATAATATTTTGTTTCGAAAAAGAGCCTTCTGAAAGGGGAATTTATTTTTGGGGGACGCTTACTAGATTAGTTGGAATCCTTCTGACTGGTTAACTGCAGCAACAGAATACAAGTCGTGGTTTTGGTTAACTCCCTCTCATAATTGAGCACCTCTGCAATTAAATGGTTCCCATCTGTCTTTGTAGACATAGTAACCGCACAAAACATGATTTGCCTCCCATGCGTGGACTCGATAGGCCTCCATTTTAAATTGATTCAAATGTGTTCTAGTTACTAAGCGCCCTGCTAATGATGGCACCAGGTCGAGGTAGATATGTTCGCTCCTCTCTAATAATCACCTGCTCCAGTGTTTTATTTTATTGGAACAAGTACAGTATTTATTGTTTACTCTCTCATATGAGAAGACTATGAATGACATTTGTGTCCTCTGCAATCAATGTTTTGGTAACCACTTGAGAATCACACAACAGCATTTTTATCCGTTGTAGCAATAGCCACTAGCACACCATAGTTATACTGTAAAGACATTGAAAGCTAGGACTGAGTAGATTATGATGGGCATTGTTGTATGACCATCATACCCTTGCATACTCTTGTTCAGGGAACTGCCCAGAAGAAAGTTTCCATAGACTCTTACCTACCAGACATTAAGACGATGAGTGATGAAGAGCTAATAGAAGAATTGAGGGACTATGGGGCCACACCGGGACCTATAACAAACACTACACGTCTAGTCTATCAAAAGAAACTTGCTTCTTTCAAAGCAAAGGTATTTTCTTTCATTTTCTTGGAGGAAAAATGCAAAGACAACTAGGTTTATTGGTTTGTATACATTATGACAGGGTGCAGTTTCTGTATCACATGCTCCCAAGAGTGAAGAAGAGGAAGAAGTTGACTATGGTGATGCATCTGATAAAGATGACCTCTCTTCAGACGACCTTCTAGGGGAAGACTCCAATGATGAAGATATTATAGATGTGCGTGTTCCTCTTGTGGCACAGTACAGCCAGCACAAAGATAGGCCAGTGCAGGTGGAAAGGCGACCTGAGCCTCCTAAACTACGTGAAGATGTGCTCCAGCGGCGCCCTGGACCACAGAGCAGGGACATCAGAAAGGTAGCTTGTTTGAGTGGTTTTCTTATTGTGGTGTTGTTTAATGTAGTTGTGCACTTTTCACTAAATGATTTTTAATACTTCGTATTATTTTTAATGGTTACAGTCTCCTTCAAAACCAGTGCGCTCTCAAAAACCGCAGCATTCAGCAGAAGCAAGTACAACATGGTGCAGTTGTTTGGGTCAGACTGTGGCAATCATCCTTGTACTCATGCTGGCTGTTCTCTTAGCTGTCTACCTGATAACTGGAGAACTATCCACCAAACCTCTCTTAGAATGGGTTGGCCAGTGAACTATAGTTATACGGTTGTTGGCATGACTAGTTTACACGGGAACAGAACAGTATTTGACTTGTATTAGTCGATGTAATGATAGTAGTTCGGTTTCCAAGTAATGGACGAGGTTTGGAACGGAAACTAAGTACCGGTAGATATGGCTGCCGAGTCGTCAGCCTTAGCTGGAGCTACGAAAGCTGCTGCTTATGGAGTTGCATTGCAGGTAGATGGCCTGTCATGTCATTGAATATATTGTAGCCTAAACGGTTTATGTTCGATCTTCTTAGGCATTCATACGCGTAAGCTCCTTCACATTAAATGCGTTTGTGTTGCGAAGAATTCGAGGAGATGTACTTGGTGTGGTCAACATAAGGTATAGTTTTGTCACGTGGTAATACAACTATTCTGTGTGTAGTTTCTCACTCGTTGTAGTTGTCTGCACACTCGATTGCTTGTCAATTTTATAGATTAACTTTGTTATACAACACCCTGCTGTTCGTGTCGCGAGAGGCGCTAAGAAGAGCATGCCTGACTCGAACGAAAACCTCTGTTGTCTGGTCAAAGACTTTCAATTTAATGTGGTGCAGGTAGGTCGTATGCCGAATAGCTCAACTTATTTAAGACATGAAAGTGGTTGTCATTGTCTACAGTGAATGACAGCACTACATAGTTTAGAGCTCGAGGATCTCCAACCAGATGTACTCTGTTATTCCATAGATACTCTATACTTGCGAAGTATAGAGTATCTGTGGTTATTCTGTTGGTGGGTTCCAGCATAGTTCCAGTCTCACGTAGCCAGACCACACCCCCTCCATTTTTGCAGGGGGGGGGGGGGGGGGGGGGTAAACATGGATGGGGTATGTGGTTTGGTTATACGAGACTATATGGGTTCCTTTGCATAACATTGTAGTTTTAACTGGAGTGGTTAATTTCTTTTTGTGAGTTTTCACATAAAATGTTGTGACTGTACCATGTTTTGCCCTTGGTAACCATTGGCTACCTTTAGTGTACTTGTGTGGACAGTTTCTGCCCCAGTACTGTGTGCGCTCTGGTTGTCTCCATTGCTTACCCAACCTGACTTAAACTGGGATTCTTTGGGAGTAGTCATCTTCTCAATATCAGCTCTTTGTGAGATCTCTGTTGAGCCACTTTGGGTCCTGGCCGAGTCTTTGCATCACACACGACTAAAGGTAACTATTTACAATTCAAAACGCAATGATTTTGCCAGATCACAGTAATGAGTTGTTTACATGCATTTGTAGGTTGTTGGTGAAGGGATAGGTCAGTTGTCCAGAGTTGTGGTGGTGGTGTGTGGAATTCTGCTTGCCCCAGAGGCAGATCTTATCATATTCTGTGCCGGTCAGGTGAGCACTCTGCTACGGTCCAGGAAACACCAGGTTTATTCCTCTAGAATTTGTTCCTAAAGGTTGTCTACTCACTGATGTATGTTCTAGTGTATCTGGTCTATTTCAAGTATCTTTTTACTAAAAGACAAGTCAGAGAGTTGCCTGTAGCCTCCTTTGGTGGAGTACTGCCTTCCTTGTCTTATGTGAGTACTGCCTGTGTGCCGCAATGCCAAGGTTTCAACAATGTAGCACTACATGTGTGTGTTTTGTAGAAGGAGTTTTGTGATGAAGAACAGTTCCGTTTGGCAAAAGGCTTCTTCTGGCAATCAGTACTGAAAATGATATTAACAAATGGTAAATGGATGTGTGTGTGTGTGTGTGTGTGTGTGTTGTGTATTGGCTTGGGGAATGCATGTGGTTGTGGCAAGCTGCAGTCTGGTCAAGTGTCCGCCTCTCCCATCCCTACAGGTGAAGGATATGTCATGACGGTCTTTAGTGTTTTGTCATTTGCCCAGCAAGGTATAGTGATTACCAGTGTGAACCATTTCCAAAGGGATTTTATGCTAAGTGTGGTGTATGTTGCCTTCTGTACTTTCAGGTGTATTTGACATCATCAGTAACCTTGGCTCCATTGTGGCCAGATTTGTCTTTAAACCAATTGAAGAAAGTTTCTATGTTTTTTTTGCATGTACTTTGTATCGAGGCCTCCCAGCTTCTGAACAGAAAGAAGACTCACTGGAAGTGGCCACCAAAACACTGGCAGTCTTGTCCAAATTTGTTGTGTGTATTGGGTTGGTTATCCTCATCTTTGGTCTCTCCTACTCCCACTTGGCCCTTACCATATATGGGGGATGCAGACTGACGGATATGGGAGGGCATGATTTGATGAGGTGGTATAGCCTTTATGTGGTCTTGTTGGCCATTAATGGAATCACTGAATGCTTCTTTTTTGCTGTCATGAGCGAAAGGGAAGTCAGCAGGTTTGACTGGTGGGTTTGGAATCTTGTTTCAGTCTTTAGTCAAGCTCTTTCTTGTTCAGGTACAACCAGCGATTGCTACTCTTCTCTGCAACTTTCTTGATTTTCTCTTTGATATTGACATCAGTAATGGGCAGTGCAGGGTTCATTGTTGCTAACTGTGTTAATATGCTGGTCCGCATTGTCCACAGGTAGAGATGTCATTGATCATTGCTCTTCTTTCATCACATCATCTTGTATTCATGCTCCAGTTGTAGGTTTATCCACAGATACTTTTTGGGGACCAAATACAACATTTGGAGAATGTCGATTTTGTCCCCTCATCTTCTGGTAGTGTTTGCTCTTGTTGGAGCCGTATTACAGATGTCAGAGGTGAGTATATATACGGACCTTCCGTCTTTGTTCACTTATTTCATCTCTACATGTGTGTGTGTCGTACACATACGTATATATGTACATGCTTGACTCATATAATATACGTATGTATGTAAACGGGGTAGGTCTATGCTCTTAAATTGACATAGTCAACACTGATGTTACGCAACAAAGTGAAAAGTCCCACACAAATATTTGCTATGGCCTGTGCATGTGGCCTACTATATATTATTATAATGAGTGTACTGTGTGTGTATTGAATGCAAGGCCGCATGTCTACGTGTGTGGGTGTACATGTGTACATAAACTACATAGGGCTATGTACTATTGTTTGCTCCAGATCTGGTTGTACACAAATGAGCTTCATGGAGCTGTGGCTCACGTTAGTGTTGGGATATGTTGCCTAGCAATACTGAGTCTGGCTGTTGCAAAGACAGAACAAGACCTCTGTAATTTTCTGATTGAAAGATTACCCTCAAAACTATCAACATTGTTATCAAATATTTTAAAGTGGTTGTAATTATTATTTAATTGGTTATTGATAATTGCTAAACTGAGTGACATGTGGGAGCTGTACAAAGAGAGGTGTTTTCAAGAAGAGATTAGAAGGACTGAAGAAGGTTGTTCAAGAGTATGTCTGTGGTTGTGACTACTGCCAAACAATGACCTGCCCACTGGTTGAAGAAGACAAAGCAAAGGTACCATCTACAGCAAAAACAACACTTTGCACTTGATCCTCATGTCCACACAGTCCATCAACCTGTAGACATAACACACAGGCCTTTCTAGGGAGGTACATAGTGTGTGAGGTAAGAGGGGGGACTTACTGTTTCAGAAATGATATTCATGAGCTTGACAGTACCATCATTGCTGGCTAAGCCCACTAGTTCACCTTAAAAAGGGGAAATGTGTATGAAATGCCATCACCAGACAAGATTGTGACACCATTGTTGGCACTTACTACTTGGATCAAAAGCTGCTTTGTTAACAGAATGTGGACCCAGGTCTCGTGCCAATAAGGCATTGCTTCCCCTTAAATCCCACAAGAACACATGCCCAAAGGAGTCACAGGATGCAACGATGTCTCCCTGTGCATACACAAAAGGTGGAACTTGCTTACTATAAATATGAGGGAGCTCAGCAGAGCACAGAACCTTGCCTTTAACGTTGGTGAGGCACTGTTGCAAGAGTTGCTATGACCAAAGAAAGTTTGCAGGCACAAGCTCTATCAAGAACAATCAAAAATACATTTACTTTGTCAACAGAACTGATCTACACTCAGATCCAAACACACCGTCCTGACATCCCATAAAGAGATGGTCTTATCTGCTGAACTTGTGCAAAGAGTATTTGAGTAGACAAGGAACTCCACACTGTTGACAGAGTCTGCATGTCCACGTAAAGTACTCACACACTGGCCCCTGAAAACGACAGGCGAGAACACACAGAATGCCATGTACCACATATGTACACACAAACACTAGAGGCATCTAGATATTGGTTACCGTTCTACATCCCATAGTTTCACTGTGTGGTCCATGGAGGCTGTAGCAAGGTAGTCCCCACCCGAATGCCAGCTGCAATCCCACACTGGTCAACCGCAAAACATGTAAACCATACATAGTGAATGTAGGGTGAAGAGAATCATGGTACCTGGTTGCTGGTGGTCCTGTAATGTGGAAACACATAATCCTTTTCTGAAGTCCCACAGTTTGACCAATCCATCACCAGAAGAACTTCCCAGCATAAAACCACTAGAAAAAAATCATCACATGATTTGTACAGCACTGGGGACTTAAACATGGCTACGTAGACACACTTTGGACTAATCTGTACTCCACCAACCCAGTCCTTGTGTCCTGATCCCGACATCAAGATCTCACACCTGTGAACTACAACATCACACAGCACACCCACTGATAGCCTTAGGGAGCAACACTTACTCTGGAAGACTCCACATTTTCCACTCGTGGTCATCACTACCTGTCACGAATGCTAACTTTCGGGGATGAAGGCACAACCTATTAAAACCAGACCAAACCAGTCAGAGAGATTAGCAAACACACTGCTGGAGTCAGACTGACCCACTGATGGCGCAACTGTGAGCTTGGATGCAACGTGCAACTTGCCATCCCCCTTCTTTGTTCAAATGTGTGCTGTGTGGGGCGTCCATGCACTGGTATGGGTTGGCCATGTCAAAAGGTACCTGATAAACAATAACACACTCAATTCCTACCATCCAAACTGTCCCAAAAGCTCTCTCACCCATCCCTTGCCACCCCATCTCTCACCCAACCCTCACCCACTAACCACTACTCCTGTCCTCTCGCTTGCATGACCAGATCCCGTCTTGATGACTTTGCCGATCAAATGCAAACTGCCTTTCTTAGCAACTGCTTCTGGCTTGTCTTTCTTAGCAACCGTCACTACCTTGTCTTCCTTAGCAACTGTTGCTAGCTCATCTTCCTTAGCAACTGTTGCTAATGTACCTTCCCTAGAAACCCCTGATGGTGTTCCTTCCTTAGTCACCGTTGTTGATTTGTTGCCCGTGGCAACCACTGGTAGTTCATTTGACTTTGGTGTAGCCACTGCTATCTTCTCCTTATTTTCCTTTGATTGGCTAGTATGGGAGACCTCCCTTTCAGAACCCAGTACTTCACGTACAGTCTGTCCTGTTCCACTCAATGGGTTGAGGGAGCCCTCTTCACACGCAGACTGAAAGAGAAAGGATACAAGAAATAATAAATCAAAAGTTTCAAATACTGAACACATGCTACTCACTTGCAATAGCTTGCAAGTCTGTCGCAACCTTTCATTGTCCACTTGAACAATGGTCTTTTCTCTAGCAGCATTCTATCAGAACGCCCACAATCAATCACCGTGGTGACAGCATGTGATAATGCCAACCTCAAACTTCTGTCTTGTCTTCTCCAACACTTCCTTGTGATGGAAGGAAAGACTTTTTAGTCTTTTTATGTCCTTCAATACTTTTTCCTTCTCCTGGAACACCCTTCTGTGGTGCATTCGATGGTAGTCTCGCTCCTTCTTTAATTTGACAAACTGGTTCTTTGCACACCTGCCAAGACAAACTGCCCTGAAGGTGGTGCCCAATACAAACTGTCTACTCACTCACAAAGCGGCTCCTTTGTATTTGTCCACATCCTCCTTCAGTAGCTCAATCTGTTTTATCAGTTGACGATTCCTAAAAAGCACAAATGAACAGGTAACCCTTCAGCAACTTGACACACCTGCTCTCATTGGATGCACTCACTGATGGTAGACGTCTGGTAAGGAATGATTGCTCAAGTCCTGCAGTTGGCCACTCTCTTTTAGGCGATACCTGTTGCACAGCATTGACAAGCAGGTCATCAAGTATGTAAGGAGATGAATAACCACAAGAAAGTGCAGAGACGAACCATTCCACCTGAAAACAATCCAAGGTGGCTAGCATTCCCATCTTCATTAAATAATTTCTCACAAAATCCTCTACAACTTCTGGCCACTAGTGATAAGGTACATCTCTACACTAGAGTTGCTCCGCATGAGCACACACTGCACTTCCACTAACTCACTTCAATTACATGAGCACCATAACATTGGGAGCTGTCGGACTAACAAAGAATACACAACACATTCACTGAAAGTCACTGAACGTTATGGACCGTTATGGACAGTAGAGAAACTCACTTGATTACCATATGCATGCTTGTAATTCTTTCGCTGTTTGATCAATTTCAGAGCAACTTCAAGATTTTCGTCTCCTTCTTCTTCTGAAGATGGAAGATCTTCAACGTTCACCTGTGCACGTCGTGTAACGAATGAAAGAGGCTCCCATCGTACCATGGGAACAAATCAGGGACTGTAAACAAAACATGTCCACACCTCTTCGTAGAGTAGGTCGTTGATGTCTTCTCTATCACATTCTTCAAGTTCCTCTTCTTTGGATAAAAAAAACACACGATGTACCAAAGCCTACATCAGAAGTCGACTAACTGGTTGGTACGTACCTTGTAAGTAATAAACGTCTTCGCTGCCGGTAGCCATTGTAGTTGTCATGGAAATGTGGGATTTTCCCACTCTTGTGGCGGGAATATGGACGAGCTAAGTTATCAGCTTCGCGACACCAAACCTTCGGGCGGGGAGATAGTACAGATGGCATGGTCTCCTAAAATGGACTTGATAGTTGCAGCATTATCTGATAATACTGTAAGTTCTAATCTGCAGTAGACGAGTTTCAGTGCTTTCGTCCAGGGTGCTTTTGTAAATCTTTCAGTACTATAATATTACTATTTATACCGGAGAGACCACTAGCCCTGTGGACTATTATTGAGGCTCCCAGTGAAAAGGACAAGTAGTACGAAATGGACTATGATAAAATGCATGCAGTTATTATTTTCTCTGATTGACATAATTTCACTGTATATGCAATCTCACATATTTCTCTTGCATCATGGATGTCCATGCTTGCATTGGTGGAATTTGTAGGTCTGTGTGTGTTTGCAGGATCCCAGGCCGATGGGGCTTTTCCTGCTAAAACTAATACTAGCTATCCATGTATTAGAAGTTGAGAATACTGTGCTAGATGTAAGTTTGGTAGCATCAATATGGCTTTGCTTGGCTGCTGGTGGAAGGGAATTCCATGCTCCATTTGTGCTCAAGCTCTTTGTTTGTTTGACAGTTCATTCTTCCTGAGAATACATCAGATCTTAGACCCAACAATTTCCTTTGACGACAACTTTTAAGACTTCCTCTAAAAACATCATAGAAAATGCCAAGCATCTTTTTTGCATGTACACTACCCTCATAGGAATACTAAGATTACTAGATCCCCACTTGTTGTACTCATGTTACACACAACCCTCATAGGAATACTAAGATTACTAGATCCCCACTTGTTGTACTCATGTTACACACACTCCTCTACTGATATACTTACAGATTCTTTTGAATCGGTTATCTTGGCAGCGTGTGTGGACCCTGCCACCAAGTAGTGGAGATGTTTCCGTCTTGTGCTGGAGACCAGATGGAAGAGGTATGAACTGGGATTTACTCTTGTCAGACCTGCTGGATTGTCACTGGCAGCCATTTTGTTTTGATTAGTGATTGCTGTTGGGAGGAGAAATAGCCAAGTCTCATTGCACGGTATTGAGAAGGGCCATGAGCTCCACAGCTTCTCTATTGGGAGTACAGTTACAGCAATGCGATGGATATCTTTACCGATCCCTCAGTAGGTCACTCTTACTCACCACTGCACATGTGCTAGCTTCCCCACTATGAAGCACATGATGTAGGTCAGTGCTTGAAGCCCTGTGTCTGTCCTCCCCTCCCACAACATTATATCCTCACTGTGCACATGCCCATCGGTGGCCATGATGAGCCCTTAAGTCAACAAATCTTTGCATTGTCTATTTCTTCTAGACCACTTCATTACAACATGGATTACCCCAAAATCATTCCATCTCCTTCACAGAGTGACAGGTCTGTATTTGTGCACCACACCCACCACACCACACCACACCCATCACACCATACGACACCACACCATACCACCACACCACACCACACCATACGACACCACACCATACCACCACACCACACCATACCACCACACCACACCACACCACACCACACCACACCACACCACACACTGCCTGCATGGTGTGTGGTGTGGTGTGGTGTGGTGTGGTGTGTATGCATCACTTGTTTTGATGTCAATATCAGAGCTGAGAAAGAGGAAGGAATGAAGAGTCTACTTCTGACATCAAGTCAAGAGTAAGATTGTTCTCTTGAGATTGTTTTCATATAATATTTGTCATCTTTGTCTTCTTATTTGCTTTAGACACTTGAGTGTGTTGCTTGTTGGAGATGGGGTATGTTGTCTGTTTCTCCATTAAATTCTGTTTTGACTGAAAACAAGTTCTTTTCCATTGAAGAGTGGGTTTCTACACTTCTGGGCAAATGGACTTTTGCTCATTGGGTGCATCCAACTGGCCAGTGGTGGAACTGGGGTTGGAACCCATGTTGGAACCCATGTTGGAACCCATGTTGGAACCAGTGTTGGAACAGGTGTAGGAACCCATGTTGGAATTGGTGTTGGAACCCGTGTTAAAAGCACTGTTGGAACCGGTATTGGAACCCGTGTTGAAAGCACTGCTGGAACCGGTGTTGGAACCAGTGTTGGAACCCGTGTTGAAAGCACTCTTGGAACCGGTGTTGGAGTGAGTGATAGTAGCTGTATATATAGTATTGGAACTAACAAGGTCTGATCCTACCTTTGTTGACTGCATCTACAACTCACTCCCTGTCCACAGAGTTGTTCTGTGTGTTATGTCAATGTCACTGATGATCAACATACACTGGCGGCCATGTTTTCCACCAAATCTGGAGACAACCCCATCTTGCACCTGGCCAAGGTTGTTGTAGTCTGCTCTGTAGAGTGTGTGTTATTTGACCCAGTTCCATCTAAACCACATGATGTTGTAGGTGTCCTTCCCTGTAGCAGTTGACAGAGTGGCAGAGTTACATGTACTGTCTTCTGCCTATGGTCTTCTAAGGCACAGTGTTGAGGTTAGGAGCTCTTTGGAGAGGTATTGTGCTTTGTGATCATCTGTACTTTCCATCCTCTCACTTTTGCATGTTAGTTGCTCAAGTTGGATGTGATGAACATGAAGGAGTCATGGGAGGGAGTTCTGGAGGTCGTTGAGGACAAGTTTACAAGTTATTCTTCAGTAGGAGAAAAGGGGATTGGGAAGTTAGGGAACTTGTGAACTAAGTCTTGTCTGTGCTTTGTTGTAGAGACTACCGGATGATGTGACAGCTGGTGATGAGCTTCTCTTTTTGTTAACATGTGGTAGAGCCAGGTGAGGGCACACCTCCCTGTGTACCTGCTTGTGTTATGCTGTGTTTTTCCCTTGTAATAGCACTCTGCTGCAGGACTTCCTGTTGAATGACTTGGCTGCAAGTGTATGTATTTTGTGTGGTCTCATACGATAGGTAAAATGGCAGTCAGACTGACCTCATCCCACACAGGGCTTGAAGAAGCTTGGTGCATCATTGAAGCATTCCTACCACCAAATACGCCAAACAGGTTCCTGCCATCTTGCTAGGGTTCTTGTGGCTGTGGAGGTCATCCTATCAGAATTGTATGGTCTCTCCAAATGGTATGAGAAATTTGGAGTGCTTGGAATGAAGGAATCATCGGTGATTGGTTAGTAATAGGCTGAGCTTTATCGTGTCAGTGTTCCTTCTTTAACAGGGACTTCCCCCACAGCTGCCCTCACAGTTGTTGGCTCACTCTCAGCAAAAAACATAGAACTTCTTAAGTTAGCATCTAATAGGTTACTGCTTGTCCTCTACCTTCGCTGCTGTGTGTTTGTTAGTGCCTGTTTAATGTGTCTGGTTCTTCATTATATACTTGTACGCATATCATGTCTTGCATCTTTTTCTTTGCCCAGAGTTACTGAAGAATCTTCAAAGAGTGTTGAAGCATTTACCCACTGGTTGTACTCAGGTATGGCTAGGGTTATTAGACGGCTAGACCACATGCGTACGCCCCCTCATCCATGACCTTTCATTGTTAGTTGTACTGAAGTTATCAGAAGTAGCAACCCAGCCTGAGGCTGACCAGGTGAACTTACATGACTTGTGTCACTGACTTACTAGTGTCACACGACTTGTGACTAATATCACATGACTTCCTGTGGATGTCCTCCATTCAGGTGGTCTCATCTGATGATTGGCCTTTGGTTATGGATTTCCTTCTAACCCATCTCTCTAAGGTATACTGAAGTGCATCCTCTGTGAATGCATGTTTGCATATCTTCACGTGTGTTTGGCACAGGACAAGAGCAATAGACATTTGAATCTGGAGGTGGTCAGCCAGGTGGGTGCAGAGATGAGTTTGGCAATGGTTTACCTTACATAATTTTGTTATTGTCTACAGTTCTTTCTGGACAAGGACTTGGCATTGGTTCAGGTTGGTTACCATGGTAATTGCAATTGTGCTCACTTCATTGGTTGGCTATTCATTTGTTGCTAGGAAACAGATTTTCAAAAGTTGACAGGAATTCTGAGCAAAGCAGAAGTACCTTCCTCAGGTAGTCTTTTTGCTGCACTTTACTGCTGTTGCACTCTGTTGTTGTTGTTGTTGTTGTTGTGTGTGTGTGTGTGTGTGTGTGTGTGTGTGTGTGTGTGTGTGTGCGTGTGTGTGTCTGTGTCTGTGTGTGTGTGTGTCTCTCTCTCTCTCTCTGTGTGTGTGTGTGTGTGTGTGTGTGTGTGTGTGTGTACTTTCATACTATCATGTGCAGTACTTCATTAGCAATGATTTAGTCTTGTATAGCCAGACCCAATCTCCCACGTACACCTACAAATAGCTCAAGAGTGGGTCTGGCTACATGAGACTAGCAGTGATTATGCAATTATCACCCTGACTTGGGAATACTTTAACTTGAAAGTGCCCTGATCAAGTGAGCAATTCAGGAGTGAAAAAATTGTGTTTTGGAGCTGAACTGTTAGATGGTGAAAGTTACACTTGTCAAATGTTTCTGTGTATACAGTTACACATCGTGTGCATGTCATAAATACTCTGTATAGATGTCATGTGCTCATCATGTGATCATTATGTACTTTTTATGTGCATGTCATGTGTTCTTGACATACACAACATGTGCTTGTGTACTTTTAGTGTGCTCATCACGTGCTCATCATGTGCTTATCATGTGCTTTTCAAGTCCTTATCACATCTTCGAGACTTCGTTTTGCTTGTCAAATTAATACTTGTTCATTGAAGTATGTGCCTATCGTGTGCTTGTCATGTGCTTGTCGTGTGTTTGTCATGTGATTGTTGCATGCCTATCGTGTGCTTGTCATGTGATTGTCATGTGTTAATTATTGTCAGACCTGATGGCATTTTGTGATGTACTTCCCAAGAGCAGTCTGAACCAACTAGTCAACAAACTTGAAGAATCCATCGAAGCCATTTTCAGACCTCTAGTTGTGAGTTGAGGAGATTCACTGAGTACATTCTCTAGCTGTTTTGACAAGCGGTGCTCCTACTTTAAGGAAGCAGTCAGTAAAGCGTTTGTCATTGGAATCACTTGTTCTTTGAAAGTCCCTTCGTTTGAATGCTCTGTGGACACTTTACCGGACTTTGTGTGAGTTTAAGTGGTTGTACTCTCACAAATGGTAATTGTCTGATGGAAAGTGTCTCCTTTTCTTCAGAGATGGCTGTACTACTGAAGGAAGGCATCTTGTCACTTTCCCTTACAAACCTTCTGTTATGGGCATGCTAGTCACTGAGGGAGACAACTGGTGTGTTGTTGTTGTTGGTGTTGGTGGTGGTGGTGGTGGTGGTAGTGGTAGTGGTGTGTGTGTGTGTGTGTGTGTGTGTGTGTGTGTGTGTGTGTGTGTGTGTGTGTGTGTGTGTGTGTGTGTGTGTGTGTGTGTGTGTGCTAACATTAGTTCTCTAATATTGTACCATAGGAAGCCCCAACTTGCTGTGTTTGAACTGAAACACTTTCAAGGAAGGTATGTATATCAGTTTTACAACATTGGAGATTATTGGGCATCTTTAGCTTTGTACTGGTCACATCTGGTGTAGGTTTGCTGCTGTGAAAATTTATGACAGGAATTTCTTGTCCATTGCCATGGAGACCAGTGGAGGGAAATCCCCTGGTTGTGCCCTGGCACAGCTCTCAATAGAAGAGCTATTGACAAAAGCAAGACATCACACACTGCAGGAACCAGTGGGATTGTCGGGTTGGAGGTTTGGGGTTCCCTCACATTCTACAAGTACAACTTGCCATTATTCATTGCACTACGTCCCTGCAGTTTGCTGGTGGAAGATGCTAGCTCTGGCTTGTCTCAGATTCTTGAGATTCCTGGATTTGCGCCAAAAGCCTTGGCAGTCAGTGGAGAAAGGAAGCTGGCTTGCTTGGTATGTGTGTACTTGTAATAGGCTTCCTCTCTCTCTCTCTCTCTCTCTCTCTCTCTCTCTCTCTCTCTCTCTCTCTCTGTGTGTGTGTGTGTGCGCGCGCTGGAAGCATGTACTATTCATTGCTCAGATGTAGTGTTTTGTTCTCTCTGTTTTAACAGCTTTCAAAATCCTCAAAAGTTGTCAAATTATTTGATGTTGATGCAGACAAATTTGAAGATGAGGATGAAGATCAATAATTCAGAAAATAATTTCACTATTATTATAATGTGATTACAGTAAACACACATGATCACAGGTATTAAGAATACGGCGTATTGTACAGGGTCAGAGATAAAACAGAACGGGTAGGGACAAGACAGGAATATCATACAACCAAATACTTTGTCAAGAGCTGCCTCTTCTGGCTTCGTGTTCGCTGAGAAGTTTTTGATATTTGTCCTCGAGTTTCAGGCACTCCTCTTTAAACCTGTACAAAGAATACAGCTAATTATATAATAATAATCATCATCACTGGTCATAGCCAAAACGGCCCTTGACCTCAGCAGAATATATGTACAGCCAAAGATTCGCCAACTGACAGACTTACTGTTGTTCTAGTTGTAGTCTTTTAGGATCTGTGTTTGCTTCTAGTGAGTTGTGGGTTATCTGAACACACAGAGAGAGAGAGAGAGAGAGTACAGATTAGCTGAGGCATTCAACACACACAAAGGGAAGAAGTCTCACTTGTGTCAAATGAGGAGGACATGAAGTGCTCCTGAAGTTAGGGTTGTGAGTGGAGGTGGGCACAGGTGAGGAGTCTGCACTAGGAGAACCGTACTTCTTTTCCAGCTCAGAAACAAGTTCTGACATCTTTGGATTCTTGAGCACTTGAATCATTGAGTACAGCATCATTCCAATGGCACCGTCCACTTTCTGTAGGTCATTTGGGTGAACAGGAAAAGCCGAGGAGGTCTCAGAAGAACTAACAGGAAGGTCACTTGGCCGTCGATGAACAGTTGGAGACGGTGTGTGTGTGGATAGCTGTCCACACTCAAAGTTAGTGGAGTTGTCAGGAGATATGTCGTATGAAGACAAGCCTGATTCAGAGACAGTTTCTACAATAAATGATCGCTGCCCATCTGACTTGGGGTGAGGGGTATCACTAACAGGACTTCTGTCAGTATCTGGTATTCTCTCCACAACAAATGTCTTCCGTCGCCCAGTAGAGGAACGTCTAGGAGGGAATAAGCTATTGGCACTGGTGTGCAGCTCCTGGGAAGGTATGCCGTGGAAGGTGTTGGCACTTGGCAGATGATGAAACACACTAGCTGGTGGTAGACCATGGAATGTTGATGTTGCTAGGATACCCTGCAGTCCACCAGGTGGTGGTATCCCATGGACTGTGGGTGTGACCAGTACAGAAGATGCAGGGACACACTCAGTTGTTGACGTAGCTGATACTCCTTGAAAGATGGGAGTTGGGGGAGCCCATGGAATCGTTGAACTAGGATGACTATGAGTGATAGAGCCTTGCCGATTGTGTTGACAAGTGGAACTTGGTTGAATATCTTGGAAAGTAGCCCTGGGGGGATTTCCTTGAAGGATGTGACTAAGGGCAATGCCCTGTGTAGTGGAGCTGGGAAGAATCCCCTGAGGGGATGAGCCACGGGGATTTTCTTGAAGAGCAGAGCTGGGAGCAATCCTCTGAATGGTAGGACCAAGGGGAAGAGTGGACCCAGGTGGAGCCCTTTGAAGGGTGGAGGTTAAAGGAACTCCTTGAAGAGTAGAACTTGGGGGAACCCCCTGCAAAGCCGAGCTGGGAGGGAACCCTTGAATGGTAGTGTTGAGGGGGACTCCTTGAATGGTAGAACTTAGGGGAATTCCCTGAAGTGAGGAAGTGACAGGAACCCCCTGATGGGTGAAGGTGGTGGGGACTTCCTGAAGGGTAGAACTGGGGGGAGCTGCCTGAAGTGTTGAGGCAGGAGGAAATCCCTGAATAGTGGTAGTGGAGGGAACTCGCTGAAAAGTGGAGGTGGGGGGTACTCCCTGAAGAGTGGTGGTGGGGGATACTCCCTGAAGAGTGGTGGTGGGGGGTACTCCCTGGAGAGTGGAGGTGGGGGGTACTCCCTGGAGAGTGGAGGTGGGGGGTACTCCCTGGAGAGTGGTGGTGGGGGGTACTCCCTGAAGAGTGGAGGTGGGGGGTACTCCCTGGAGAGTGGTGGTGGGGGGTACTCCCTGGAGAGTGGAGGTGGGGGGTACTCCCTGGAGAGTGGAGGTGGGGGGTACTCCCTGGAGAGTGGAGGTGGGGGGTACTCCCTGAAGAGTGGAGGTGGGGGGTACTCCCTGAAGAGTGGAGGTGGGGGGTACTCCCTGAAGAGTGGTGGTGGAGGAGCTTAAAACCTCTTGAAAGGCAGTTGTCTGTGGCTGATGAATAGCTGAAGGTTGATGAAGGGAGACACTTGTTGCTAAAGTAGAATTGGAGAATGCAGTGGAGTTAAGATCAGAATCACTGTCTTGAGATGATGATTTCTTCTTGTTCACTTGCGCCTTTGCCTGTTGTATAACCTTCTCAGCCAACTCTCGGAATTCATCTCTTTGCTCTTTCTGTAAGTGAGCTGCTTTCAGCTACGTAAGAAGAGAACAAAGCATATAATATCCATTCCAAGACACTAAACATTGACCAGACCCACCATGTTGTCTGTCAGGACCTCTGTGGTGTCTGCCTGTAAACTGAATGTAAAACTGATTTGCTGCCCAGAATTGGTGAACTGGCACTCAGCTATATCATCTCCTTTAACATCCGTTAAAAGTAGTTTCATGGGTCGCTTTCCTTCTTTGGCTGGTTTGGGCTTCTGCCTGGACTTGCGAGGTTTGTCTCCCCCTCCAGTAGCAGACGACAAGGGAACCTCTTCTGAAGTGGATAATTTAACATATTTTGTCGTCCCTTCCACACTCTCCTCCCCAGCAGGGCCAATGGAGGGAGGATCAACTGCAGTGACATCAGTGTAGGAGCTAGTATGTGGCAGGCTGGGGGGAGGGTCTGTCACTGGGGGCTCAACAGACGGGGCAACAGAAGGAGGAGGAGGAGGCTTGGATTGGACAAGGCCAGCCACTTCTACACTATCTTCTGGTTTGGGAGAGTTTGGGACTTGATCTTCAACAGTGACATTGTCTGGCTTTATGTCAGGAGAGTCAACATGTGTCTCCACTCCACTCTCTGGTCTACTGATGTGCTGAGGAGAGCTACTTACTGAACTGGAAGAAGCCTCTTTATCATCCTTTGTAGCCTCCTCGCCAAAGGAACCTATTTCTGTGCTTGCGTCTGCTTTCTGCACAGTCACCAGCTTCTCTATCTCTCGTGCTACTTCACTGAACTCCTCAAAAGGAAGATGTGTGTTGACCATTTCCTTTGCTACATCCATTGGGTCATCATTGTCTGGGTCAAAGTCCCTCTCAAGTACAATAGCTGCCGCTGTCTCCTTGTCAGGGATCTGCTGCTGCAGTTCTATCCTCAAACGACCCATGGTGTCGCTAACATCATCAGGGGGGAGGAGACCAATCTTGTAGTCCAGTACTTTGAAGAAGGGATGGTTAAGAAGATCTGTGACTGAATACCTGGAACGTGGATGGAGGAAGGACAAGCTACCAAGTACTCCTACACTCTCACCGCAAGCACAGCCCACCCCTCACCACATCCACACCCCTCACTTCATCCACACCCCTCACCACATCCACACCCCTCACCTCATCCACACCCCTCACCTCATCCACACCCCTCACCTCATCCACACCCCTCACCTCATCCACAACCCTCACCACATCCACACCCCTCACCTCATCCACACCCCTCACCTCATCCACACCCCTCACCTCATCCACACCCCTCACCTCATCCACACCCCTCACCACGTTCACACCCCTCACCTCATCCACAACCCTCACCACATTCACACCCCTCACCTCATCCACCTCCCTCACCTTTCAGCCTTGTTCTGGACAGTGCATTTGTGTATAATCTCCCTCAACAGTGAGTTCTTGACTTTGTCAAGGGCTTGAGGAGGTACTCCAGCTGTCACTTTGCGATAGATTTGAGCAGGATTGCTGCACTCCATATATGGGTACTCCAGTGTGGACATCTCAATGAGGCACATTCCAAAGGCATATGTGTCCACCGATTCATCGTAATGCTCCTCGTACATCTCTGGAGCCATGAACTCTGGGGTACCTGTGGGTCAGTGGGTCAACAGAGCACGTCATACCAAAGTGCTGAGATATGGTACTCGTAACAAAAAACTGGACAATGTATGGCAGTCAGACGAGTGGTCAATCAACGGATGTACAGCGTACACTCACCAGACGTATGCCGCAGGGATGATAGGCAATAATAATTATGTCATAAATTGTGTAATGGCATTGGTTAATTGGAAACGTTTCTCCGAGCAAGAATGACTTATTTTAGGAACATATTTCAAGATGCAAAGCTAATTTCAGAAGCATCAGCTAGGAAAAACGGGTTGTGTCGAAATCTTGAGTCATGACGTTTTGGTAGAAAGACGCAAAGGAGAGGGGGGGTAGCAGACGAAAAGAAGACAAGCAGTTAAACAAACATATTGATGCTTTTAACACCGTTCTCAAGCTCATTTTGCTGCTTAATTCGTACAGTGCCTTTTGCCAGGGCTAGTGTTTGTTACTATGTTTTAGCCGCATAGGAACAAACAGCACCCGTACACACACTGTACGTACAGCGGTCAATGCCCAGTCGGTCACCGTACGTACACAGTTTGACTGCCGTACATCGGCCAGTTCTTTTTTGTGAAAAGTGCTGTACTTGCAGTTTGTAATTGTTCAAAAGTGTCATGGTTTCTACTTTCACGGCTTTCCCTAAATCCTGTATCCTATCAAATCCTTGCCGAGGTAAAGTTACCAGAGAATAGAACAAAGGTGTTAATTTGACAGCCATTTTGGTCATTGCCCAAGAGGCTGACCTAATATGGACATCTGGCTCCCAATCTGTGACAACTGTGTAAATAATCTACTGGGGAAGGGACCAGTGCTGAGTTCGCAGTGGGGAGGGAACCAGTGCTGAGTTCGCAGTGGGGAGGGGACCAGTGCTGAGTTCGCAGTGGGGAGGGGACCAGTGCTGAGTTCGCAGTGGGGAGGGGACCAGTGCTGAGTTCGCAGTGGGGAGGGAACCAGTGCTGAGTTCACAGTGGGGAGGGAACCAGTGCTGAGTTCGCAGTGGGGAGGGGACCAGTGCTGAGTTCGCAGTGGGGAGGGGACCAGTGCTGAGTTCGCAGTGGGGAGGGGACCAGTGCTGAGTTCGCAGTGGGGAGGGGACCAGTGCTGAGTTCGCAGTGGGGAGGGGACCAGTGCTGAGTTCGCAGTGTTGAGGGGACCAGTGCTGAGTTCGCAGTGGGGAGAGGACCAGTGCTGAGTTCGCAGTGGGGA
>CAUJGJ010000065.1:2772695-2785195 GCA_963170055.1 Halisarca cf. caerulea | reverse complement strand
GGGGACCAGTGCTGAGTTTGCAGTGGGGAGGGAACCAGTGCTGAGTTCGCAGTGCTAACATAGTGAGGTAAGAGGGGGGGGGGGGGGGATGGGCAAGTAGGGGGCATGTCTGGCTACCGAAGGAGGAGGGGCAAGTATGGCGAGGTACAAGGGGTGTTATAGTGAGCATGAGGGAGGGGACACCAACGCGATGTGTTGGGCGTGTGGTGGGAGGGGCAACCATGGCGAGTGTGTTGGGTGTGGTAGGAGGGGCCACCATGGCGAGTGTGTTGGGTGTGTAGTGGGAGGGCCACCATGGCAAGTGTGTTGGGTGTGTAGTGGGAGGGCCACCATGGCAAGTGTGTTGGGTGTGTGGTGGGAGGGGTCACCATGATGAGTGTGTTGGGTGTGTGGTAGGAGGGGCCACCACGATGAGTGTGTTGGTTGTGTGGTGGGAGGGGCCACCATGGCGAGTGTGTTGGGTGTGTGGTGGGAGGGGCAACCATGGGAACCGTGTTGGATGTGTGTGTGTGGGAGGGGCAAGCTAATGGTTCTGGAAGAGAAAGGGATGAGCGAGGAGGGAGATGGAGTACATCCATCCCCTCTGACCACCCCCAGCGAGGAGGGAGATGGAGTACATCCAACCCCTCTGACCACCCCCAGTGAGGAGGGAGATGGAGTACATCCATTCCCTCTGACCACCCCCAGTGAGGAGGGAGATGGAGTACATCCATTCCCTCTGACCACCCCCAGTGAGGAGGGAGATGGAGTACATCCAACCCCTCTGACCACCCCCAGCGAGGAGGGAGATGGAGTACATCCATTCCCTCTGACCACCCCCAGTGAGGAGGGAGATGGAGTACATCCATTCCCTCTGACCACCCCCAGTGAGGAGGGAGATGGAGTACATCCATCCCCTCTGACCACCCCCAGCGAGGAGGGAGATGGAGTACATCCATTCCCTCTGACCACCCCCAGTGAGGAGGGAGATGGAGTACATCCAACCCCTCTGACCACCCCCAGCGAGGAGGGAGATGGAGTACATCCATTCCCTCTGACCACCCCCAGTGAGGAGGGAGATGGAGTACATCCATTCCCTCTGACCACCCCCAGTGAGGAGGGAGATGGAGTACATCCATTCCCTCTGACCACCCCCAGCGAGGAGGGAGATGGAGTACATCCATCCCCTCTGACCACCCCCAGTGAGGAGGGAGATGGAGTACATCCATCCCCTCTGACCACCCCCAACGCAGACCCTGTCAGTGATAAACACGATAACAACAGGACAAATGTCAAGGGTATAGTTGTTATTACAACTAACCTATAACAGTCTTGACATGCGAGACCTTGAGTGTGGCTAGCCCAAGGTCACCTATCTTGACAAGTCCTGTGGTTCCATTGATGAAAATGTTATCACATTTGAGGTCTCTGTGAATGATGGGTGGAAGCTGGGTGTGGAGGTAATGCAGTCCCTGGAGGATCTGACGACCCCAAGTTCTGATGAACTTTGTCTTGACATCTTTCAAACGTCTCATGTACCTAAAACCGCACACACAGATCACATGACATACACATACATAGAGATCACATGACACACACAGAGATCACATGACACACACATACATAGAGATCACATGACACACACACAGAGATCACATGACATACACATACATAGAGATCACATGACACACACAGAGATCACATGACACACTAGCACAGCATACTCCACAATATACCCCACACTGGATCTATACGTGTGCAGGAGGGATTCAGAATGTCCACTACCACACACCGGACACAATGCACCCAGTACACAAACACAGAATAATAACTGCACTGAAAGGTGATTGGGACGAGCCTGAGTGAGCCCACCATGAACGTGATGTATCAGCATACGACTGGGGGTCTAACCAACAAAGCAAACCATCTTACCACAGTTCAAAGCAGACAACACAACACAAACAAGTCAATGACCAACTCAATCCTTCACATGTCTCACTCTTGCATTTTCATGGCTACTACTAAGGACTCATTGCATAAAGGGAGGGACGGAGGATGGACCACCCAGGTGGAGGGTGGACTGCTAATCCAATATTCAGAGAAGCCACACACACTGCAGCTGCCATGCTATTACTGCTAATCACTTACCCTTTGAGTGTTCCCGAAGTCATTAGCTCAGTGACCAGAACTATCTTCTTCCTGTCTGGGACTTCCCACCAGTCATAAAAACCAAGGATGTTGGGATGATTGAGATTCTTTAACATTTTGGTTTCTTCCATAAACCTTGAACGGTCATTTTTTGACATTCGATGTGTCTAGAGGGCAGACCAGTCAAAAGGTAAAGGCACGTACATACACAAGTACCTGAGACAAATAAAGAATACCAAAAACATCAAATCCACACAACCCAACAAAATACCACATAAAATAAAGCATTGACCAGAGGCAACACCAGACACTGACCAAACACAACACCAGACACTGACCAAACACAACACCAGACACTGACCAAACACAACACCAGACACTGACCAAACACAACACCAGACACTGACCAAAGGCAACACCAGACACTGACTAAACATAACACTAGACACTGACCAAACACAACACCAGACACTGACCAAACACAACACCAGACACTGACCAAACACAACAACAGACACTGACCAAACATAACACTAGACACTGACCAAACACAACACCAGACACTGACCAAACACAACACCAGACACTGACCAAACACAACACCAGACACTGACCAAACACAACACCAGACACTGACCAAACACAACACCAGACACTGACCAAACACAACACCAGACACTGACCAAACACAACACCAGACACTGACATCTTCATGAAAGGACAAGTGTCCTCAGCCTACACTGACCACACCCACCACCAAAAGCCTACACCGACCACACCCACCACCAACAGTCTGAACTGGCCACGCCCACCACCAACAGCTTACACCGACCACGTCCACTACTAACAGCCTACACCGACCACGTCCACTACTAACAGCCTACACCGACCACAACGTCATCAACTGCCTACATATACCACAGCCAATATTAAGCTTTGTCCCTACTACCGTGAATGGACCAGTCCCTACTACCGTGAATGGACCAGTCCCTACTACCGTGAATGGACCAGTCCCTACTACCGTGAATGGACCAGTCCCTACTACCGTGAATGGACCAGTCCTTACTACCATATGACAGGAAATTTTCACGGCTAAGGCAAGGCAAAGTTGATTCCCAGTTTATCGTTTCCACCCACATGTCATTTGGCTTGAGTCTATTTTCAATATTCATTATTTGTGGTCATGTGATCAAAGATGAGTCTAGCCATTACTACCTTACATATTGTTTTCATTAATTTGTTAAAAATGTGATTTTAATATGCACGTGTAGTTGTACATGCATTAGTCTTAGAACAAAATTGATGATATAATACCTCATTTGTTTCTTTATATTGTTTGCATTGACTTGAAGGTCTTATCACAATGATCAAAGTGTACAAATAGCACATGATAAATAATAAGTGCATTTCAATACAAATGAATAATGAAAAATGACCGCCTCCCTCATGCTATAATTTAGAAGGCTTGACAATAAACTGGGACTCAATTTTGCCTAGCCTAATAAATTTTGTGGTTTTCATGGTTTGAGAGGATTTGCAAATTTCAATGAAAAAATGGCTGCCAATGGGATCTTGTGCTTATCATAAAATTTGTTTGCATGCAAGGATTAAACATACAAAGTACTTGGCTTAGAGTCTTAGTTCGACTTTTCCTTGAGTTCACTTTGTTAAGCTTAAGGAATGCATGAATCTTCTCAAACAGTCTTCTGGCTTCCATAACATTAATGAAGACAAAGAATTGCCGAGAGGACTACAGTCCACCAGCTAGATCCTGCAGGTTCACTCTTGAGCGATTGAAATACCAGCTGCACCATAGGATATACCAGCTGCACCATAGGATATACCAGCTGCACCATAGGATATACCAACTGCACCATAGGATATACCAGCTGCACCATAGGATATACGAACTAAAACACAATTTTGTTCATTAGGAAAGCAAACGCTTGGAAAACAAGAAAGGAACTATTGTTGCACAATCTCCAGCCAGAGGCCACAATATTTTTATCCACAAAAATTTATGACCCCAAAATGAGGTTAGCCGGGAAATTTTTGTACCGCGAAAAGTTCATCATATAAGGTATGTATAATATTATCTTTGACAAACATTTCTATTTATAACCCATAAACATTTAAAAACGGAAAACAGAGGCAGGGATAAAAAATTGTCAATCATCAAGAAACATTAGAACAAGGTAGGGTTGTTTGCTACACAGGACTGGACGGGTATAGGGCTAGACATACGGTGGGGATCAAAAAAAGTTTACATTTTGTAATAGCAATACGCATCGTTCTACGTAGTGATTACCAAGTGTATTGCGTAAAAATCACTCTCTGCATTACGTTGTGTATTACAGGTCATTTAGGGCTGGGTAATTTTGTATCACCAACGAGTCACGAGCACTAATATTATTATTAGATGAGCATATATTATTATGTTGACCAATGACAAAATGGCCGCAGCGGTGACCTTGGAAATATCGTTCACGGAGTCTTTTAACTTAGTTTCAAAGTCTTTGAAATCAAGGAAAATTGCAATCGATGTTGATTATGACTCTTTGGAAGACACTAAAGAAACCCGTGGAGTAGACGGGTGTTTTCACTCGCTATCAGCTCATGGCCTACCTACGTATGTAGCCATAAGTTCATATCTCCAAGATCTTTCCCATTTGCTAAGGAGAACACATGGTTTAGTGTTTTGATCAGAAAAAGAGAGCATTTCCATCTTGATGTGTGATTTGCTGAACTAGTAAGTTGCGACATTGGCCAAGGAATTTCCATGTAGGTCGGCCAACGCCTGTTCAAAGGCATACTAAGAACAAGGACGAAATTTAACCAATGTTTGAAGAGCACAGAAAGACTTCCTAAAACCACAACAGAGCGAACTTGCACTATGTAATTATACCCCATAATTAGGGTATTCTCTGTTAATACTCAGAGTAATTGCGCACAGAAATACGTACATAATGCACACGTACAGGTATTGTGAATGGCATTGTAAACTTGTATTTGATCCCTACCGTACATGGGGCTAGATGGCCATGGGGTTAGGCATACATGGGGCTAGATGGCCATGGGGCTAGGCACGCCCACCACCAACAGCCTATAACTTTCCATAGAAATTTGAACAATTTTGATTGACTGACCGACCAGGTGACAACCACCTGACCGACCGTTGATTGAGCGTGAATGATCACCTATGTCATGACCGCGTGGTACAGGATGATTGCACAAGGCCGCGAGTCAAGTTCTAGTTTGTTTGAAGCCTTTAGGCTGCTTACTTTTTGATACTTTTAATGCGAATACGGTTATTAACCTTCGTTGAGGGAAGATGGGACATTCCTATCCTGTTAGCTGAAGCCTGTGGTTTTCAATGGAGGCATCTGGGAACGATACGCGCAAGTTTAACTTCAAGAATTTGTGTGAAACTTTTAGATAAAGTATCTATTGCTTTGTATAATCAGAACAGACCATAATCAATAACTTAAGAAACCGCTGGTACTCACTACAATCCCATTTCACTACACTACTAAAACAAGACTTGTACAACTATGCGTATATATTCCAATATCACGTGTGCGACTGATGACGGTCAACCACTGACCGACCATTGACCTAATGACCGACCGAACAACTGAAAGCGTTAAAATTTCTATAGAAAGTACCATATATGTTCTAATTTTTCAATATTCCAATTGTTTGTCATCTACTCAGAAGAATCCATAAACGCTCTAAATATGTAGTGTTCTTGCCAGCCCCTTTAAGAAGGGTGGGCCACCTTCCTTAATTTTTGACTTAGACCATATTTTTACTTCGAGTGGAATCCATTCCTTTGTCCAGACTCTTCCAGTGGATAGATTAGGTAAAACTGATACCATTTTGATCTGCAACAATTCTTATGCTCTACTTTGAAAAGCGCCCATAGGCACCATCATGCAAATGTAGAGGAGTAACTCTCACAAGTGAACCAGGATAATGGCCACTCTGCACCAGACTACTACTGCTTTACGCAAAAGCCACCTTCTTCAATTCATTTTCTGGTGACTACCCTGATATGGACAAAAAGATGCCCATTCTAATTATTCATCGAATGTTTTCATTATTCATCATGACAATTGTGAGGAGACAATAGAACATAATTTAAGGTTAATGTCATCATCATCATCATCTCGGTAAGCAACAACAAAGTATTTGTTGTGTAGATCATCTATTGCACAAATATGATCGGAATAGCACTCAATATGACCTTTTAAGCATACACAAATTCATGCACTCCCTGTTTCCTCATTTGAAAAGGAGTCTACCTTGTAGTTCTGGGCCCATATGTCTTGGTATATATGGAATCCACGGACAGACATGGCAACTTTCAGACTACAAACCACCATTTTTGTGCTTTAATTAGATCTCTTCCATTCTAATTTTCGGTGAATTGTTCTAATGTTTCTTAACCCATGTCTTGACAACTTGCACCAAATTATTCTAAATGACAGAAATTCTCTGAACTTTGCTCTGATGAAAAATTAGAACATATTTTCATACAGTACACACCACGCCCACCACCAGCAGCCTATACACACCACGCCCACCACCAGCAGCCTATACACACCACGCCCACCACCAGCAGCCTATCACACCACGCCCGCCACCAGCAGCCTATACACACCACGCCCACCAACAGCAGCCTATACACACCACGCCCGCCACCAGCAGCCTATACACACCACGCCCACCAACAGCAGCCTATACACACCACGCCCGCCACCAGCAGCCTATCACACCACGCCCGCCACCAGCAGCCTATACACACCACGCCCACCATCAGCAGCCTATACACACACCCCTATCATCAACAGCAGCCTATATACACCACACCCCCACACACTAATGGCAGTATGAGAACTAACCGAAAGCTCACACCAAGCCACTGCCACCCCAGTCTCTGTGTCAAGGCCACGGTAGACGGTCTTGAAGGATCCTCTCCCTATTTCGTTGTCAAACTTGAGGAATCTTCCAGCTGGGGAATTGCCCACAATATTCTCTGCTGGAACACTGGGCTCCGTAGGGGACTCTGTAGAGGGCACACGCTCCAGGTCATTAAGGTCCTCCGGAACTCCTGAGTCTGGGAGTCTGCGATGGGGAAACACAAAACCATCCTTATGTCCCTGCTCCACAGTACGGCCCTCTCCCTGCTCCACAGAAAGGCCCTCTCCCTGCTCCACAGTATGGCCCTCTCCCTCCTCCACAGAATGGCCCTCTCCCTGCTCCACAGTACGGCCCTCTCCCTGCTCCACAGTACGGCCCTCTCTCTGCTCCACAGTACTGTCCTCTCCCTGGTCCACAGTACGGCCCTCTCTCTGCTCCACAGTACGGCCCTCTCTCTGCTCCACAGTATGGCCCTCTCCCTGTTTCAGAAGCTTGTTAGAGTCCATGTCACTCAGAAAAGGCGAAGTAAATGGTACATCTGGAGACAGTAGAGTGACATCTGTTGGGGACAATAGCTGTTGCTCACTATCAGTCTGTAATGATGCCTGCTCTTCAGTGGATGGGATATTGTTTTTCCAAGAGTCTTTCATGTCCTCCTCGCTCTTCCTCTTCTGTTGCTCCTCACTCTCGTCAGTTGAACCACCTGTGGCTATTCCACTGAAGTACTCATGGGAAACACCAAGTACATCTCTCTTCACCACAGGACTACCAGATGGTTCAATGTCGGAGACCTCTCCTGAGTAAAGCTCCCTAAACTTTTCTGCCAACTCCAAGCCACTTTTGTCCACCACAGACTCTGGGTCAAACATATCAACTTTTGGATTGTCACTAATTCTAACTTTCTTCATCTCTTTCTTTGGATGCCTGAGTAGTTCACCTCCTTCCAGGTGTCCCTTTCCATTCACCTTTTGTGCCATTAGACCACAAAGACTATCAACACTACAAGAAGTTACAAAACACTACAATGACTACATTAACAATCGTTAGATACACCATAACACACACACACGCGTGCACACACACACACACACACACACACACACACACACCATGCATACACAAACACACACACACACACACACACACACACACACACACACACACACTGGGAGAATACACCAATGCTAGCAAATGTCGTGAAATCACCGCCTAAAAGAAGAAAGTGAACACGACTCACCGCGAGCCTTCGCCGAACAGGACTTTCTTCCCGTCCAACGGGAACCGCACTTTTTCCGCCTACTTCAACTGTCGTATCTGAGGAGAAACAGGCACCATACACGACTCAAATTAAGTTCAAACACAGCACAGACGTGTACACGCGCTATATACGAATATTGGCTTCTGAAAACATAGACCCTACAGTAAATAGGTACAGACACGGGTCGAGTATTGATAGTGCTATCATAAACCCTACTACGGAGCACACCACTCGTCCACAAAAACTACCTGTCTAGCGAAACCACTTACTATGTGGATCCGTGACCTAGTCAGGCGACACTGCGACACCTCTATATAAAGACCACCTGCCTACAAAGACAATGGTTACTTGGCCCCTACCGTATTTAGGGTCTATGCTGTAAAGAGCTAGGCGACTGGCGTAGGGAACTAACAAACACAAGTATCTATGGTGTATAAAGAAAAGTGATGAGTGGACAAAACTACCAAACTCCACAGTAACAGTTTCTATGTGGTAGTAAACGGTGTCACAAATTCACCTCTTCTTCCTTCAGGTACGTACGGTCTTGACAAAATGAACGTTCCTTGCCCAGGACAGAACGCTCTCACATGGACGGAACTATGACGTCAGCACTTCCGTTGCTTATGACAACAATGCACTTCCTGTATATATACGCGTGGGCACATAAATCGCGCAATGAAATAAAAAGCTGAAACTGAACAGGTGGTCGAGCTACAAAGCTATAGGGTTGAAGATGATAATTCATAGGACAGAATGTCCGCATTCACCGAAGCCTCAAAGTAAGTTGACTTGTCAAAACCAGCTGATTCCAGATCTGAAGAAAAGGAATGGGAGAACCCATAACAGTGCTCCTTCCTAATTGAGGACTACACCACAGACTGCTACAGGGGGCACTTGTCCAGTTTCCATCACAAACAGCAATCAGATCATGCAACCCGAGAACAGAACTTACAGGACTACACAACCCAAGAACAGAACTTACAGGACTACACAATCCTAGAACAGAACTTACAGGACTACACAATCTGAGAACAGGAACTTACAGGACTACACAATCCGAGAACAGAACATGTACAGGATTACACAATCTGAGAACAGAACATGTACAGGATTACACAATCAGACGACCAGATTGCATAATCAGACAACAGAACACGTACAGGATTGCATAATCAGTAAATTAGAACACAAAAGTGTGTCCATACCAGCTGTCCTAACCACACCAAGGTTGGGTGTAGCAAACACATCACTGCTTGTGTGGCCAACCAACTGATGTGCTGACACACAACCATCTTCTATCAGAACCTGGGATGGAGGATGAATGTCAGTGATCAATGTTGCCATGTCACTCAGGGCTGCATTCAGGGGGGGTGGGGGGGTGCAGGGGAGCGCTTGCCCCCTCTAGACTTGTATCTGAACATACACTAAGCTTTCCTGAAAGGCAAGATTTATTGGGAAATGGACAAAAAATGAGCTTATATGCTTTGATCCAAAAAATTTCCTTAAGACCACTGTCAACAATCACTTGACCCCCTCAAATGTTCACTGTTGGTATATTATATTTCAAGGTTTACAAGCATCCCAAACATGATCAGCACAGTCCACAATATCAGAAGTCATTCAAATCTCCAGTTCATACTGAAAACCAAAATGCTAGACTACTACTGACGGAAATGCCACAATTTCTTAGGGAGTATTTGCTCTCCCCTGTTACACACCTTCTCAATACCACAGACTTACCCCTCCCAGCTCTCTGATAGAAAGCCTAAGCATAGTTTCCTACCCCCATCCTGTCCTGTTCCATCTGCCTATTTACACTTCCGTAATAATATATATTGTATTGCCCCCCCCCCCCCCCCCCTCCCCAGCCCCAAATCCTGTATGCAGCCCTGCATTGTGTGTGTGTGTGTGTGTGTGTGTGTGTGTGTGTGTGTGTGTATGTTTGTGTGCACACAGGTGTGTGTGTTTGTGTGCACGCAGGTGTGTGTGTGTGTTTGTGTGCACGCCCGTGTGTGTGTGTGTGTGTGTGTGTATGCTGATGGATGTCAATGATGGCAATTGTGATGTCATCAGGTGTGAATGATCTGTCAGTGTCCTGACCTTTAGGAGGAGTTCCAGGGCCCTGGGTTGCAGGGCTTGGCAATAGTGGTCCTTCAAGGCAGGCTAAGGTTCAGAGTGTAAGGAACAAAGCATTACAAAGCTGGTTTGGCAATGACGAGTGTTCAGTGAGCACTGGCTTACCCATGTGATTCCAGGGTTGGATGTGAGGTGACAAAGAAGGGACATCTTCAAGAAAGGGATGAGAGGACCATTGGGCTCCTTCTTGTCCACATCAGACCAAACCTGAAACTGAAACTCCTGAGATCCCTGACATCCAAGGACTCGACTGACCTTGTACCACCCGCCTACATGGTCCCTATGGACCAGTCTGCCTTCTGTGGTGCCCACATTGTGTACCTGAAGAGAGGGGTGTGGCAGTGGATGTGGTCAGTTATAGAGGAGGGAGAGGGACTTACCATATTGAGGTTGAGCAAAGTCTGCACAATGTCAACAGATGGTCGGGTGGAGGTGGGGTCTTGGAGGATTATCTACGATAAATGGCACATTGTGACAAGTACTAGTAGCACACATTGTGGCAAGTACTAATAGCACACATTGTGATAAGTACTAGTAGCACACATTCCTTCCAAACAATACCTCTTCTACACGAGAGAGCTCTGTCCCCACTGGTCCCGCCTCCTTCACCACACCTACTATCTTCAAAGCCAGTTTGCAGTCACTCTCAGAATGATGGAGGTATGAGCAAACAGCTTGAGTGTACTCCTCGTCAGACAGGGGCGGACCCACCGCCTCACCAGACAGAGGCGGACCCACCACCTCGCCAGACAGGGGCGGACCCACCACCTCGCCAGACAGGGGCGGACCCACCACCTCGCCAGACAGGGGCGGACCCACCACTAGTTCTGGTTGTATCTGAGGGGATTCATTAGCAACAGATAAGTATTTGTCTGTGTGTGTGGGAGGAGTTTGATCACTCAACGGGTCCAGTATTGTCCCAATTTGGACGGAAGGTGTGGTGTGAATTTCAGAAGGGTTGATTGCCAATGTCTCTGGTATGTACAGGAGTGAGCTTGGGTCACGCCTCCTGTCGGGATCTCCCTCGTCACTGCTCTCACCTTCACCATCCTCCTCCACATCTCCCTCTTCAATGACATCATCACAATTGTTACCATAATTAGGTACTCTATGACAGGCATTCTCGTAGTCATTTATGAAATGGGATGGAAGAGCGAAATTCAGTGTGTCCTGAAGGGAAAAGGGGGTTCCCCAATCAAGCAGTCCCAACACTATAGACCACTCTCAGTCACTTACCAACAGCACGCGCTCTGTGTCACCACACATGCTAGCTACAGTTGCCATGACTACAGGCAGCATGGAGCCACTATCAGTGGAGAAATCCATGGGATCTGTCACATCCGTCCCACCTGTCACACCTGTCACACCTGTCACATCCATCCCACCTGTCACATCTGTCACACCTGTCACATCCGTCCCACCTGTCACACCTGTTACACCATGATTTTCACTGCTGCCCAAATGTGAAGTGATCAGTTTATGGTTAGTACGGAGTAACTTCCTACACCACAAGTCCTCCTCCTCTTCCCGGGGAAAATTTCCAAATAACTTGTCACGCACACTGCAACCAAAAAAGAATTAAGTCATAAATTAAATATCAATCCTAATTCCAAATGTATCTGTAAATGTGTGTCCCAGATCAAATGGGTGTGTCCCAGATCAAATGGGTGTGTCCCAGATCAAAGCAATGTGTTCATGAAGTAGGTGTGTATGCCAATGAGTGGGTGTGGCAAACCTTGAAGCAATATCGTACTTCCTAGCTCGGTGGTGTGGAAGACGACTTCTTTTCTAAATGCAAAGCAGTCAAACATGAAGGGAGGACAAATCTAGACAAGAAGGATTGCCAAACCTTGTCCTTTAGCAGAAACCTCTGTTTGAGCCACTTGAATACAGTAGCTAAGCGGTCCTTATCAGTAAGGAAGGTTATATCACTTCATTAGCTCAAACACAAACGCTTGAACACTAGTCTCTTACACACGTCATACACTCTCCATACTACACAACTGGCTACACAGTATAGGGAGTCTACACACACACACACACACACACACACACA
>CAUJGJ010000065.1:2735195-2770195 GCA_963170055.1 Halisarca cf. caerulea | reverse complement strand
CACACACACACACACACACACACACAAAGGGCTTGACTACTGATAGAGGGTCCTTCAGCAATGCAGAACTTTACCAACTGACCAGACTTTTGAATGACTTTCCACGTTCCATGTCGAAATGGACTAGATTCATACTCTTCAAGAGTGCCAAGCATTTCACTACTCCAGAAGACAAACGGTTGTAGTCCTTGTTCAACTTGGTTAAGTCCTTCCTCACTTTCCTGGGCAAGTCTTTGAAGAGTACAAGTCTGTTTGCTGGGTCATTAATGTACTTGTAAACTGACGGTAACACCTGCAGAAGGACACACCCACTACCACACCCATTTCCTCTACTGGTTAGACTATAAACAAACCGAAGAAGTTTTGAGCTTAATGGTCCCTATCACCATGGAGACCAGGATGAGCGGCATATTGCCAATGATGTCATCAAGAAGAAGTCCCAAGGGAGTTGGAGGGGGCCAAGATTCAGGGGGAATCTGTAACCATGGAAACAATTCCACTGGAAGTGAGTCAACATTTAGATCCGTGTTGCCATGAAGACCAAATGTCAGGCACCACATATAAAGATGCATCTGCTGTAGTCGTTGGAACTTGGGATTCTGTACAGGGGAGGGGTGAACCATCATGTGATTGTCATGTGACAGAGCAATGCTCCCACTTACAACAATCTGTGTGAGAAACAAGTCTTCAGGTTGCCCATTTGGGCAGACCTGCTCCCACGTGACATCGTCCTCTGGTTCATCAAACCTTTCCTCCTCTCCCTTCTCGTCTAGATTCTCCATACAAGATGCAGGAAGCTTCTTCTTCAACCTGTACTCCGCAAAGCACTGGACATGACTGGCAACCTCCTCTTCAGAAGTAGTTGAAAGGAAAAACAAAGTCTCTGGCTGCAAGTAGAAAGACGACGAACAAGGGTGCACAACACACACATGCAACACACACACAACACACACAACACACATACACATACACCACACATACACCACACACACACACACACACACACACACACACACAACACACATACACATACACATACACCACACACACACACACACACACACACACACACACACACACACACACACACACACACACACACACACACACACACACACACACCTTCAGTACACCAGGGTGTGTGGATGGGCTTATGTGTAGGGTTTTTATTTGTCCAGAGGTGATCAGTTCTCCTAGGAGTCTGGATAGATAGATCAACACCACAGCCAGCTGTGAACACACTTTGCTATCCAACACACACAGGGTCAACAATGAAGCACCTCATGACTGTCTTCTTTTCAATTCTAGTGGTTCGTCCTTCTTTCTTCTCAGCATCAAAAATGCACTACAAGACAGCTATATCCACTCAACACACACTCAACATGCATGATATCCACTCAACACTTGCTGCAAGTCCCTCCCTTCCCTCCCTCCCTCTTTCCCTCCACTTTCCCCCTCCCTTTCTCTCCCTCTCTCCCTCTCTCTCTCTCTCTCTCTCTCTCTCTCTCTCTCTCTCTCTCTCTCTCTCTCTCTCTCTCTCCCTCCCTCCCTCCCTCCCTCCCTCCATCCCTCCTCCCTCTCTCTCCCTCTCTCCCTCTCTCTCTCTCTCTCTCTCTCTCTCTCTCTCTCTCTCTCTCTCTCTCTCTCTCTCTCTCCCTCCCTCCCTCCCTCCCTCCCTCCCTCTTTCCCTCCACTCTCCCCCTCCCTTTCTCTCCCTCTCCTCTCTCTCTCTCTCTCTCTCCCTCTCTCTCTCTCTCTCTCTCTCTCTCTCTCTCTCTCTCTCTCTCTCTCTCTCTCTCTCTCTCTCTCTCTCCCTCCCTCCCTCCCTCCCTCCCTCCATCCCTCCTCCCTCTCTCTCTCCCTCCCTCCATCCCTCCTCCCTCTCACTCCCTCCCTCCCTCCCTCTCTCCCCCTTCCTCCCCCCTCTACCACTACTGATAAGGTACAGTACCTGTCTGAAGGCCTGTTCCCCTGGGATAACACTGGTCCCTGACTCCTCAAACAGGTTCAATATCATCTGTTTGCGTTTTGCTTGACGACCTGGGGAGAATGGGTTGGTACATGCACAGGAGGTACTGTTGCCATGACAACATATACCAAGCACCTGTCAAGATATCCTGGATTATTGCCTGCTGCTGTGGATCATTGTTGCCATGGGAACAAAGTGCTTTCCTACTAATAATCCTAATGGTAAACAAAATACGTACTTAGGCTGCGTTTACATGAAAACGTTTTCAAAATACCCGTTACGAGTGTTCCGGAAACCGATTTGTTGTCGTCGTGTTTATATGGAAACGTTCCGAATCAATAAAGATGGTGACTGATAGTGTGGTCTGGACAGACGATCAAGCAGAACTGCTTCTGAACGTGACGCTGGAGTATAAAACTACCAAAGTCTCTGAAGGCCTGGACTGGGAAGGGATTAGGAGCAAGTACGCAGACATTTTGGAGAGATTTTGGGATCCTAGCATCTGTATTTGCCGTTTACATAATATCGTTTTCAAAACAATTTCAAACATAATATCCGCAACTTGAAACGTTTGCATGTATCCGGAAGATTTGTTCCGGATACATGCAAACAGAAGGTACAAACGCAACGAAACTGTTCCATTTTCACCCGAAAACGTTTTCATGTAGACGGGGCCTTATTCACCCACGACATGAAATACCAACACATACTAAAATTACAACAACAACAACTACCACAAACAACCTACTTCATTGTCTTAGTGATGGTCCAATCTTGTGTGGTCACAGCATAGACAGGCATGCTGGCAGACTGCTTTATAAACAACTTGACCATTCGATGTGGTAACTTGGGACCTTGTTTTGTGAACATCTAAAGAGTGCATAGAGAATTCCTGACCCCCGCCCTCCACCCACCCTGCTCCTGACCCCCGCCCTCCACCCACCCTGCTCCTGACTCCACCCACCACCCACCCTGCTCCTGATCCCCGCCCTCCACCCACCCTGCTCCTGACCCCACCCAACACCCACCCTGCTCCTGACCCCACCCATTTCCTGACCCCCGCCCTCCACCAACCCTGCTCCTGACCCCACCCACCACCCACCCTGCTCCTGACCCCACCCGACACCCACCCTGCTCCTGACCCACCCTGTTCCTGACCCACCCACCTTGTTCCTGACCCACCCACCTTGTTCCTGACCCACCCAAAGGGTCCTAAAGGACATCCCACCACTAAACTAATGTATGCAGTAAGCCCTCATAAAAGGTACTTTCTATTTTGCAGACCGTCCGCATGGACGCGGACCGAGTGTGCGGACCGTGTGAACGGAGTTCCCGGACTTTGGACGGATACTAGCATAGACCAGAGGTGTAAGGTCAAGTATCTGTGCATGGACCCTAACTAGCTAGTTGGGCATAGTTGACAAATTTTCGTTCGGAGCCGAGCGAGATTAGTCTGAGGGCTACGTCAGACTAGAACGAGATTGGGTCAGCTACGCCAGATCTACTGAGTGCCAGACTAAACCGTAGGCTGTTTGCAATTGCATTAGGGCATAGATAATATACACTCTATGATTAGGGCAGCAATTCACTCAGAGATAGCTCTGGTGTTGAATTGAAACTGCTACTGTTTCTATAATAGTACTGTGGGTGAAACACGCAGAAAACAATTTTAGTTGTTTTATTGAGAACCCTAGAGTTGGTATAAGGTGAATGGTGGCCTTTAGGAAAAGCTGTTTTTGGTTTAAGGCATCATAACAGCTCAAGCACTGTCGAGCTGTTATGTTTTAGGCATATTGGGTATCCGAAAGTCCGCATTTTAGAGTGCTAATCATTGTTTCTATCTTTTGTATGGGTCCGTGTCTGTGTGGACAGTCCGCAAAATAGAAAGTACCCTCATAAAATGTCAGACAAGGTTTGGCCAAGGTAGACTAACTCACCACAGTTGTCACTCCAGAGGGACCAAAGGAGTCTATCCAGTTGTAGATTTGACAGTTGAGTGGCAGTTCACGTATCAAAGGAGTTGGTTCAGTGAGGACAGTTTCACTGTCTTCATCAATCTCATCCTCTTCCAGGATGGTGTCCTCACTCTTCATCCGCTGGACATCACACAACTCATGCACAACACGACAGTTGGTGTAGCGGGCAAGGAAAACTCGGTGGTGTGGGAAGTGATTTCCCCGCTTGGTGAGTTTACTTGGATGCACCTCCTGTGGGTGGAACAAGTACATCACAAGCACTTGCCAACAGCAGTGGACCCACAGGAAATAGCACAAGTCCACTACCCACTGTCCACTAACCCATACACAAAATGATCATTGACCCCCTCCCACCATTATATCCCAGATTAACCCCGATTGCACTCAACAACTCATGTCACCAATCTACAACTGTGCCACAGCGTACACAGGTCTACGTATGTGGCTGTACCTTGACAATGAGAAGGCTCATGCCAACGAGTCTGGCAACCATGTGCCATACCCTCCGTGCATCCTTGATCTGAAAGTAGTGTCGATAAAGCTGAGGACGGAACACACCGTACTGCCTGAACTGACCTACTACTTCAAGGACGCAGTAAAGCAGAGGATCCATCTCAAGGACGGTTGGATCCACGTCTGAAGGTACTAGAATATTCTCCCTCAAAACTTGAGATCCTACCAAAACTAAACGGTTGGAATATCTACAAAATTAAAGAGAGAGCATAAATCGTTTGACGATTAGCCGGACGGGCTGGTCGCCAAAAGAACTCCTGCCCACTGCTCACTTCTCTTCAACTTCCACTAAAGTCAACAAAGTTTCCCTCAGTTTACTAGTTACGTCCTTCCTCTGCTCGAACCGTCTGCATGAACCGCGCAAGCCACCTTCCACAACTGCCTCGTGTACAAGAGGGAACGGGTCGTAATCCTCGTCGATTTGAAGACTGCGGCCCATCAAAGGAAACTGCACACGCTCTTCAGGTAAGACTTGCAGAGATATTTCTTTGTCAAGTAACAGTCGATGCCATAAATATGATTCGGTAACTTCGTCTACATTCTCCAAAGAAGGGTTACGAATGCCAAGATAAAACTTAAGCTCATTGACGGTACAACCTGTACATTGACAACACAAAGCGTTTAGGTTGTAACAAAGGTCGAACAAGTGCTATAGGTGAATGCTTAACCTTCTAGGCCACTCAAGGCAATTTCTTCCTTAGCGGCACGCAAGACGTCCATTTTAAGTCATGTGATATTCACGTGGCACAATATTAGTTTTGAGTGAAAAATCCGTTGTAATTAATTCTCAACAGCAGATCCTCCAGGTGTGGTTGGTAGCCACGCTCCACCAACTTTGTTACAACTGTAAAGAACAAATTGCAGTCGACAAATATGCATTGTATGCGGGGAAAAGTTCTTACTCATGAAAAGTAGCTGTGTGTTCTTGCGGAAACTGGTATAAGTAGCACACAAAGTGGAGTAGTTGGAAAAGGTGTGCTTCTTGTGGTGCCATTTTGCTGACATCAACTGAGCACGGAACCTGTGGATGTGGTTGAATGCCTCCTGGACGATCTTCATCACAGCCGAGGCCTTTCGACTTAGTAAGGACCTGTTGAGGACATTAGAGGGTCAATGAGACATGTTAGATGTCCCACAACAACACAGATTCACCCCACTCTTACAGAGTACCCTTAGCTCTACCACCCACCCTCACAGAGTGCACCTCCTCCCACCTCCATCCCCACAGAGTGCACCCCCTGGCCACCCACCCTACCCACCCCCTCACGGAGTGCACCCCCCGGCCACCCACCCTACCCACCCCCCTCACAGAGTGCACCACCCCCACCCCCACCCCCACCTCCTCACAGAGTGCACCCCTACCCACCCTCCTCACAGAGTGCACCACCCCCACCCCCACCCCCTCACAGAGTGCATCCCCTCCCACCCCCACCCTCACAGAGTGCTCACCGGAATATAGCTCTGTTGATGTAAGTCATGTGACATCGGTGTAGGTCCTCTAAAGAGGTGACCTATGGGAAAGACATATGAACCGTTCACATACTGGAGTTGTGTGTACAATCCTGTAGACGGTGACCTCAGTGGACAATGTCTTCTGGAACTCCTCCCACGAGATATGGACCACCTGATTAGCCATGTAGCCTTGGACAACTGTCACAAAGTGTTGCATGTGGTATCTGGTGGGTGTGACAGAATGGGTGTGGCAGTTACACATGTACACAACACCATGTGGAGTTACCTGAAGGCCAATAGTTCCCGTATCTGCTCTGGACTGAGTGTCCCTCGTCCTTCACCTACAACAGCAGAACACCTTACATCAGTCGAGAGTAGCTCACATCAGTCAAGAGCACCTCACATCAGTCGAGAGTAGCTCACATCAGTCGAGAGTAGCTCACATCAGTCGAGAGTAGCTCACATCAGTCGAGAGTAGCTCACATCAGTTGAGAGTAGCTCACATCAGTCGAGAGTAGCTCACATCAGTCGAGAGTAGCTCACATCAATCAAGAGTACCTCACATCAGTTGAGAGTAGCTCACATCAGTCGAGAGTAGCTCACATCAGTCGAGAGTAGCTCACAGTCGAGAGTAGCTCACATCAGTCGAGAGTAGCTCACAACAGTCAAGAGTACCACACATCAGTCAAGAGTACCTCACATCAGTCAAGAGTAGCTCACATCAGTTAAGAGTAGCTCACATCAGTCGAGAGTAGCTCAAACAGTCAAGAGTACCTCACATCAGTCAAGAGTACCTCACATCAGTCAAGAGTAGCTCACATCAGTCAAGAGTAGCTCACATCAGTCAAGAGTAGCTCACATCAGTTAAGAGTAGCTCACATCAGTCGAGAGTAGCTCACATCAGTCAAGAGTACCTGAGACATACTGCAGGTGGGCTGACATCATGTCACACTAGCGTACTCACAGTGTTTGAGGTAGTGGAAGACATCCTTCAATGCCCAAGATGTTCTCTTCAGTTGTAAGAAGAAATGAAGGATCTTGTTGTACTTAGTCAGCATGTCTTCTGTGATAACAATGTTGCAAGGCCAGTCCACACTGTAGTGGAGCTCAAGGAAGTCCAAAGCATCGCTAGCTGTTGATAGGAAGGGGGAGGGGAGAGGCGTGGTAACACAAGTGGTGAAACACTGTACTCACATGGTTGCACACTGTACTCACATGGTTGCACACTTACAAGTTGAATTGATTGTTTGTGGTGTGTACTTGAGTCCAAAGCTGAGCCTGTTGGCTTGAATGCTGTCACAGTAGATGGAGCTTTGCAAGGAGGAGGTCAGGAGGGGGTTGAGGAAGGCAAAGGAGGTCAAACGAACAACTGGATTCAGAGACGATAGTTCTGCAAATAGTCCATTTGAAAGGGTATGACCAAATTCTCCATCTTCTAATAACAGGAATCTCCTCAAAGCTACAAAATGTTCTGTGATATTGAGCACCTCCTTGAAGTATTCTACCAGTGCAAAGTTGATCAGAGAGGACCTGTGAGGTATGAGAGATGGTATGTTAGAACCAATGAGGAGTACACACACTGTTCCACTAACTCACTGTGTCCTCAGTGGGGTTGTAACACAACGGTTCAGTACAACACTCAATGGAGACACCTCTTCAGAGTTAACATCCTTGCTCCTGTAATCCTCTGCTACCAATCTAGCTGGTTTATGCAGTCTTTCCATGGATGGAGGGCTTACTGAGGATACAACCAACATCACTACTAGCTAAATGCATAAACACACATGCATGCACGCACGCACGCACGCACACACACACACACACACACACACACACACACACACACACACACACACACACACACACACCTAGGTATAGACTGTCTCTTTCATATGGCTGGGCCTTGTAGTAAAACCACACACTGTCCATGAGATGCCAGTCCATATCAGATTTTCCTTCCAAAGTGGCAGCTGCACCTGTGCCATGTGCATGCCCCTCCCTCTCCACTTCAGGCTTTGGGTACATCAAATACTGAGCCTGCGATGGAGGTTCTTTACCACGAGTACTCACATGTGTTACCATAGTAACAGGCCCACCACCTGGATAGAGTATCCTCTCTATGGAAGTCTTTGGAGGCTGTCCTCGTGTGGATAACGACACACTAGTCCGTACAGACCAGCTAGATCCACTTCTAAACATTGGTTCACTGCTGAGGGGAGGATCTTGAAGTACAGTGGTGCTGGGGGGAGGGTCTGGGGGTTGAGTCTCAGCCTCAGGGGGTGGGGTCCATGTCCCAGTGGTTTGAGTCTCAGTTGTAGGGGGTGGGGTCCCAGTCCCAGTGGGTTGAATCTCAGTTTTAGGGGGTGGGGTCCATGTCCCAGTGGGTTGAATCCCAGTTCTAGGGGGTGGGGTCCCAGTCCCAGCAGCTTGAATCTCAGTTTTAGGGGGTGGAGTCTCATCCTCAGGTGTCGGTAAATCCTGTTCCATGCTCCTAGTGTTAGCTGATGTGTGTGATCCTGTACTTGTGACCAGTGGACCTCCAGTTCCTTCAAACACAGACAGTGTACTCTCCACAGAACCATTGTCTGCATCACCTTCCAACACAGCTACAGTGCTTACACCTGGTCCACCAGACACCCCCTCACCATTGGGTGGTCCACCAGACACCCCGTCACTATTGGGTGGTCCAGCAGACACCCCGTCACCATTGGGTGGTCCAGCAGACACCCCGTCACCATTGGGTGGTCCACCAGACACCCCGTCACCATTGGGTGGTCCACCAGACACCCCCTCACCATTGGGTGGTCCATCAGACACCCCCTTACCATCAGGTGGTCCATCAGACATCTCCTCACCATTGGGTGGTCCATGCAGTTGTTCTCCTACTTCACGCATAAGATTGTTAAAATCATTGATAATGAAATCTCTCCTCAATTGATTTAGCTCAATCCTCTTCTTCCTCCAAACAGCCCTTCTCTCCTTCATTGCAGCTTCAGCCATCAATTCCTCATAGTACAACAGTAGCTCCTCCTTAGCTTGTTCCTTCAGTCTTCTTGTGTTTTCATCTTCTTCTCTTTCAATACGCACGGCCTCTTCCACCATCTTCCTGTCCCTCTCTCTCTCCTCCACAGTGACCCGAGATCTCCTCTGCAGGCAAGACAACAAGAAGGAACATGCACTAAAGCACAGACCACACAACATGCAATGAAATCAGCAAAGCACTTCTCTATCTTGTTTCATTTGTTCTTTCAGTCTTCGGAGCTCCAACTTCTTCCTAGCTTCTTCAACAGCCATCTTTTCCTCTTCTACTTCTTCAAGTGCACACACAGATGGGGAGAAACAGCAATGACTTGCAGGCAGTACCTTCCAGGGGGCAGTCCCACTCACTCTTAGCTTGAGCTGCTCCCAACAGTAGCATCTTCCTCTCCTTAACCAAAGCATCCAACTGATCCTGTTTCTGTTTCTCCTTATTCTCCCTCACTTCAGCCAACCACCTCCTCCCATGTTCCACCACAGTAGACTGGTACTCCTGAGAGGATAGAGGGGCGTAGGCAGAAATCTTTAAAGGGGTTTTCCAATCAAAATAACACAACACCATATGATGATAGTATGCAGTATTATGCATGTGCCATTGTGCGTATCCCATGCATGCTCCACATGTCAGGGGGGGACGGGGACAATAGCAAACTGAATGGAAGGGGCAGGTATGTAGGCACATGGTACCCTAGATGTCTATAAAACACATTCAGTGCGGTGATGTATTCAGTATCATAGGGGGTTGTATAGTTAGGGGGGTCTGGGGGTATGCCCCCCCAGGGAAAATTTGAGTTTTTTGGTTATATGAGGTGGTAATTCAGGCCATTAAAGACCATTAGTGAAGGCCCAACGGTTGTTTCAGACACTCAAGTAGGGACTTCTCTACAGAAATTTACAATACCACTGGAATTTTTTGGGGATGGAATCTTGAGAGTTTGGGATGGAAGCTTCCTCACCCTCACTGGATAGATCGAACTGTGGAAATATATTATCCAACCAGTCCAGTAGTAGTAGTAGTAGTAGTAGTGTATATAGTGCACAAGAATATACCATAGATTGTGACACCATAACTTATGGCAAAAATGGTTTCCTTGAGTTGCGTTTGTAAATTCAGAAGCTTGACAAGCAACAAATACGTAGCAGGAGGATGACGAAATCGAATTCCTGAGAATATAGAATATAGGTATTAAGCAATTTGAAGTGATTATTATGATACAATTACCAATTGTATATTCTGTTCCTGCTCTGCTAGTGTTGCCTGGACAGGTATTATTTTATTTAGGCACTTTCTCCAGGGGGGTTCTCTGCCGACGTCCCTGGGATACTTGCTCATTTACTCCATAAGTGTGTGACCACACAAATACAAACACACACACACACACACACACACACACACACACACGCACGCACGCACGCACACACACACACACACACACAAACACACACACACACATACATCAAAATAAGACCATCTTACTGAACATGCTTCCTCAATGTCCATTAGGTTCTGGTCAGAGAAAACAATCTTCAAGTTTGGATGCTTCAGAGATTTGTTGAACACATAGTTCTAAAAGGCAGATATTGTGATAAATCACACACACACACACACACACACACACACACACACACACACACACACACACACACATACACACACACACACACACACACACACACACACACACACACACACACACACGTTTATATACACACACAAACACACAGACCACTGTGAAGTGGAGAACAGACATACACTAGGGTCACATTGCTTGAGCAACAATAGTGCTTTTCCACACATGAAAATCTGGTGGGCTACATTTGGAGACATGAAGACTGGAGCAAAGGGCTGATCAGTGAGGGAGTATCCTTCAAACCAGTAGGTGTGGTCTATAGGGCAAAGCAGAGACACTGACACCCCACATCTGTAGTCATGTCTGCCACACCATGCACACCTGACCACACACACATCCATACCCCTCACAGCCAACACCCTCACCCTTGCCTCTTGCAGCAAACACCCTCACCCTTGCCTTTTGCAGCCAACACCCTCACCCTTGCCTTTTGCAGCCAACACCCTCACTCTCACCTCTTGCAGCCAACACCCTCACCCTCACCTCTCGCAGCCAACACCCTCACCCTTGCCTCTTGCAGCCAACACCCTCACCCTTGCCTTTTGCAGCCAACACCCTCACTCTCACCTCTTGCAGCCAACACCCTCACCCTCACCTCTCGCAGCCAACACCCTCACCCTTGCCTCTTGCAGCCAACACCCTCACCCTTGCCTCTTGCAGCCAACACCCTCACCCTCGCCTCTTGCAGCCAACACCCTCACCCTTGCCTCTTGCAGCCAACACCCTCACCCTTGCCTCTTGCAGCCAACACCCTCACCCTCGCCTCTTGCAGCCAACACCCTCACCCTCACCTCTGGCAGTGAACACCTTCACCCTCACCTCTTCCAGCCAAGGCCCGTGGGTTCTCCTTCATCCCAAACTCTTCTTCATGGTCAATACAGACCCCAAAGAACACCCACTGTTGCATGTATCTAGAGGGAGGGGTCAACACAACTGAGGGGTGTGTCCACCAGTCCACACTCAATAGACCTGCCTACATAAGGAAGGACTTCATTGCACTCCTGAGCACAGCCAGAAGAAGACTGCTGTGAGAGGTCCCCATAGAGTGGAGGACAGCGTTGTACAGACCATCCAACACCAGCACTCCCTGTAAGGACCACATCACTCAATGTCACATGTGGAGATAGCACCCATGTCACACGCTACCTTGGGAAGGGAGGAGGGTACAAGAGGCCACGAAGAGTCCACTCCAAACAGCCCAGCCAAATGCCTACAATAGGACAGGGATTAGCCATCACCATGGAGACGGGATCCACTAAACCAACACACATACTTCAAATGTGAGAGTTCCTTATGCAGTGCTGTCCTTAGAGCAAGCAGTGATTTACACTTGTGAGAGTCTGTCAAATAGAATGACATGGTATGTGAATGGCCAACGAAAGGGCCCATTTAACACCTGACTTGACATCCTCACAACACCACACACACACTTGACATCCTCACAACACCTAACACACTTGACATCCTCACAACACCGCACACACTTGACATCCTCACAACACCACACACACTTGACATCCTCACAACACCGCACACACTTGACATCCTCACAACACCGCACACACTTGACATCCTCACAACACTGCACACACTTGACATCCTGACAACACCACACACACCTGACATCCTCACAACACCACACACACCTGACATCCTCAGAATTGACTTCACTAGGAGTTGTAGGAAGGACTGAAGAGCATTGGCCACACCTCTGTAGATCACACCCATACCCAACAAGACAGGTAATGACTGCTCCAAACGGTAGTAGAATGTTCCCATTCCTGCAAAGTAGTCCAGTAGGTTCCCACATGCCTGGTAGCTGGTCCCCAGCAGGTGGAGACCAGGGAGAGCATGGAACACAGCATCTTTCTGCATAGGGTGGGAGAAGACAAGGGAGAGGGGAGGGGAGGCGGAGGGGAGGGAGAAGAGGTGGAGAGGAGAGGAGGGAGGAGAGGGGAGGGGAAGGAGAGAGGGAAGGAGAGGAGGGAGAGGAGAGGGAGGAAAGAAGGGGAGGGGAGGGGGAAGGAGAGGAGGGAAGGAGGGGAGGGAGAGGGGAGGAGAGGGGGAAGGAGAGGAGGGAGAGGGAAGGGAGGAAAAAAGGGGAGGGGAGGGGGAGGAGAGGGGGGAAGGAGAGGAGGGAGAGGGGAGGGAGGAAAAAAGGGGAGGGGAAGGAGAGGAGGGAGAGGGGAGGGGAGAGAGAGGAGAGGGGGAAGGAGAGGAGGGAAGGAGAGGAGGAGAGGGGGAGGATAGGGGGAAGGAGAGGAGGGAGAGGGGAGGGAGGAAAAAAGGGGAGGGGAGGGGGAGGAGAGGAGGAAGGAGAGGAGGGAAGCAGAAGAGGAAGAGGGGAGGGAGGAAAAAAGGGAGGGGAGGGAGGGAGAGAGAATAATATATTACATTAACTGACAACAAAGGCTGGCATCCGTAAGTACTAACCCTATCCAAAACATAGTGTTTTGTCGGTGTGGCATGAAGAACAAGTAAGGTGGACTTCATAACATCCTCCATCCTACAAAGAGTAGTGCTAGGTGGACAGACTCCAGCTAGGGAATACAGCCCTCTCATGTATATTTCATGCACTTTGCCAAAAGCCTCTGGACCAGCTTCAGTGAGGTATGGCAGAGATCTGGAAAACATTATATTATGAGAAAGTCAAAAGTCACATGACTACCGCATGACCTCGCATAGGTGGCTGTAATATTAACATACCTTTGAAGGCCCTGGTTTGTGTGCTGAACGTGAGGTACTGTTAAGTCTAGTTGAGACCACACTGACAACGGGGAAATGGACAAGCTAACATCTTCCTCCGAGTAGTCAACCCCACTGTCAAAAGAGTCATCGTTGTGGTTTGGGTGCAGCTCCTGCAGTGAGTGTGTTGTGGTGTCAACAGGGTCCACCCTTGGGCTGACCCTCTCACTGCAAACAGGCAGAACACATGGCAATTGACAACCAGGAAGACTTGGTGGGAGGGAAAGGAAAAAGTTCTTTCCCAGAACACAGGGTCTGGAGAGGGCATGCAGTAAGGTTGTTGGCTCACTCTTTGATCTCTAACAAGAAAACAATACAGGATTAGCCAAAAGATCCAAAACAGGAGCATTTTCTTAGCATACGTACATGATACCATCCATTGAATCCCTTCCCTGGAGGACATGACAAGATGTTCCTGCTTTGTTCTTTGTACTTGAGAGACATCTCTGCCACCTTCTTCATGTCCCTACCAAGCTTATCTGAGAGAGTAACAGGGCCTGCTTCAAAGCCTGATGGATTTGACAGCTTGTGGAGGACATAAAGAATACTCTCCTTCCAATCCACATCTATATGGCAAACTTAAGAGTATAGCAAACTACAAAGCAACGCACTAGTGAAGGAAACGGGCTCACTGAAGAGGTGGAGGGCCTCCAAAGCTCTCTTCAGCTGTAAACCTTGTTGCTCTCTGCCCATTGCTTTAAGGTCGTACACATCTCCTAAGCATCTATCAGTGGAGTTCATCCCACTCTCCAACACCAGCTTACATTGTGGATACCAGCAATAACGCTTTAAAATTATGAGTTCAAAGGCAACCTTTAGTGCATTTCTGGAAAATCTCCTTTTCTTTACTTTCTCAGCGGCTAGCAAAGGTGAAGTGCGAGGTAGCGCACATAAGTCAAATAGGAGATCACCGCGCAAGTGTAAAACATTAAAGTCGTCATAAATTCCTTCTCCTAACAGTAACACGAGATCTCTCACGGTTTCCAGTCGCGCCATTTTACCCTGATCACGTGACCTTTCCATAAGATTCAAAATGGCTGCAAATATCGACTGTCTCGTCCAGTGATTCAACGAGCGCTCCTCAGCATGGATATCACATCGGACGGAGTGATGATCGAGGGACACATTTGTCCTAATTGTAAGAAGCTCTGCTCTGGAATCAATGACCTCCAGAAGCATTTTGACCAGTGCGACACACCGAACAAGATGGAGAGTTGGAAGAAAGACATGAGCAACCTTTTTGGAAAGATGAAGAATATGAAGAATCGGTTTAAAACTACTGTAGCTAACTCTGAGTTCTCTCTGTCTACTAGTGCGTCTTCTCCTGAAGAGGATGCGGAGATAAGCGGTGTTGTGACGAACGTTGTTGGTTGGAATAGGTTTGAGGGAGAGGATGTCCTAGGATCTACGACAAGATTGACTAATGACTTCCTGGACATGCGAGGGACGCACATCATTCGTGTCAGTGAGCGAACGTGTGCTCTTGTAAAGAATGTGCACAAGGTATGAGGTGTGTGGGTACATCCCAGTGCTATGGCAACGTACTCAATCATGTGCACTTCCTGTTGCTATGGTAACACTCTTTCCCTCCTTGTCTGATGTGTGTAGTTACTTGACATGCTGTCAAAGGAGAAGATTTCTACTCCAAAGAAACTGAAATGTGAGCAAATCTTTATGAGTTATCTGCATGAGTCAGTTACTGACACACCCATCACTCTGCACCCATCCAGCCCTCAGTCACCCTCACCCAGCACATCCAGCCCTCAGCCACCCTCACCCAGCACATCCAGCCCTCCACCACCCTCACCCAGCACATCCAGCCCTCAGCCACCCTCACCCAGCACATCCAGCCCTCAGCCACCCTCACTGAGTACATCCAGCCCTCCACCACCCTCACCCAGCACATCCAGCCCTCCACCACCCTCACCCAGCACATCCAGCCCTCCACCACCCTCACCCAGCACATCCAGCCCTCCACCACCCTCACCCAGCACATCCAGCCCTCCACCACCCTCACCATTGATACATGTATCCACCTTTGCTGTTAGCTACGGAGAAAGGAGCTGTGAAGTGGATTGATGATAAAGATGTACGCTACTGCCGAACCTGTTGCCGTGGTTTCGGCTTGAAGAGGCGTCGTCATCACTGTCGTGTATGTGGGGGGATTATGTGCAAAAGATGTTCTCATCACCTTGGTTACGGAGAAGCTGGTTAGTATATACCTGACCCATATACAAGGCAAGACCGCATCTGCCACAGACACTCCACACCTAAATACCTGTGGTTGTACTGATTGTCTCAATCAGGATGGTTTGCTATCACGCAGCCAGTCAACCATCACGCAGCCAGCCAACCATCATGCAGACAGACAGCAATCATGCAGACAGACAGCCATCATGCAGACAGACAGCCATCATGCAGACAGACAGCCATCATGCAGACAGACAGCCATCATGCAGACAGACAGCCATCATGCAGACAGACAGCCATCATACAGACAGACAGCCATCATGCAGCCAGTCAACCATCACACAGCCAGTCAACCATCACGCAGCCAGACAACCATCATGCAGCCAGCCAACCATCACGCAGCCAGTCAACCATCACACAGCCAGTCAACCATCACGCAGCCAGCCAACCATCACGCAGCCAGTCAACCATCATGCAGCCAGCCAACCATCACGCAGCCAGTCAACCATCACGCAGCCAGTCAACCATCACGCAGCCAGTCAACCATCACGCAGCCAGTCAACCATCACGCAGCCAGCCAACCATCATGCAGCCAGCCAACCATCACGCAGCCAGTCAACCATCACGCAGCCAGTCAACCATCACGCAGCCAGTCAACCATCACGCAGCCAGTCAACCATCACGCAGCCAGTCAACCATCACGCAGCCAGTCAACCATCACGCAGCCAGTCAACCATCATGCAGCCAGTCAACCATCACGCAGCCAGCCAGCCATCACGCAGCCAGTCAACCATCACGCAGCCAGCCAACCATCACGCAGCCAGCCAACCATCACGCAGCCAGCCAACCATCACGCAGCCAGTCAACCATCACGCAGCCAGTCAACCATCACGCAGCCAGTCAACCATCACGCAGCCAGTCAACCATCACGCAGCCAGTCAACCATCATGCAGCCAGTCAACTATCACGCAGCCAGTCAACCATCACGCAGCCAGTCAACCATCACGCAGCCAGTCAACCATCACGCAGCCAGTCAACCATCACGCAGCCAGTCAACTATCACGCAGCCAGTCAACCATCATGCAGCCAGTCAACCATCACGCAGCCAGCCAACCATCACGCAGCCAGCCAACCATCACATAGACAGCAAACTATATAGTACATCAATTCAACCATTCACATTATCATGGCTTCATCAGGCTTAGGAATACCAGGTGAATGGTGTGTGTGTGTGTAGCACACAGGTGACAGTTTGTGGGTGTGTTGTTAATAGGGTCTATGGTAGCACACAGGTGACAGTTTGTGATGTGTGTGTAGCACACAGGTGACAGTTTGTGGTGTGTGTTGTTAATAGGGTCTATGGTAGCACACAGGTGACAGTTTGTGATGTGTGTGTAGCACACAGGTGACAGTTTGTGATGTGTGTGTAGCACACAGGTGACAGTTTGTGGTGTGTGTTGTTATAGGGTCTATGGTAGCACACAGGTGACAGCTTGTGGTGTGTGTGTGTGTGTGTAGCACACAGGTGACAGTTTGTGGTGTGTGTAGCACACAGGTGACAGTTTGTGGTGTGTGTAGCACACAGGTGACAGTTTGTGGTGTGTGTGTAGCACACAGGTGACAGTTTGTGGTGTGTGTGTAACACATAGGTGACAGTTTGTGGTGTGTGTGTGTGTAGTACACAGGTGACAGTTTGTGATGTGTGTGTAGTACACAGGTGACAGTTTGTGATGAGCAATGATCCAGCAATAGGGGCTGGTATGCTCATCAAGCAAATCTGGTGTTCCTTCCTTATTCGGTCATTATTGGACCATTCCCTGGAACTGACTTGTTCAGTTCTCGGTTCTCACTCTTCTCTGTTCAGAGCTCATGTGCTTGTACAGCTGTGCCTATGCAGTGGTGCTTGTACAATGGTGCCTGTGCAGTGTTGTCAACATCTATATGTTCATGTGTTGTTGTTAGTATCTGTACATGTGTTGTCAGTATCTGTACATGTGTTGTCAGTATCTGTACATGTGTTGTTGTCAGTATCTGTACATGCTGTCACCACGCACACCTCCCCCCTTTCCTCCAGGCTTCATCATCACTCACAAGTTAGGAGTGAGAGTCGCCATACCCAGAAAGTCCCACCAAAAGAAGAGACGGACCAAGTCTGATGACGAGGATGAAGACCTTGAAGAAGTGGATGGCTTTCTTGTTTGCATGGAGTGTGACCTTTTGATGAGGAAGTGAGGGCCATTCACTTTCTGTATTCCTGCCATAAACAACTTGCCACAAAATGGCTGCCTTGCTGTCCTAATGGTGTGTGTGCATCACCTCTCCACTGGCTTCAGGAAGGTGGTGTATGCTTTAGGGCTGGCCCTTTGTGACTCAATGTGTCACTTTCCTGAAGTGCATGTCCTGTTCAGTGAAGGGGCTTATTTGTCCGTATTACATTACACTCTCGTCTTGTGCCCATTGACAGGCAGCTGAGGGTGGCAAGGGAAGCCGCTAGAGTGCCCCCACCAGTTATAAGACTTCACACTGTATGTGAGCCTGTTGAGTGTTTGTTTGTGCACACAACATGCACACACACACACACTGCACTTGACCATGTATTCACACACACACACACACACACACACACACACACACACACACACACACACTGCACTTGACCATGTATTCACACACACACACACACACACACACACACACACACACACACACACACACACACACACACACACACACACACACACACACACATCAGCACAAGTTTTGCCCATGGGGCTTGCTTCATTCATTGTCGTAATTTTAATTTGCACTTTGTTTTTTAGCGCATGATTGAAATTCGTTCCGAAATCAACTCACTAAAACCACACTATTTACGGATTTGTGAATCTCTACTGTAAGTTATGAGCTCTGTCTGCTGTTCACCACACCATTCACCACACCCCCACACCACTTACCACACCTCCACTCACCACACCATTCACCACACCATTCACCACACCTTAACACCACTTACCACACCTCCATCACACTTCCATTCACCACACCCCCAAACCACTCACCACACCTCCACCACACCTCCACTCACCACACCTCCACTCACCAAACCTCCACCACACCTATACTCACCACACCTACAGGGCTAGAAATAGCAGTCTGCCATCTGCCATTCTCCGAGCAAAACATGAATAGGCTGACCAAAATCAAGTTGGGTCAGCCATTTTGCTGACCAACACTTCTCTGTATATAAAATCCTCACAACTACTGAAACTGAGACCCAGGCCTCCAATACTGGGCTATTACAGTCAAGCAACAATTCATTGTGTCAATCCCACATGGTCTGGTGTTAGAGATTCCATTAATTAATTGTGCGCATTACAAAAACACTGATAACCAAAAATGGCTGACCAATTTTCAAAACGTCCTACCAATATAATTCTGGGTCAGCCGTTTGTCCTAGCAAACATCAAATGCTATTTCTACCACTGCACCTACACTCACGACACCTACACTCACCACACCTACACCACACCTCCACCACACCTACACTCACCACACTTCCACCACACCTACACTCACCACACCTACACTCACCACACCTACACCACACCTACACTCACCACACTCCACCACACCTACAATCACCACACCTCCACCACACCTACAATCACCACACTTACACTCATTCCACCCTCACCTTGTATCTAAAGGGCTGGAGAGACCTCCTTTACTTTAGATAGAGCACAGACTGAGCGAGTTAGAATTGTCAAAGCTTGTGAAAGCTTTGATGGAATCAGGTGTGTGCTTACATGTATTGTACTTTTCTGATGTGAGTTGTTCACGAGTTCCCTCTCTCACACACAGCAAACGCATCCTCTCGCTATGTGCAGCCCCAGGGAAGGATCCCATCTCACCCAGGGAAGAGAAACTCTATAAGAACATTCGTCAGGCAGCAGCTTCCTTCTTGCAAACAAACATGATCTACCTTCAGCCCTTGCCTAAGCCAGAGGAACTCCAGGAAATGAGGGAGGCAAGAGAGAGGGAAAGACAAGAGGCAGAAAGAAGAGAAGCAGAAAGAAGGAGGGAGCGCAAAGAACAAGCAGAAAAACTGAAGAAAGAGGCTGCTAAGCAGAAATGCCAGGCCATACAAAACATGGATGGCAGTGAGTCATTAGACTCCGCCTTGTCTGGTCACAGTGGAGGGAAGGGAAAGGGGGAATCTGGTGATGTTGCCTGGGTTCCCGAGTCAAACCCTGTAATTAAGGAGGAGCACGATCCCTTCCTTCTCCAGTACCAGCGTCTAGTGGGCTACATTGAACAAGCTCACAAAGCAAACAGGCTGGACGAAGTGGAAGCACTCGAGATATCTCTCAGGCAAATTGAACGGGAAATTATTGAGAGGAAATATCAAAATGTTGACAGACGGTAGTTTCCCTACAGCCTTGGATTTTTTAATACGAATGGTGTTTTGTGCATGTGTTTACCTGCATGTATGACAAATATTTCTGCATTGTAATTTTCTATAATGTATCATAGTGCGTAATGTAAGGCAAGACACCATGGAGGAGGTAGTCCACGGCTGTGCACAATCTTGTGGCCAGCATAGCACGTGCTTCTAATGCAGCATTGGTGCATGTAGTACTGTATAAATGAAAGTTAATATAGTGTATGTACTGTATAAATGGAAGTCATAATGTCATTTGTGCATACATGCAAATTTGGGCCATGTATCCACCCAAAGGAGTCAGCCTGTACATGGAAGCATAGCCCGCATGCATGCATGATCATCCTATGGAGACTCTTTAGTGGTATGCTCTAGATCCTTACAACACGACATCATGAGCAACTGTGACCAGGAGCACCATTCATCGTGCTTGTTAAGATGAATAAGATCTAGCCCACCAAGCGCCATATCAGGCGCCAAAGAAGCTACCAGGGAACGCAGTATTATTGGTAATACGATTAGTCAAAGTGGATTACTCATGGTCTGACAAGCGTGATGATTGCCATTCATCCCGCCCACGTGCAGCTAACGATGTAAGGTCGATATTGAACCCAATGCCTTTAGACAGGAACAGCGAACACAGCATTCGCTGTGTGAATGAGGAGAAGCCACTGACGAAGACCGCAGCTCAATGAGTGAATGAAGGAATAACGAAGTTGTTGGAAGACCACTCGAGTTGGCTATTGTGTTGGCATACCATAATCCAATGTAGACCACATCCATTCTAGAAGTGCTCGCACGCTGCAATGGTTTCGTCAACAAATGAGCAGTTGCCACTGTCTTGTCCGTAGATCCGGTCTAAACCTAGGCCTTCCTATACTCGAACACCTAAAAATAGTCGTGTACGTACAGATGGGTCGCTCAGTTGGTCACGTGATCTCGTGTATCGCTTGCGGAAGAAGAAATGGCTTCCAGGAGCTATAAGAGTCGGTTGTTGGCCGCTCTCCTCCTCATCAGTCGTAGTAAAGAGGCTCCGGATACAGAGCGGACATGCAGTCGATTGCTTTCTCACTCTCCTTACTACTTTCCATCGCTTTTGTGGCATTTGCCCAAGGTGAGCTCGCAAAGCAAGCACGACCTTGCATATAGTGCGCGTGCGAGGCGCTTGCTTGCTGGCCAGTGATCAGGTTCTTTAGTGCACGAGCATGTCTTGCATGTAGCACAATCAATTAATGTACTGCATACGATGTGGCTGTGTGCACTGTTGTTATATGTGTATGCCGTTTGCTAAATCCTGATCGGTTTTCCTTGCATTTGCAGATTTTGGCAGTTTCTTTGATAACCCTCAAAACATCCGTGATGTCATCCGAGAGGTAAGATCAGAGATGGACAAAGCAAAAGAAATGATGCGAAGGTTGGATGAGGCTCCAATGGACTACAACAATATGTCCCCAGGTGAAGTTTTCAGAAGATTCTTCAAGAGGACCTCCCGTGGTGCAAGAGAGATTGCCGACAGCAGAAAGATGATGGAGAGAATGGTTGAGCTGATTGATGAGCGACGTGAATGGCGAGGACGCCCTGGTAGTGGTATACCCAGTGAAGTCATGGATGAATTGGTGGAGGCTTCACTGTGCAATGTTGCTGCCCCTCGCTGTAACCCAGGTGATGAGTTCAGATCCATCAACGGAACATGTAATGACCTTAATGACCCATTGGAAGGGTCTGCCTTCAATCCCTTTCGACGACTCCTTCCTTCGGCCTATGAAGATGGCATAGGACAGCCAGTAGGCTTTCTTCAGGCTTTCAACTTGGGAAACCCGCGTCCTTTTGCTGCACCACGTCCCTCAGCCAGGCTAATCAGTCAGCAAGTCATTCGAGACTTGAACATACCACAGAACGATGCTACCTTGATGTTGATGCAGTGGGGACAGTTCATTGATCACGATTTTGCTTACCTCATTGAGGCCAGTGTGTTGGAGCCAGAAGAAGAGGAGTGTGAGGGATGCGACCCTATTGGAGAGTGTATCCCTATCCAGGTCAGAGATGATGACCCTGACTTTGGTATTAACACACCAAATCGGGCCAACTGTATTCGCTTTGAACGTGCTGCTGCTGTATGCAGACCACAGATTCCGGGGATATTCAACCCTCGAGAGCAGCTCAACCAAATCACTAGTTGGCTTGATGCTTCCATGGTCTATGGATCTCTAGACGAGGAACAACCACTGTTAAGAAAATTTACAGATGGTGAACTTCTTGAGACAATGATCCCTGTTAATGGAATACCAGCAAGATTCATGCCCATTGATCCTGCTCCTAGGATGCCCTGCCTCCCGCCACGCCCATGTTTCCGTGGTGGAGATCTTCGAGCCAACGAGCAGCAGGGACTGGCAGCCATGCACACCATTTGGGTCCGTTACCATAACAACCTTGCAAGGAAACTAGCCAAACTTAATCCAACCTGGGATGATGAGAGATTGTTTCAAGAAACACGAAAGATAGTGTATGCCACTGTAGAAGCAATCACCTTCAATGCCTACCTCCCTCGTATGATGGGACAGCAAGCCTTTGATAGATTCATTGGTCCTTACACAAGATATGATCCTCGACAAGATGGAGATCTCATCAACGCATTTGGTGCAGCAGCTTATCGTATCGGTCACAGTCAAGTACAACCTCTACTACTAAGGTTGAATGCCGATGGGAGCAGCATCCCTGAGGGACCACTCAACATGGAGCTTGCATTCTTCAACCCGGATGAGCTGGTTCGTGGAGGTGGCCCAGAACCTCTACTGCGAGGACTTTTGAAGGCTGAGTCACGCAAGATTGATGAGTTTGTAACCCGAATACTCACAACTCGTCTGTTTGCTCAGAGTAATCCTGAGAGGATTGGAACAGATCTTGTTTCCCTTAACATCAACAGAGGTAGAGACCATGGCATTCCCTCCTACAGAGTGTTCAGAAACTTCTGTACCAACCAGCTCGGACTGCGAGGGGTTGTCAATGCGGATGTTAGAGGGAGATTTTTGAAACTTTATGGCTCAGAGGATGATGTTGACCTTTGGCCAGCTGGGCTAGCAGAGGCGCCTGTACCCGGGGGATTACTGGGACCAACATTTACTTGTATCTGGGCCTTGACCTTCAAAGCCATGCGCGAGGGAGATCGCTTCTGGTACGAGAACCCTGGAGTCTTTACACCAGAACAGCTGTCAGAAATCAGGGAAAAAGCCACCCTTTCCAGTGTGATCTGTAATGCATCCCCAGACATTGGCAGGGTCCCACCTGATGCCTTCAGTGCCACTGAAGCTCCAGTTGGCTGTGACCTTATTCCCCAGATTGACCTACAGAAGTGGAGTGAAACACCTGAGAAGAGATGTTGGATTAAAGTGCAGACCGACGGCCCGGCTAGCAGAAGGTCAGTTGTTCGCTCGTTGTATCGCTACACAGCTGATGCCTACAGCTGGAAGAAAGGAGAAGAAGAGACAACTGAACCAGCTGGAGTGTCACTTCAGGCAGCTTGTGTTGAGTTCCAATGCCCCACTTCAGAAGCACCTGTCACTGTTGCTGTGCAGGCGTACTCTCCAACAGTCACATACACAAGGTCAATACCTTCTGAAAACCTACCTCCCAATAAAAACAGTGGGAACATCTACAAAGCAAACCTTCCTGTGCGATTTGGCCCAGCATTTGGTGTTTATGAAAGTGAGGAAGAGTGTAGAAGTGGAGGATTTGCTCTTTCAACCGGTGGCCAAATGAACGCACTCAGTGGAATTGGTGTGAAATTCACCTCCAGCTAGAATAGTTTTCCAACTGATTCATACTGAACACTAGGCCAGCCAAACTTCTGCTATTTACTGTGTAAAGATATTGTCAGATTTAACTTAATGTGATATTGATGGATGGTGAAATGTTACTGGCATTGCAAATTATTGTACATAATAATTATTATAGGATATATTATACTATGTGCAAGTATATTGTGCTATATTATGCCACAGACATATTATAGTAAATTGTATGTATGGTTAGCTATAGAAGTATCTGATATGATAATATAATACATCAATCATGCAATAATAATTATTATAGTCCACGTACAATGCCATAAGGCACTAGGACACACACAATAGTCCAGTGGACCACCGCACACCAGTGGACCACCGCACACCAGTAGACCACCGCACACCAGTAGACCACCGCACACCAGTGGACCACCGCACACCAGTAGACCACCGCACACCAGTGGACCACCGCACACCAGTGGACCACCGCACACCAGTAGACCACAGCACACCAGTAGACCACCGCACACCAGTGGACCACCGCACACCAGTAGACCACCACACACCAGAGGACCACTGCACACCAGTGAACCACCGCACACCAGTGGACCAGTGGACCATCACACCAGTGGACCACCGCACACTAGTGAACCACCACACACCGGTGGACCACCACACACCAGTGAACCACCGCACACCAGTGAACCATCGCACACCAGTGAACCATCGCACACCAGTGGACCATCGCACACCAGTGGACCATCGCACACCAGTGGACCATCGCACACCAGTGAACCACCACACACCAGTGAACCACCACACACCAGTGAAGGACTGCACACGCATGTACCAATGAAAGCAATATATCTTAAACCAATTAGTCCATAAAAGTTACATGCTTTCAAACAGGTCTGCCCATATGGAGTACAGCTTGGACATCACTTAAATTATGCACTACATTGGACCATGGCTATATTGTAATTACTAAGTATTATCATTATCTATGGTATTACAGTATGTATCATTTGGATTTTGACAAGTTTATGTAGTCAGACGCCCAGGGCCTCAAGTGGAGGCCGTTAGGGCGTCTGGAAAAGTGACTGACTACGCGAGACTACTTGAGCTCGAAATGCTCAGAGCCAGGTACCAGTACCGTGTTTCCCGTTTCTTCAGAAGACAAAGACCTTTGCAAAGGTTCTTATCTCATTCGGGTCCTCTTCTAGTTCGCGCGCCTCCTTTCTCTCCAATGGACAAGAAAGTCCTCGTGATAGGTTCGGGCCACGTGTCGGGCCCTGTCCTTCAGTACCTAGCGGAGAAGACTGGGTACAGCGTTGCCCTTGGTGAGCCATCCCGCGCGCGGGATACTCGAACATGCTCTCTAATTCCCTCCTGTCTTGTTGTAGGGACGGACAAGGTAGATGAAGGCAAAGCTCTTTTGGAGCGACTCAAGTCGAACTGGAAGAGAAGAGTCTCTTTGGTGAAGGTGGACGTTCTAGATGCGGAGAAGTTGAGCGACACAGTCAGCAAGCACGATCTTTGCATAAGGTCAGCCTTTGATATAGGGCGCTTAATTGTGGATTAATTAGAACAAAAATGAACGAGATAGACCATAATGCATCGTATTAATTATATAAACTGCAAGAAATCATGTACGGGAACTTGCAAAACCAAGGACTCAAGCATTTGAGGAATTTGCAGGCTTGCAAGGTTACAATTGGGTATCAGGGTATCTTATTTAGACTGGGAAGCCTTTAGCCATGGGCTATTCTGACAGGCACCCAGTAGAAAAGAAAACAAAACAATACAATAATTATAAAAGTAAAAGTAAAAGTAAATACAAAATTTATAATTAAAATAAATTATTCATTCGATTAATAATTAGATAATATAAGAGTACGTAGTGAGTAGTGTAGACAAATTACAAACATGCAACTAGAAGAGCAGAGAGATCATGCACGTGCAAGGTAATATGAAGGTGAGTCAAGTAGAATAAAAAAGGTCATGCGTGAGTGTTGAATATGGCAGAGAGCCAGAGTATTATGGACCTGCTGTTTGGAAGGGGAGGGAGCCAGTGTGTTGTGGACCTGCTGTTTGGTAGGGGAGAGAGCCAGGGTGTTGTGGACCTGCTGTTTGGGAGGGGAGAGAGCCAGGGTATTGTGGACCTGCTGTTTGGGAGGGGAGAGAGCCAGGGTGTTGTGGACCTGCTGTTTGGGAGGGGAGAGAGCCAGGGTGTTGTGGATCTGCTGTTCTGAAGGGAAGAGAGCCAGGGTGTTGTGGACCTGGTGTTTGGAAGGGGAGAGAGCCAGGGTGTTGTGGACCTGCTGTTTGGGAGGGGAGAGAGCCAGGGTGTTGTGGACCTGCTGTTTGGAAGGGGAGAGAGCCAGGGTGTTGTGGATCTGCTGTTCGGAAGGGAAGAGAGCCAGGGTGTTGTGGATCTGCTGTTCTGAAGGGAAGAGAGCCAGGGTGTTGTGGATCTGCTGTTCTGAAGGGAAGAGAGCCAGGGTGTTGTGGATCTGCTGTTCGGAAGGGAAGAGAGCCAGGGTGTTGTGGATCTGCTGTTCTGAAGGGAAGAGAGCCAGGGTGTTGTGGATCTGCTGTTCGGAAGGGAAGAGAGCCAGGGTCTGAGATGGTCAGGCTATGCACAAGTTGTGTACTGCCAAGCACATGACCAAGCAAACAAATCTCTAGTGAGGTGAACTGAACTCCTTCATTCATTGTGTCATTAAAAAGGACAACCCTTCGGCATTGCTGATTCATATGAAAGTGTACCAAAAATATATATTTGAGTCTTGTTTCAACAACCCCTTTTGGGGACTATAGAAAACATTCACCATAACAAGGTGTTCACTGTGGCAGGGCATGCAAAGTGCTGCCTATCGTTTGTAATTTTACATCATTGTCATTACATACCAAGTATCTGTGATGAACTGATTGCAAAATTGCAGTATTGTTACTTAATGTGCATTGCCCAAGGTCCCATTCCTTTAACTAAGTTAATGTGTGTGGTAATGGTATGTGTGGTGTGGTGTGTGAGGTAATGGTGTGTGTGGTATAGGGTATAGGGTATAGGGTATTCTTATTCTTATTTAACCTGGGGAACCTTTAGCCAGAGGCTACTGTAAGTGGCACCCAGAAAGGTGGTGTGGTGTGTGTGGTGTACATGGTGTGTGTGTGTAGTGTGGTGTGTGTGGTGTGGTGTGTGTGGTGTGGTGTGTGTGGTGTACATGGTGTGTGTGTGTGGTGTGGTGTTTGGTGTGTGTGTGTAGTGTGGTGTGGTGTTTGGTGTGTGTGTGTGTGTAGTGTGGTGTGGTGTTTGGTGTGTGTGTGTGTGTGTAGTGTGGTGTGGTGTGTGGTGTGTATGTAGTGGTGTGTGGCGTGTGGTTATGTGGTGTGTGTAGTGTGGTGTGGTGTGGTGTGTGCATTTAGTGGTTTGTGGTGTGTGTGTGCAATGTTGGGGGTAACTAAATACCAAAGTAATATATTACGTAATATTATTACTTTTGCAGGAATTAAGTAATATAACTAAATACCTGTCTTGCAACTAGTAATATATTACAATTAGCTCTGTGGGGAAAGTAACGCATTACCAAATCATAAAACTAAGTAAATTTGTGGCTATAATAATGGTTATAAGTGAAAGCAGAGCTTCTGTCATCAAGGACGCCACAGAATTGTTGGTGAGATGGTCACATTATTAGTGCTCTGGGCTGCACTACATCTACAGTTTACCAGCAGATATTGTCTTGGTTGTGAAATCTACCACATTTGTTTGACGAATGGTCAAGTCTGATTCTAACATTCAATGATCCTACATGCTGTGTTTATGTTCACCTTTAGGAGGGTTGAAATTTTCACTGGGTTGCAACTTGGGGATAGCTTACGGGAGTAAATGTAATCTGTAATATTGTTATTAGTTACATTTATTATTGAGCAGTATGTAACTGTAACGCATTACAAGTTTTCATAGTAATATGTAATATGTAACGAGATTACTTTTCAGAAGTAACGACCCCAACACTGGTGTGTGTGTGTGTGTAGTGTGGTGTGGTGTATGTGTGTAGTGTGGTGTGGTGTCTGATGCTGTCCATTTCCACAGTCTTGTTCCACAGCGGTTCCATGTGCATGTCCTAAGACAGTGTATGGACCACAGTGTCCACCTCATCACTCCAAGCTACTCCAACCTGGAGTTCGAGGAGGGGGCAGGGCCTGCCAAGGACAGGGGTGTGGTTGTGCTCTGTGAGCTTGGATTGGATCCTGGGATAGACCATATGTTGGCTATGGAGTGTATTGACCAGGCCCACTCAGAGGGTGGAGAGGTGAGAGGGGTATCCCGTGTACCTAATCACACCCACTTGGGGCAGGGAGGAAGAGGGTCCCACATGCTGCATCAAGCCTGCTCAACATGCTTGGAGGGAGGGTTGTCCCTGGTTTCTCACACCCAACTGCACTCACATATTGTGACAGATGGTTCTGCACACCTGACCACACCACTCATAGTGGGGATTGTCCCATACACCTGACCACACCCACTCATAGTGACGGATGGTCCCATACACCTGACTACACCCACTCATAGTGGGGATGGTCCCATACACCTGACCACACCCACTCAGTAGCCTGTCTGGTAGGGGGATGGTCCCATACACCTGACCACACCCACTCAGTAGCCTGTCTGGTAGGGGGATGGTCCCATACACCTGACCACACCCACTCAGTAGCCTGTCTGGTAGGGGGATGGTCCCATACACCTGACCACACCCACTCAGTAGCCTGTCTGGTAGGGGGAGTGGTCCCATGTACCTTAACAGAATATCCTCTCCATCATTTGACAGATTGTCTCCTTCATCTCCTACTGCGGTGGGCTGCCTGAGCTCAATAACAACCCACTTGGATATAAGTTCAGGTGTGTTAGTGTGTGCATTCATGCACGTGTTGTACAATAACATTATTTTACCTTGTCTTTAGCTGGAGTCCACGTGGAGTGCTTATGAATGCCATAAATCCAGCCAAGTATATTTACAATGGAGAGGTTGTGTGTATGTGTGTATGTGTGTGTGCGTGCGTGGGTGTGGGTGTACGTGGGTGTGTGGGTGTCATATTATTTATTGTGTACTGAGTGGTCTGTTGTGTACTGAGTGGTCTGTTGTGTACTGAGAGGTCTGTTGTGTACTGAGAGGTCTGTTGTGTACTGAGTGGTCTGTTGTGTACTGAGAGGTCTGTTGTGTACTGAGTGGTCTGTTGTGTACTGAGTGGTCTGTTGTGTTTGAGTGGTCTGTTGTGTACTGAGTGGTCTGTTGTGTACTGTGTGCACGTGGACTTGTATGGTTGGACCAGATTTGATGTTGTTCATCCAGTTGGTGGAGATCCCCCCAGGAGGAGAACTCATGAGGAACAGCAAGGACGTCACTGTGTGTGGCAAACAGTTTGAAGGGATACCCAACAGAGACTCCACCAAGTACAAATCTCTCTATGGTATCCACTCAGCGAGAACACTCCTTAGAGGCAGCCTTAGGTACAAGGTAAGCTGCTGGGGGTGTGGTCAGGTCCAGTGTGGGTGTGGTTAGGTGCAGTGTGGGTGTGTTGATGTGTGTGTTGTTCTCTCCCCCCCAATGTAGGGCTATGCTAACATACTGTATGGTCTGAAACAACTCGGTCTGATTGACGGAGAGGACCACCCAAGACTGCAGAAGGATTCAGCACTAGTCACATGGGTTAGCTGGGGTGGTGGGTGGGTGTGAGGGGTAGTGCAGATGTATGAGGAGTATGAGGAGTGTGAGGAGTAGAGGAGTGTGGAGTGTGAGGAGTAGAGGAATGTGATGAATGTGATGAGTGTGAGGAGTGTGAGGAGTGTAAGGAGTAGAGGAGTGTGAGGAGTAGAGGAGTGAGGAGTGTGAGGAGTGAGGAGTATGAGGAGTAGTGTGAGAAGTAGCATGAGGAATTGAGGAGTGTGAGGAGTAGAGCGTGAGGAATTCAGGAGTGTGAGGAGTAGTGTGAGGAGTGTAAGAGGTGTGAGGGGTGTGTGGAGTGTGAGGAATAGAGAAGTGTGAAGAGTGTGAGAAGTGTGAGGAGTTTGAGGAGTGTGTGAGGAGTGGAGGAGTGTGGAGTGTAAGGGACGTGAGGAGTAGAGGAGTGTAAGGGGTGTGAGGAGTAGAGGAGTGTGAAGGGTGTGAGGAGTAGTGTGAGGGGTGTGAGGAGTAGAGGAGTGTGAAGGGTGTGAGGAGTAGTGTGAGGGGTGTGAGGGGTGTGAGGAGTAGTGTGAGGGGTGTGAGGAGTGTGAGGGGTGTGAGGAGTAGTGTGAGGGGTGTGAGGTGTTGTGTCTCCATAATACTTTTGTAGAGAGATGTACTAGCAATGTTAATAGCCAAATCAGATGTTCGCAGTGCAAGTTTGGAGGAGGCTGTTTTGCAAGCATTGCAAGGGAAAGCAGATGTATTTCAAGCAATCAAAGAGTAAGATGTGCTAACCCTAATACTTCACCAGCTCAACACTACCCTCATACATACCACCCACACACACTCTCCCCAACCTGTCACTCCCCATCCATGTATCCAGGTTGGGGTTGCTGTCAGACACTCCTGTGGTGTGCAGGGAGACACCAGTCGATACCCTGGCTGCCCACCTGACCCCCCTGCTGGAGTACAGTGAGTTCCCAAGCAGTATGTGTGTGCACTGTAGTGCTGATACCCCCCCCCCCCCCCACACACACACACAGAGCATGGAGAGAGGGACATGATAGTGCTGCAACATGACATAGACATTAGATATCCCAACCACAAGAAAGTAAGTGTATTGATTGTGTATGTTATATGTTAGCAGACCAGTCGATCCACCTACCCTCTCCCCCCCAGGTCCGTCGCACCATATCCTTAGAGGCCTTCGGACACCCAGCTGATGGACACTCGGCTATGGCACTCACTGTTGGACTGCCTGTTGCCATGGCAGCAAGACTCATCTTAGAAGGTTTGTATCATAAGTACATGTTGATGTAATACCAGCAGCAAGTACTGCAGGAAGTACTGCAGGAAGTACTGCAGGAAGTACTGCAGCAAGTACTGCAGGAAGTACTGCAGCAAGTACTGCAGGAAGTACTGCAGCAAGTACTGCAGGAAGTACTGCAGGAAGTACTGCAGCAAGTACTGCAGGAAGTACTGCAGGAAGTACTGCAGCAAGTTCTGCAGCAAGTTCTGCAGCAAGCATGCATGTACATGCTGTGAAGTTCTGGATATGAGGATGTTTATGCTTGTGAGCACATCACCAGGTCACATTGGTTCACAGGATACTGTGTGCCCTGTGGTTTTGTGGGGTTATACTTGCATTAGTTGCAGATTGAAACTCTTCCATGAAAGATCACATTGGGCTCTTAAGCAATAGCAAAAACATGTCTTTCTACAAATTTAAAATGTGAAAATTGGTAAAATGTCTTACAATTTTTTTTAAACCTCACAAAACTTAAAATGTGTATGTGCAAGGCTAGGCAAACTAATACTGTATAGCGGAGGGTTTTCAGAGTCCTCAGTATTTATTCAAATGTGATTCACTATAGCTGGTTAAGTCTGCAGTATTTCACTAAAATTTGTATGTATGTACTCATTTAGAGAAGATTAAAGGCCCAGGGCTACTATTTCCACTGACAAGAGATGTATATGGTCCCCTACTGAGAGAGCTGAGAGCTTCCTCACAAGACTGGGCTACATGGATGGAGTCGTCTTGTGACATTGACTGATCGTTATGTCTGCCTTGGCTTCTCAATTCTTCTTTATGTTATGTGTGTTGTGTGGAAATGGCTGTCACCACTTGGTATTGGTGTCAGGTATCATGATGAGTGCAGTATAACAATTGTTTGTAGTCAACAATATTTGACAAGACACCATGTAGTCAACAGTCAAGTACTGGATTCCGACTGGTCCTCCTCACCTGGGGGCACAGGATGCTCTGGTATGGTCTGCAGATGGGGAGGGAGGGAGTGTGTGTGGAGGTGGTGAGGGAGTGTGTGTGTGTGTGTGTGTGTGTGTGCAGGTGGGGAGGGAGTGTGTGTGTGCAGGTGGGGAGTGTGTGTGTGTGTGTGTGTGTGTGTGTGTGTGTGTGTGTGCGCGCGCGCAGGTGGGGAGGGAGGGTGTGTGTGTGTGTGTGTGTGTGTGCAGGTGGGGAAGGAGTGTGTGTGTGTGCAGGGGTAGGGAGTGTATGTACAGGTTGGGAGGGAGTGTGTGTGCACAGGTGGGGAGGGAGTGTGTGTGTGCAGATGGGGAGGGAGTGTGTGTGTGTGCAGATGGGGAGGGAGTGTGTGTGTGCAGGGGTAGGGAGTGTATGTACAGGTTGGGAGGGAGTGTGTGTGCACAGGTGGGGAGGGAGTGTGTGTGTGCAGATGGGGAGGGAGTGTGTGTGTGTGCAGATGGCAGTGTTGTGGCAATGGTAGTTAGTAATTGTAATCAATTGTAGTTAGGTATACATTTGCCAGTAATGGTAATGTGATTGTAATGGAGCTGTTTCAGTCTCAGAGTAGTTGTATGGTAGTTGGTATTCTTTTGCTATTTGCATCAAATTACACAATTACGTACCATGCAACTACTGTGATGGATATTGCGTATATCTGTGAATATATTTTGCCCCCTAAGAAGGTAGATTTTTGCTAGTTTGAGGCTATTTTCTGTGCTACAGTTAACCGGGTGGCGGGTGGAAACGGGAAATAACAATCATATGATTTAGACCATCACATACGTATATGAAATCTAGGTAGGGTGTAACAACTTTTGCAAGCATCCAAGAATTAATCTGTAATTAGTAACTGTAATTGCAATTGTAGAAATGTAGTTGTAATGGTAATTGATTACTTTAGTGGAGATCAGTAGTGGAAATGGTAATTGTAATGCTTTGATACCGAGATAATTGCAATGGTAGTTGATTGTGATACCCCTGTAATGGCCACAACACTGGCAGATGGGGAGGGAGTGTGTGTACAGGTGGGGAGGGAGTGTGTGTACAGGTGGGGAGGGAGTGTGTGTAAGTAGGAGGGGAGGGAATGTGTGTGTAGGTGGGGAGTGCATGTGCAGGTGGGGAAGGAGTGTGTGCAGGTGGGGAGGCAGTGTGTGTGTGCAGGTGGGGAGGGAGTGTGTGTGTGCAGGGGAGGAGTGTGTGCAGGTTTGGAGGGAATATGTGCAGGTCAGGAGGGACTGTGTGTAGGTTGGGAGTGTGTGCAGTTGGGGAGGGAATGTGTGCAGGTCGGGAGGGAGTGTGTGCAGGTCAGGAGGGAGTGTTTGTAGGTGAGGAGGGACTGTGTGTAGGTTGGGAGTGTGTGCAGTTGGGGAGGGAATGTGTGCAGGTCGGGAGGGAGTGTGTGCAGGTCAGGAGGGAGTGTTTGTAGGTGAGGAGGGACTGTGTGTAGGTTGGGAGTGTGTGCAGTTGGGGAGGGAATGTGTGCAGGTTGGGAGGGAGTGTGCGTGCACAGGTGGGAGGGACTGTGAGTGTAGGTGATGAGGGAGTGTGCACAGATGGGGAGGACTGTGAGTGTAGGTGATGAGGGAGTGTGTGCAGGTGGGGAGGGAGTGTGAGTGTAGGTGATGAGGGAGTGTGTGCAGGTGATGAGGGAGTGTGTGCAGGTTGGGAGGGAGTGTGTGTGTAGGTGGGCCAGGTAGGATAGCATGATGGTGATATGGGATCGATGCAGAGGAAATGCACAACACAACCCTGAAGGCATACCAAATCAGGTCGATACACGTTATGAACAAGAGCGGCTCCAGCAAACATGGACAGAATAGCTGACAGGGCAAACAAGGAGTAACGAGTCCAGCTCAAGACTGCTGGCATCTTTGTCTTTTTACTTCAAACTCTTTTGGTATCTCTTCTCTGCTTCCTTGCGGAGGACCGTGTCATCTACACACAACACAGATGACAAAATATTGTTGAAACCAAATAAACTTACCCCTCAGTGATCACTAGGCACAGTAGTATATCACATACGCACGTACACTACACTCTACATGCAACAGAGCTCGCACAAGTAGAAAAACTCCCTTTTAATTTGCACTGTTGCAGTGAAAGATTTGAACCGAACAGGTAATAGAGTCACACATAAACTAACAGAACGTTTCTTTTCCAACTCTAACGTTGATCATAAACCACTCTATGCCTGCTCCTACCGCGAAAAATAAAGGCAACGTTCTGAATACTCCAAGCTGTTTCCACAGCGCCATCTGCAAGAGGCGTGGCCCAAGATGTAAATAAAGGGTCTACCTTGGGACCGCACAATCATCGATAGCTGCTTCGAGTTCTTGACTCATCCTGTACTGTTAAGTAGTATGCCAGGGAAGAAGCGAAGTACAGAAGAAGACGGTAGTGAGAAGAAGAAGAAAAAGACACTAGATTCCAAGTTTGGTGGTATGACCGAAGAAGAAGTAATGCAAAAGTTCCTTCCGGATCACCTAAAAGATGATTTGGATGTGATCTTCGTGAGTACAAGACCGCCAATGATATGCGGTTGCACATGAATTGAATTGGAAGTGCTTTGTTTGAGAACGTGATGCTTCTGTTTAGATTGGTATCAACCCTGGTTTGTACTCGGCGTACACGGGACACCACTACAGCAATGCTAGCAACCATTTCTGTGAGTATTAATGCTCTGTGCCTAGTCTGACGTAGCTAGACCCATTCTCCCCGTGACTGACGGGTCTGGCTACGTCAGACTACTCTGTACCCTTTTGATAAGGGTTGAGATGGGGGATCACCTAGTTCGACTTTCCCCCTAACCCTGTAGGGCCCTGTCTGTATGAGTCTGGGCTGATTCCGCACAAAATGACGCACAAGGAGGATGCGCAGTGCCTCGATTATGGGATAGGATTCACAAATATTGTTCCAAGAACAACTCGAAGCAGCAATGACCTCACCAGGTTAGGGATAATCCCCAATTGTTGCAGGAAATTAAACTGTGTTGTGTGCTTTTGTGAGGAGCTTAACCATGTTTTGTGCCTCCAAGCTTAACTGTGTTTTGCATTGTGTGTTGTGTTCAGAAAGGAGATTAAGGAATGGTCTAAAGTGATGCTGGAAAGGATGGCGCAATTGAGACCTCTAGTTCTCTGTTTCAATGGGAAAGGTATTTATGAGATCTACTCTGGGAAGAAATGTGAGGTGGGAATCCAGGGGAAACTACCTGGCACAGAGACAGTGAGTGTATTCAGGCATGCATAGTTGATGCATTGTCAATAGTGGTACTAGTCAGAGCTGCATACAGGATCCGGGACTGGGGGGATTGAGCTTCCTAAAATCTTAGGGGGGGGG
>CAUJGJ010000065.1:2721995-2734995 GCA_963170055.1 Halisarca cf. caerulea | reverse complement strand
GGGGGGGCAATGCAATACGGGAGTGTATATTATACAGTAGGTAACAATGCTATGTACAATTCAAGGGGGTTGAGGGATTGATGACGGTGGTCTTGAGAAAAAATTTCCAAAATTGTAGCATAAAAGCTTGTTTTTCATCCATTTTTATCATAATAATAATAATATTAGAGGCTACTATTAAGGCCCCCAATATCCCACATACTCGCACACTCACATTCACACACATAATCACATTGGAATTAGTTCAGTGGCTGCAGTAGGTCATCTTCTCTTCCATTCCCAAGTTGCTGGCAGGGATGCAGGGAAAAGCGCCAAATGGCACACAATTGGGATGGTGCCCTCTGCTCAGTACTTAGTTCCTACTGAGCCACCAGCACCACCACCCCATTTTTCGATAAATCCTGTCTTTCAGTAACCCTTAGTGTATGCATGCTGAGATACAAGTTTAGGGAGGCAGCAGATCTCCGAGGGGGAGGGGGGCATTTGCCCCACCCCCCTAAATGCAGCCCTACTAGTGGTCTGTGACCAATCTTCCCCTCTATTGGCTTAGGTGGTCTATGTGATGCCATCAACCTCCGGACGTGCTGCATCTCACCCGAGAAGAGTAGACAAGTTGAAATTCTTCCACGAGTTGAAGGCCCTCATTTCCAGACTTAAGTTGTCCCACAGGCATCAAGATGGCTGCCATGAAGACAAGATTGCCCCAAATGTTCCTCCACCTGACATGACCCGTACAGGCTCTAGCAAAGAGCAAGATCAGCTTGTTCAATGTAGTGCTTTCTCCCAGTGTTCATAACTCCGTTTTGTCGAGTCTTTTATACCATAATATTCTTCTAAATAAATTCTGTCTGGTCTCTCGTATGCAGACCATTACTCGGTTGCCATTTATACAGCAGTTGCATGAGTCTGGTTACGTATATAGTATACCTGGTGTATATAGTGTCTATGATGAGGTAGTCTCGTTAAATTCCCAGCCCACACTTCTGCTGCCGCCATTTTTCCGGCGGAAGTGTGGGCTGGGAATAGTCTCGTACCCAAATAGATAACAGAATAATAATTCATTACTAAACAATAGCCATGCACTTACAATGAATATGACAATTTGAGACTTAGTGTTACTCTAGAATGGGATCAAATACATTGTCAAATGCACATTACAAGAAAGTTATATTAGGCTCGTACCCAGATCCACTTCCGCCCGCCATTTTATTTGGGCGAGAATGGTCCAAATAAAATGGTGGGCGGAAGTGGGTCTGGGAACGAGACTAATGATGAGGGTGGCGTGTATATACACAAAGGTAAAAAATGGCCGACCACGTTTGTACCCTGCACAATTCCACTCCTCCAATAGATTCGATAAACAAACTCTCATTTTCCTGTCCCTTCTTCAATAGTAGTGAGAGCGGAGGTGAGTCGAATTATACGCGTGTAAGTCCATCAGTACCTAATCGTACTCAACCTTAAGGTTACGTTACGTGTGCTCGAGCTCTGCGGACAGCTAGGGTTCCATCGCATAGTTAACTTTAGTGGTTCAAGAAGCATCCCTAGCGGTGGCTTATCATACAGTGTGTATGTGAGGGAAGAATTATAGTACAAGTTATAATAATACGTATATCTGCATTTGTACATTATCTTTCCTGCATTTTTTTCTGTGTAGTTATTGAAATATTGGACGCTCCATCCACCTTCTTCATACATGTACTAAAGTTGTCTATTTGCCTGATTCTGATCGTTATTCTCATCGCGTGTTTCCATTCGTAAGTGATCATAATAGTAATAATTATTATGATTTGCTGTCACATGACTGTCGCGTGACCCTTATCTTCTCAGTATCCGTTTGCTGAACCGTGTGATCAGCTGTGTATCAACCTGTGCTGTCTACTGGGTCCTCTACATGGCTCTAGAGGGGCTCAAGTGAGTTGCTGGCTACAAGCATCACTGCACACTTGTGATGACCACCTTTTCCCCCGTAGGTCGCTTCTAATGGTAGTCTTTCTTCCACTAACATCAAAACATAATGTACATGATGATTATTGTATTCTGCCCACTGTTGGTAGCGTTTCAACATCCATTGTACAAGTTTTAGTTGTGAGTTAATTGCAGCACACCATCCTCACCACACTGTGTTAGCACACCATCCTCACCACACTGTGTTAGCACACCATCCTCACCACACTGTGTTAGCACACCATCCTCACCACACTGTGTTAGCACACCATCCTCGCCACACTGTGTTAGCACACCATCCTCACCACACTGTGTTAGCACACCATCCTCACCACACTGTGTTAGCACACCATCCTCACCACACTGTGTTAGCACACCATCCTCACCACACTGTGTTAGCACACCATCCTCACCATACTGTGTTAGCACACCATCCTCACCACACTGTGTTAGCACACCATCCTCACCACACTGTGTTAGCACACCATCCTCACCACACTGTGTTAGCACACCATCCTCGCCACACTGTGTTAGCACACCATCCTCAGTGCTTGGTTGTGTGGTTTTCACTGATTATGCTCACATCAAAATGTACTTTACATCATTAGTTTATCATCTTCAATCCAGTTATTTCCACTTTTAGGTTTTCTTCTTATTTGTGTCCCTCGACCATGAGAGAAGGTTCAGATCTCCTGACAATGCAATCTCCATTGGCTCTGCCACCAACTCAGGGTGTGTCTCACCTCTCAAACCATCACTTAGGAAACATGTAAGCACAAGCATACAGCCAAGTTGACCTCCAGCAGCAGCTCAGTGGAGTGGACCTCCACTAGCTGTTCAGTGGAGTGGACCTCCACGAGCTGCTCAGTGGAGTGGACCTCCACTAGCAGCTCAGTAGAGTGGACCTCCAGCAGCAGCTCAGTGGAGTGGACCTCCACTAGCAGCTCAGTGGAGTGGACCTCCACTAGCTGCTCAGTGGAGTGGACCTCCACTAGCAGCTCAGTGGAGTGGACCTCCACGAGCTGCTCAGTGGAGTGGACCTCCACTAGCTGTTCACTGGAGTGGACCTCCACTAGCTGCTCAGTGGAGTGGACCTCCACTAGCTGTTCAGTGGAGTGGACCTCCACTAGCTGCTCAGTGGAGTGGACCTCCACTAGCTGTTCACTGGAGTGGACCTCCACTAGCAGCTCAGTGGAGTGGACCTCCACTAGCAGCTCACTGGAGTGGACCTCCACGAGCTGCTCAGTGGAGTGGACCTCCACTAGCTGTTCACTGGAGAGGACCTCCACTAGCAGCTCAGTAGAGTGGACCTCCACTAGCAGCTCAGTGGAGTGGACCTCCACGAGCTGCTCAGTGGAGTGGACCTCCACTAGCAGCTCACTGGAGTGGACCTCCAGCAGCTGTTCAGTGGAGTGGACCTCCACTAGCTGTTCAGTGGAGTGGACCTCCACTAGCAGCTCAGTGGAGTGGACCTCCACTAGCAGCTCACTGGAGTGGACCTCCACGAGCTGCTCAGTGGAGTGGACCTCCAGCAGCTGTTCAGTGGAGTGGACCTCCACTAGCTGCTCACTGGAGTGGACCTCCACTAGCTATTCAGTGGAGTGGACCTCCAGCAGCTGTTCAGTGGAGTGGACCTCCACTAGCTGCTCAGTGGAGTGGACCTCCACTAGCTGTTCAGTGGAGTGGACCTCCACTAGCAGCTCACTGGAGTGGACCTCCACGAGCTGCTCAGTGGAGTGGACCTCCACTAGCTGTTCAGTGGAGTGGACCTCCAGCAGCTGTTCAGTGGAGTGGACCTCCACGAGCTGTTCAGTGGAGTGGACCTCCACTAGCAGCTCAGTGGAGTGGACCTCCACGAGCTGCTCAGTGGAGTGGACCTCCAGCAGCTGTTCAGTGGAGTGGACCTCCACTAGCTGTTCACTGGAGTGGACCTCCACGAGCTGCTCAGTGGAGTGGACCTCCACGAGCTGCTCAGTGGAGTGGACCTCCACTAGCTGTTCAGTGGAGTGGACCTCCACTAGCAGCTCACTGGAGTGGACCTCCACTAGCAGCTCAGTGGAGTGGACCTCCACTAGCAGCTCAGTGGAGTGGACCTCCACTAGCTGTTCAGTGGAGTGGACCTCCACTAGCTGTTCAGTGGAGTGGACCTCCACTAGCTGTTCAGTGGAGTGGACTTCCACTAGCTGTTCAGTGGAGTGGACCCACTAGCTGTTCACTGGAGTGGACCTCCACTAGCAGCTCAGTGGAGTGGACCTCCACTAGCTGCTCAGTGGAGTGGACCTCCACTAGCTGTTCAGTGGAGTGGACCTCCACTAGCTGCTCAGTGGAGTGGACCTCCACTAGCTGCTCACTGGAGTGGACCTCCACTAGCTGCTCAGTGGAGTGGACCTCCACTAGCTGTTCACTGGAGTGGACCTCCACTAGCTGTTCAGTGGAGTGGACCTCCACTAGCAGCTCAGTGGAGTGGACCTCCACTAGCTGCTCAGTGGAGTGGACCTCCACTAGCTGCTCAGTGGAGTGGACCTCCACTAGCTGTTCAGTGGAGTGATATTAAGTCATATTCAGTGCAATGTATGTACTTACCTGTCACTGTGTGGTCTATGCAGGTGTTTAGCTGGTTACGACTGTGTGTGATGATTTTGGGCATTGCTGTCCTCGCTGTGTTTGCGGCATTGCAAGCACTTGTCTGGACCTTTTCAGAAAACAAGAGGTATACTAACACGCCCTCTTTCTTGCCCTCTGACACACATGCAGATCCTCCCTTTTTGTTCAGAAAGGTAGATTTTCCATCTGATGTTGTCTCCTTTGCTAGCTGCCTTGCTGTAGAAGCTGTTGCATGGAGCTATGTTGGACTTTTGGTGCTACTGAGGTTGTGTGTGGTAGTGGAGACTGTTACTTTCTTCATCATACGTGACCCCTCACTGAGGCCAACCTGGAAGGCAAAGGTAGGTAGGTCCAAAGGCCATCTTGTGAGCTAGTCAACCTCCCCCAGCATCTACAGTGTCTATTCATCTCATTCTTTACTTCCCAAGATTCTACTGTTGATAGGAATCGTACTCAACATTGGAGAAGACCTCCCTAGCTTTGTTGCTTATCCTTTTGCTAATAATGGTGTGTGTGTGTGTGTGTGTGTGTGTGTGTGTGTGTGTGTGTGTGTGTGTGTGTGTGTGTGTGTGTGTGTGTGTGTGTGTGTGTGTGTGTGTGTGTGTGTGTGTAGCTCCATTGTTCCCTGGTTGCAAGGAAACCCCCCTCATTAGAAATCCCCTTAATCTTAAGCCACCAGTATGCGAATCAATCATACAATTAATCCCAACACTTTCTCCAATTGTCACGTAGCATGCACCTGCACATGTGGTTCCACTAAGAGCACATAACAATTGCTGTTCTACTATATTCAGGCATGCTTTGTGTTCTTTATAGTCGTTTCCAGCTTGTCTCACACACTAGTTTTCAAACTGGCATTACAAATGTAAATGTATTGTCCCTTGCATGCATGAGGCCACAGTGTTGGTACCACATGCTACAGTAAGTAAAGGCTATTGTAGTACAATGTGTCCATGATACCACTATTCTTGTACATCATGTGAACATGATCATGGCTTTTAGAAACCCCCTTATTTTTCTTCTGGCTAAACCCCTGTGTGTGTGTGTGTGTGTGTGTGTGTGTGTGTGTGTGTGTGTGTGTGTGTGTGTGTGTGTGTGTGTGTGTGTGTGTGATGTGTGTGTGTGTACATATGTGTGTGTGTGTGTGTGTCATGTGTGATGTGTGTGTGTGTGTGTGTGTGTGTGTGTGTGTATGTGTGTGTGTGTGTGTGTGTGTGTGTGTGCAATGAGCTCCTGATATACAGTATCTGTAGGTCCAGTTGATTACCAACCTGCCTGTAAGCTTCGTTATGGCTCAATCTACGACCTTCTTCAACTGCTAGCCCTCCTGTCACTTCCCTTTCTAATCCTCTTCATTAGAGATCAGTTCAAGCGAATTGAGCAGGTAAGATAAACCTCCACTCCCGCTACCACCTATCATGTACAGACACACCCACTTTCACCTGTCATGTACAGACACACCGACTTTCACCTGTCGTACAGACACACCCACTTTCACCTGTCATGTACAGACATACCTACTTCACCTGTCATGTACAGACACACTAACTTCACCTGTCGTACAGACACACCCACTTTTACCTGTCATGTACAGACATACCTACTTCACCTGTCATGTACAGACACACCCACTTCACCTGTCATGTACAGACACACCCACTTCACCTGTCATGTACAGACACACCCACTTCACCTGTCATGTACAGACATACCTACTTCACCTGTCATGTACAATGCATGCAGACACACCCACTTGTTCCTGTTACATACAATGAAAGGACACACCCACTTCCATGCAACTTTATCCTTTACCTACAGGTCTGCCGGCATCAAATGATATTTGAGGTTGCTAAGCAACTGGACAACCATGACACAGTCAGCATAAGCAGTGCACAGTCGGACACAGTAGTACTCACCAAATCACGCAACCTTGCTGGACTGAGTACTCCTAGGCTGTAACTGTCATGTGATCAGCATGTGATCTTGTCTTTTAGCATTAATTTTAATTTTTAATATGAGAGCAAAACATACCATGGAGACTGGTTGTTAAGCACATGCGTCTATGACTGTAGGTGGAAGGAAATGTGCACCTAATGAGCAGTATGTGCTTAACAAACAGGAGAACATGCATTGACACCTCTAGCATTAGCTTATAGTGCCTCAGCAGCAAGATAACGGCAAAATGACGACGGCTGTCGGTGGGTTGATGAAGAAGCACTGTTTTTCTCCATAGAAATCTTATATCGTGCTCTAGATCTGAGAACTGGCACTTTCCGAAGAATTCAACTCTTTTATATGGTTTACTGCTCTTCTATAGAGTAGGGTAGGGTATCACGGGACAGAGGCTATTTTAGCCATTACATAATAGCTTGAACAGCGGCATCAGGAAGTGTGCGCAAAATTCCATAATTGCTGTGTAGGTTTGTTTGCCATCTGTTGACCACACCATCCAATTGCAAACAACTCGGTGGCTGTGAGGGTGTAAACGCACACAAGTTACCGACTACTGTATTTCTACCTCAAAAATGTTTTGGAAAAGCTAAGAAATACTCAATTTCAAAGTAATGATGATAGCACCAAATGTCAAAAAATAATACATCATCAAAAAGCTAAAAACATGCTGCTTTCCATGCAAGGAAAAAGTAGACAAAATTACTGATGACAAGAGACAGGACTTAAACGTTTGCAGGACATCATGGAGGTAGTTTCCGGTCACCCAAAGGTCAATGACTGGACACACTTTTATCTTCATCTAGATCTTAGAAATTGTTTAAAAAAAACCAACTTGACCCATGATGACATGAAGCATTGCAAACTTGAGCAGACGCTCTGGCAAATGGTAACATTTAATTGAAGGTTTTTACTGTGTTTGAAGCTCCTTTACAGCTGACACAAGTACCTGTGGTATATGCACCTAACAAGTAGTATGCTAGGACAAGATAATATGCGCCCAAGTAATAGTGTGTGCTTATGTGACAAGGTGCACTTAACAACCAGTCTCTACGGTATATATTTAACTAGGAGGATAGCAGCAACACTAGAGGTAGTGGTTGGCAAGCAGGACAGGTCAGCAGATCAAACTACGTAGCTGGCCTGTCCTCAAGTGGTCACCCTGGCATGATGTCACCTTCAGGTGTGAACAATGTGCTACTGTCTGCATGCAGTATGTACATTGATGGTTGTTCATAGACTAAGTACAACTATCCCACACTCCAAGACATACTGTGCAGGCTGCACAAAGAGCATGTACACATTGGATTCATTGGGCCGAACACTCCACATAAACATCCATGAGCACACACACACACACACGTACGTATTACCCCCCCCCCCCCCCACACACACATAATACCTACAAACCACATACACACACATGTATATATGTATATATATATATATATATATATATATATATATATATATATATATATATATATATATATATATTATATATATATATATATAAATTTAAACCCCACACACACATGTATGTACATACATACACACAGCACACACAGGTACACAAAACACACAACTCAGTTTACAGCTGGACATAGACATGTGGTGATGATCTTCTGATAATTGTGGCGTTAAGAAACGCCGGAAGAGAAGAGAAGGGGCAAGGAAAAAGAAGAGGGAAGAAAAGAGAAGAGGAAAGGAAAGAAGAAGGGGAAGGAAAAGAGAAAGAAAGACAGGGAACGGCAAATACAAAAACAAGTGAACAAACTAAGATGATGTTCAGTGCAAAATCACACGCAATGGTCAGCTGTGTTTAAGTTCAATAAAAACGTGGGTGAGTGGTTGTACGTAACTGATGCAGGTACAGTGCTGGTGAAATGGCTTCCAAACATGACACAGAACAGAGGTTTAACTGTACTGACAGTTAACAGAGGATTGGTATGCACTGTGGATTTGGTCAAGAAAGATGGGGTCGTTCTGGAGAGAAGAAAGAACACAGAACACTAACAAAGGCCCACCATCACCTTTTACCACAGACAAACCTGAAGCAGATGGATTAAGGTTTTCCTTAGTTGTTCTTTGGTTAACCATGTCACACCATCAGCTTTATGAGTAGGTGTGGTCACACTATCGATGGAGGGTGTGGTCACACCATTGATGGAGGGTGTGGTCACACCATTGATGGTAGGTACTGTCTTGATATGGTGTGAGGGTATGGCTTTGCTATGGCTTGGGGGTGTGGTCTTGGCATGAGCTAAAGGTGTGTCACGTTTGTGAGATGGTCGTTGGCTAGCAATGTCTCCAGGAGACAAGAGCTTGGAGCCTTCACTAAGAGAATTTGGAACAATAATGGATTTCAACAATGCATCTGACAAAGGTCCATGTGGCTCCAATGGAGGTCTCTGTGGGTGTGTTTTCCCATCAAGTCTACTGGCAGTTAGGCCCTTGGCTGGAGAAGGTTGAGAGGTAGCTGGTGAGTAGTGAACGGGCTCAGACTTCATCCCAGCTGACACCATGAGAGGAGGCTTGTCAGGGAAGTCCTGAGATGTACCAATGAGGGGGCTACTGAGTGTGGTCACTGGAGAGGGAACCTCTTTCACTGGAGACAGGGGGTCTGGGGGTTTTGAGGACAGCAAGTTGAGAATGGCTGCACCTGATTTAGAACTGCTGGTCTGTTTAGTGGGTGTAGTGTAGGTGGATGGTGAGGATGTGGTGCGGGAGGGTTTTGAGGTGTGGGAGGGTGGTGAGGTGTGGGAGGGTGGTGAGGACGTGGTGTGGGTGTATGGTGATGTTGGTAGGTCCTTTGAACTAGGAATGCCCAACTTCAACTGTCTTTCCACTTCCTCTAGTGAGAGAAGCTTCTGTGATGGAGCGTGCTTGTGGTCCACCCCACCTCTAGGGGGTGAGGGCAGACCCGAGAAGAGCTGTCTCCTCACAGCTGCAGTCATATCTTCTGATGTATTCTCCTGCAGCAGTCCTGGGCTCCCACTGCTGGCCCTCCCCACCCCGTCCACACTGTGATGGTGTGGAGTACTACTGGTCTCAGATGCACTCTTTGAGAGCCTCTGTCTCCTCTCTGTGCCCTGCCTCCTACCGTTGCTCTGCCTTCTGCTACCTTTCCTTTCACCATTAACATGTCGGCCATTTTGTCTGTGATGCTTAAGGGGGGATTCCTGGGAAGGAGCACTACTGCTGCTCTCATCTGAGGTACTTTGTTCGGACAACACAGACTGACTTGGAAGGTTCCTCACATCTCTTCCATCTAGCAGACTGCACATACAACATCAGTGAGAGAACAACAACAACAACAACAGAATAAACAACATCTCACTACTGAATGTCTCGGCCACACTTCTTAGCTGTTTCCTTGCTGGAGAAACACATACCTAAGATCTTGCCTACAGGAGAAATCATACCGTAACTCAACCAGGAGGTGTGGCACAAAATAACATGACACACCCACCCACCTTCTGGCTCCTTGATCATCACAAACCGTTCCTTCACCATGAAATCCACTGAGAGGTTCATCACAATGCGAAGGTTAACACTGGACAGACGGTTTAAGAGGAACAGACCGTATGGGTCTCCTTCAGACCTAACAGGAAACGAAACTTGACTGTGATGAAAGCGTGATGTACCATGTTACAGGACAAAGAATAATTAAAACAACAAAAACCACAAACGCTAGTGCAGAATGCCTACGGGCAAATCATAGACAGAGCGAAGGCACGACAGAAAGTGAACAAAGTACCTCGAGTAAATGAAAACAGCGCCTTCCGTGGCCTTTCTCTCCTAACAGACAATAGTCAGTAATCAAAAAGAAAAAAAAAAACAAAGCGAGTATTTAACGGTTGGAACTCACCCAAGTGTTATTGGCCGAGTCATACTCGTATAAAACTACTTGTGGAAATTTCGACAAAATTGTCCTGGAATATTGGTCTTCGCGCTTTACGCTGGACAAGTTAATTGCCTCTTCTTTGCTACTCATGACATAGAGTCAAACAAATACTTTGGCTACTTTTTAAAGCCGTCTACTAGGACCCAACGGTCCGCCTTCTACCTAAAACTATCAAGTATGTTTGAAAATGCTGAAGTGGGCTTTGTGACGTCATTGGGAAAGTACCTTCATTAAAATGGCGTCCCCAAATGATCTTGAGAGTGAATATAGATCTAGAAAAAGCGAAGAACATTCGTCATCCGCATACAAGGACTACAGACGAAATAGAAGCAGAAGTCCCAGAGAGTACGTTTAGATGAATGGATTATGTTTGCTCTAATTCATATTATCTTGCTTTGCAGTAAAAGTCGAAGGGAAAAAGACCGATATCTTCACACTCATAGCAGCAAGCATGATGGAAGGCACCAAGACCGTGATAAATGGCACAAAGACCGTGATGGAAGGTACAAAGACCGTGATAGAAGGCACAAAGCTCATGATGGAAGGCACAAGGACTGCGATGAAAGGCACCATGATCATGATGAAAGGCACAAATACCGTGATGAAAGACACCATGATCATGATGAAAGGCACAAATACCGTGATGAAAGACACCATGATCATATAGGATGGTCTGAAGAGTACGATAGAAGGGATGCAGCAAGACAGGAAGATCATGTCAAGGACCGCAATAGATATCACCATGGAGACCATAGAGGTTCTGGACCAAATAAATCAGATGAAGGACATCGGTATGGTAGGCAAAGTGGTCGTCATGACAACCATGAACCTTGTGAATCTGGGGTTTCCAGACACAAGCAAAGATTGAGACCTGGTCAGAAGGAAGAGGACAGCCAGGAATTCCAGTGTGTGCTATGTACATTTGACTGTGCAGTGATGTACTATGAATGCAAGTTGTGTGTCCTCCCTCACCCATCCCTTCCTATTCCCTCACTCCCCCTTCCTATTCCCTCACCCCCCTTCCTACTCCCTCACCCCCTTCCTATTCCCTCACCCCCTTCCTATTCCCTCACCCCCCTTCCTATTCCCTCACCCCCCTTCCTACTCCCTCACCCCCTTCCTACTCACTCACCCATCCCTTTCTACTCCCTCACCCCCTTCCTACTCACTCACCCCCTTCCTACTCCCTCACCCATCCCTTCCTACTCCCTCACCCCCTTCCTACTCCCTCACCCCCTTCCTACTCACTCACCCCCCTTCCTACTCCCTCACCCCCTTCCTACTCACTCACCCCCCTTCCTACTCACTCACCCATCCCTTCCTACTCACTCACCCATCCCTTCCTACTCACTCACCCCCTTCCTACTCCCTCACCCCCTTCCTACTCCCTCACCCATCCCTTTCTACTCCCTCATTCCCCCTTCCTACACCCTCCCTTCCCCTTCCTACTCCCCCATCCCCCCTTCCTACTCCCTCACTCCCCCTTCCCACTCCCTCACCCCTCCCTCTCCCTACACCCTCACCCCTCACTTCCTACACCCTCACTCCCCCTTCTTACACCCTCACCCCTCCCTCTCCCTACACCCTCACCCCTCCCTTCCTACACCCTCACCCCTCCTTTCCTACACCCTCACCCCTCCCTTCCTACTCCCCCACCCCCCCTTCACCATAGGTACGGTCAGTCCTCAAGTGTTGCTGAGAAGGATAAACCAAACTTTGCAGTCTCTGGGAAGCTAGCTGCTGACACTAACACATACAAGGTACACAATTCCCCTGGTGACACACCCTCCCTCTGTCTCACGTGATCCTGCCTATCAGGGCGTGGTCATCAAGTACAGCGAACCGCCTGAAGCCCGGAAGCCCAAGGTGAAGTGGAGACTGTATCCTTTCAAAGGAGAAGAAACATTACGTGAGACATCTCCTCACAATTCTACTTTCTGTACTCACCCACGCCCACCTGACACTCCCATCTACCCTGTTTACAGCTGTACTGCATATTCACAGACAAAGTGCCTACCTCATTGGACGGGACCGACATGTGAGTTGGGTGGGACTGACATGTGAGTTGGGTGGGACTGACATGTGAGTTGGGTGGGACTGGCATGTGATTCTGGTGGGACTGACATGTGAGTTGGGTGGGACTGACATGTGAGTTGGGCGGGACCGACATGTGAGTTGGGTGGGACCGACATGTGAGTTGGGTGGGACCGACATGTGAGTTGGGTGGGATCGACATGTGAGTTGGGTTGGACCGACATGTGAGTTGGGTGGGACCGACATGTGAGTTGGGTGGGACCGACATGTGAGTTGGGTGGGACCGACATGTGAGTTGGGTGGGACTGGCATGTGATTCAGGTGGGACTGACATGTGAGTTGGGCGGGACTGGCATGTGAGTTGGGCGGGACTGATATGTGAGTTGGGCGGGACTGGCATGTGATTCAGGTGGGACTGACATGTGAGTTAGGCGGGACTGGCATGTGAATCAGGTGGGACTGACATGTGATTCAGGTGGGACTGACATGTGAGTTGGGCGGGACTGGCATGTGAATCAGGCAGGACCAACATGAGTTTGGCGGGACCGACATGAGTTG
>CAUJGJ010000065.1:2711995-2716995 GCA_963170055.1 Halisarca cf. caerulea | reverse complement strand
TGTCACTGGAACCTTCATAGCGGCCCACTGGGCTAGTGGCATCTCCAGTCTAAGTAATGAAAACTGAACTGAACATTCCTCCAGAGTCAAAAGAAATGTTATTGTGTGTATCCTTGAGATCGGAAGGTTATGAACCTAGAAACCCTAGTTCCATGCCAAGATTGTGCCCCACTCGGTGCTGTTCTGACCCAGTACCTCCTGCCCAACTGTCGGACCGTGCATTCATAGTCAGCTCAAAGCTGCAAAAAATTGTCAGAAAAACAAGCTTTGCTGCTTAAGCCCACGGTGTACAAAGATTTCCTTGTCTACATGTGCTCCAGTGATGCTAAGAAATTATTTGTTTCTACCGTATGATGGCACACAGAACGGATTCATGTTACAAGATGTTTATTGCTCACCCCCTCCCCCTCCCCCAATCAAAACATCTTCCTACGCTTATTAAGAGTGTTATTGATGAAGAGCGTGAGAAGGTGTTAGATAAGCCATAGATACTCAAAATACAGGTAACCCGTACACACAATGGTCCTATATCACAATACAGGTAACCCGTACACACAATGGTCCTATATCACAATACAGGTAACCCGTACACACAATGGTCCTATAGCACAAGAGATTGCTAAACGAAGAAGTCCTTTGGACAAGTCGGTGTTGGCTGAAACACAGGTCTTGCTGTAGCACGCGGTCCCTCTCCCTAGGGTATTCTTATTTAAGGGTTAGGGGTTAACCCTGGAACAGGAGTGAACAGATGTCACCCAATTTGGATTCCACTGAACTGATCCACTACAGCAAACCTGTCCATAACAACCACTTAAGAGACCAAGTAATTGTGGTCTCTGTAGACAGGTGGTCCTTGAGCCTGGTTTCACTGTATATCCCTGGGGTGCTGAAGAAGGTTCCTGTTCTTTGACATGTTCTCCCTCTCCCTATCTTGCCTGTAGACAACGCCTACACATGCGATTGGAGAGTGAAGAAATTCAAAGAGGAAGAAAAGCTACTGAAGGAGACACAGAAGAAGGCTAAGGAGGAAGCAGCTAAGAGACAAGAAGAGGAAAGAGAGAGAGTAGGTCTTGTGGTCGGAGGGTCATGTACGTACCTGTGTGATACACCCACACCTGCATCCCCCCACACACCCCACTCCCCCCCACACACACACCTCAGGAGAGACAGCTGGTGCTGGAACAAGAGAGGTTGGCTAAACTTGAGGAGGAAGAAAGAGCTAGAGCAGAGGTGAGTGGAGAGGTCTCTTTTGTTGTGAGACATCCATTGTAACACTGCTGATGGGTGACAGGCTGAGGCTGCAAAGAAAGAGAAGGAATTAAAGAAGAAAGAACTGAAGACAAGGAGAAAAGCATTGAGAACTCTTTGCAAAGTGCCCTGCTTTTGCCTCTAGTTGAGGCTTAGCCTATTGAGTGCTTGTGGTCTTCTGATTCAGGACATGAACTACTTTGTAAGGGAGTCCGGAGACACTGTTCAGAGAGTGGCTGACCTGGAGCTGCTGTGTGAGGTGCTGAAAGTTGATCAGTGAGTCTGGGGAGAGGGGTGGGTGGGTGTGGCTTGTATAGTGGACAGGTGGTGGGTGTGTGTGTGTAGCAGACAGGAAAGGTGGTGGGTGTGTAGCAGACAGGTGGTGGGCGTGTAGCAGACGGGGTGGGCGTGTAGCAAACAGGTGGTGGGTGTGTAGCAGACAGGTGGTGGGCGTGTAGCAGACAGGTGGTGGGCATGTAACAGACAGGTGGTGGGCGTGTAGCAGACGGGGTGGGCGTGTAGCAAACAGGTGGTGGGCGTGTAGCAGACAGGTGGTGGGCGTGTAGCAGACAGGTGGTGGGCATGTAACAGACAGGTGGTATCAATATGTTCTGTTTCTCATGTTTGAAGACTTGACGATCTTCTTGAGCAGCTAAAGGGGCTGTCAATGGAGGAAGGATCACAAGTATTTGCTGGTGTTGTTCAAAGAGAGAAGAATCGTTTGGAGTCACAAGCGAAGGAACAGATGCTAAAGCAAGGTCTGTTCAGGGAAGATCCAGTCCTATGAGATGATCATGTGATAGTCATGTGACTCTTCTTGCACTCACTATGTATTCAGCTACTAAAAGTAAGACCAGTGGGAGTGGTCAGGAGGGAGGTGGGTGGAGCAACGAGGAGATGGAAGTCCTAGTAAAAGCAGTTAATGTCTATCCTCCTGGAACCATCAAGAGGTGAGTTCAACTGTGCACTTCTGCTTTGCTACCAGTTCCCCCCCCCCCCCCCCCCCCCCCCCGGGTTTAAATGGGTTTACCATCCCTCCCCAAGGTGGGACACCATTGCCGAGTACATCAACTACCACGTACCAACTGCCAACAAGACAGCCAAGCAGGTCATCAAGGTTGTGAAGACCTTGCAACAGTCAGGTATGTTTCAGGCTACACTGTCCAGCTGGGCGGTACATCTTGCTCGTACACCATCATCTCTCAACGTCTTCTTGGCTTTTTTCTCAGACCAAACACTGAAAGAAGCAGAGAAGAAGCAGGTCTTCTCAAGATTTGAGCAAGAACATCTCAACAAATTACAATCGACAGCTGGGATCACTGAAAGGATCGATGGGTCAGGTGAGGATCATGTGACTGTGGTGTGACCGCTAGTATTGATTGTTAGTTGTCCATGCATAGGTGTGACCATCACACGAGTTGAAAGACCTTGGACACAAGAGGAGCAGAAGGTAAGAGGTGGCTGTGTGCATGGTTCTTCTATGTGCTTCTGTTGTGTGCCTCAATTTGATATGCTTATTGTGCCTCTGTTGTGCTGATTGTGCCTCTATTGTGTGCCTCTGTTGTGTGCCTCCATTGTGTACCTCTGTTGTGTGCCTCTATCATGTGCCTCCATTGTGTGCCTCTATCATGTGCCTCCATTGTGTGCCTGTATTCCATGTCCTTGTCAGATGCTGGAGCTAGGTCTGAGGAGCTATCCTTCCTCCGACCAGCAAAGATGGGACAGGATATCAAACACAATACCAACAAGAACAAAGAGGGAGTGTCTGGTCAGGTTCAAGGTGTGCGTGCGTGTGCACTTGTGTGTACATAGATGTATGTGTATCACAGGCACACGTGATAACACACACACACAAACACACACATGCGCGCACGTACACATGCACACACACACACACACACACACACACACACACACACAAACACACACACACACACACACACACACACACACACACACACACACAAACACACACACACAAACACACACATGCACACACACGCGCGCGAGTGCACACACACACTATCTGGTTATCCCATGTCCACTGTTCTCTGTACTACAGGAACTCATTGATCGTGTCAGGAGTAAAAAGGAGCATGGCAATTGAGTACAACTGAAATAATAACTGTACAATTTAAACATCATTAAGAGAATATCCGTCAACAAGGACAGTTGAATTGAATTCTGTTCTATTCAGTTTATTGAACCTCTATATTTATGGGGAAGTCCACAATCTCGTTCACACCTGAAGTAGTGGAGGTGGAGGGGGAGGGATGGAGGTGTGAGGAGGGCGGGAGGAGGGCGGGAGGAAAGAGGAGGGATGGAGGGAGAGGAGGGATGGAAGGGAGAGGGGAGAGGAGGGATGGAGGTGGGAGAAGAGGGATGGAGGGGAGAAGAGGGATGGAGGGGAGAAGAGGGATGGATGGGAAGGGAGGGATGGAGGGGAAAGGAAGGATGGAGGGGAGAGGGGAGGAGAAATGATCGAGGGATGGAGGGAGGGGAGAGAAAGGATGGAGGGGCGAGTAGGGGGAGGATAGAAGAAAGAGGGGAGAGAGGAGGGATGGACAAAGAGGGGAGAGAGGAGGGATGGACAAAGAGGGGAGAGAGGAGGGATGGACAAAGAGGGGAGAGAGGAGGGATGGACAAAGAGGGGAGAGAGGAGGGATGGAGAGAGAACAGATGAGCAGTGTTACACCACAGAACGAGAGCAATATCGTAGGTACATATGTAAACTCCATAGCACAAGGCAGAACCAACACATACCACATATGTTGACTCCATACTTGAGATACACGTAGCCATTCATCCCCCAGTCAGGTCCCCATGTGTTGCGAACCACCCAGTAAGGGACTTCCCCTAATGAACACATTTACTGATAAAACATCAATTCAGTAACCATAGTAACAAAATTGCTCACCTGTTAAGTCATACCCAACGATCACAACTGCATGGTTTTCAGAGTTATTGGAGCAATGGTGTTGGATGATGCCACCTGGAACAGGGGACCAGTTCAATGATATTGCACAATCACTGTCCCCAATTGCAACACAACATGCCCATCACCTCACCAATGTAGTCCTGCCAGGCATTTGCGTTGACAGCCACTGAGAGGGGAGAGTACCCCACTAAAGCTGCTCGCATTTTCTCCTCATCTCCTGTCATACTCTGGAAGCTTTTGACAACGACACCGTTAGTGGGACTGGCAGGTGGGAGGGATGCATGGGAGGGGCAGGTGGGAGGGATGCATGGGAGTGGCAGGTGTGAGGGATGCATGGGAGTGGCAGGTGTGAGGGATGCATGGAAGGGGCAGGTGGGAGGGGTGCATGGGAGGGGCAGGTGGGAGGGATGCATGGGAGGGGCAGGTGGGAGGGATGCATGGGAGGGGCAGGTGGGAGGGATGCATGGGAGGGGCAGGTGGGAGGGATGCATGGGAGCTGTGTCTACATGTGTGCTGTGTCCACATGTGTGCTGTGTCCACATGTGTGCTGTGTCCACATGTGCAAAGAGATTGAATACTACCAACAACTGGTTGTACCTATTCTGTGTTCAGTGAAGGCATGACATTGCTGGCACTACAGTGTGTGTGTGTGTGTGTGTGTGTGTGTGTGTGTGTGTGTGTGTATGTGTGTGTGTGTGTGTGTGTGTGTGTGTGTGTGTGTGTGTGTACCTGGGTGGGAGGGGCATGTGGGAGGAGTAGAGGCGTCAACTGCATCAACAGTGAGGTGTAACCGTTGGGCTACATCCATGACAAG
>CAUJGJ010000065.1:2707298-2711795 GCA_963170055.1 Halisarca cf. caerulea | reverse complement strand
CTGATGTATGCACAGGTCCATACCTATCATTTTACATTGGTTCAGAGAGCATGTGACATGCATGTGACATGCATGTGACATGCGTCAACTGTCCACAGAGGAACAAACCATTTCCAAGTCCCAAACACAACAAACAACTTGCACAGCACAAAGACAAGCATGCACTCACAGGCCTGTACAGCACAAAGACAAGCATGCACTCACAGGCCTGTACAGCACAAAGACAAGCATCCACTCACAGGCCTGCACAGCACAAAGACAAGCATCCACTCACAGGCCTGTACAGCACAAAGACAAGCATCCACTCACAGGCCTGTACAGCACAAAGACAAGCATCCACTCACAGGCCTGTACAGCACAAAGACAAGCATCCACTCACAGGCCTGTACAGGGGTAGTTCTTCCCATCAGAACTGGAAAAGGGATAGTTGGCTTCTGTGGCTAGAGGAACTCCCTTCTATTAAGGTAGGAAGGTGTGACCAAAGTTAGAAGGCGTGGTTAGGTATATGCACTTGTTTATTCCTTCAACTCACTGCAGACAACCATTGAAAGGCAGCCTGAGGCACACCCCCACCACACCCCTCCTGATTGGGGTCACATGACAACACTTCCTGTGTACTCAAAGCTGACAAGGTAAAGTTCAAAATGGCCGCCCTGGACTCCACAGTCTCCACCACACTGAAAGCCCTACAGACCACAATAGTAAATACACACACTATAGTTGCACAATGGTAAACATACACACACACACACACACACACACACACACACACACACACTACAGTTGTGCAATATTTAGACACCATATAGCGGGTAATATTCGTGGGGTAAAAATTTGTGGTTTTCGTGGTTGGAAAGAGAACCACAAAATATTCACTCATGAAATTTAGTAACCCACGTGGCTCTCCACACTTATGTGGTATGAATCTGAAGAATTTGCAAAGGAATCGAGACAACAGTCTCTCAAACTCAGTGTATCCTTTTGAAGAACTTTAAGAAAGGCAACGGCAGAAATTTACCTGATCCCAAAGGACCTTTAGCGTGATCAGTACCATCATTGTTGCCGACAAGGGAGTTGGCCCATTATACCAGTGCCTAAACGTTGTAAGGATTACCCGTTTCCCTTTGGCATGACAATTGGTCTATTTTTGACCTTGTGAATTTCAGAAAATCCTAGCACAGTACTACAATCATGGTGACATCTGGGGCATGGGGGCATCTGGGGCATGGGGGCATGGGGGCATGGGCCATGGGGGCATGGGGGCATTTACTGTGTGCTTTAATTTTCGCAAGGTGAAGCTTCCACGGATCTTGGACTTTAGATTTTCAAGATTTTATATTTGCGGACAGCCATGTTTTGCCCTTACACAAGAGCCCAATCTAAATTTTCCCAGGTGTACACAAAACTGCAGAGATAAACCACCCGTAACTTAATGTACAGGTGGTATATACCACAGTCGGGTAGTATACAAAGTTCAGGAGATTTAATGTACTAACTAAATCAAGATTTACAGAGCTCTGGTTTAGAGCATCATTGGTGTACGGAGCTCTGGTTTAGAGCATCATTGGTGTGGTGCACTTCGATAATGATTCAATCAAATTGAATTGATTGAATCAATATTCTCTTAATTATGATTCCTTATTGGACAATAATCGTGGCTGATCAAAAACAACATTACTCATCCCTACACCAGATGAGAGCAGAGACAATAACATACAAATCACTATTCTTCCTCACCAACACGATCCACAACGCTTCTGGTCCTTTATAGCCGTTACAACTCCTCTGGACCTCCTAAGGTGCCCAAAGCAGAACAGTAGCAACAAGCAGCCATGGACATGGATGGCTGGGGCTACAGTGACAATGGGCTTACCAGTCGAAGGATGACGGTAGGATACCTCCTGGTAAGGTTGGGACTGTAGCTTTCCTGGGTACAGCTTTAAATACAGACGTGGGAGTGAGTCTGCTGGCTAAAACACATGCCCGGAATAGAAGGCAGTATTGAGTCATTCAAAAAGCCATGATTACAAGGAAAATTACCTGCAAATTCATCTTCGGTTAAATCAGAAAATTTGTTGACTCCGTACACTGCTGTTCCCCCTTTGCTCTTTTCTAGTAAGTTCAATTTCTCCTGTCGATCAAGGCTTTCTTGGAATATTCTGAACCTCGCAAACGTTTCGTTATAATCTTTGTATATCTTTTTATAGTCAGATACAAAAACTTTGAATCGTTCCCAATCCTTAACGTCATTTCTAGCCCAACAAGTAAATATAGAAATAGAAGCAATCGCCAACACCTGGCACAAGGAAGCCATTTTCGTGAGAACGATTAATTAATATTCAAAGAAAAAAGATCAAATCATTATCATTATAATATGATCAAATTATAATGAAAAGTTGTCGTAATGGCAGACACGACCATGTCAGAGTAAAGGGAAATAGTTGTCCCTTATATCATTGTTGTATGTTTTTGCCTGTTCCTTCTCCCTTGTCTGAATAGTCCTTCAAGATCCCTTGCTCCAAATGCACGTTTTGGACCTTCTGCACTCTTGATTTTCTCTTGGCCCTTGACTGCTGACCAGGAACCTACCCCGGTCATGAAGAACAACCGAAAAAGTAAAGATGGGACTACATGCACACATGTGAACACACACACAGACACCCACCCACACACCCACACACCCACACACACATGCACACACACATACACACACACACACACACACACACACACACACACAGGTGTGTACAGCCGCACCTTCCGCTTCCTCACTACTGTATCTTCCATTGCAGTCAAACCGACTGTCAGAGAAGGTAAAAGAATGATCACAGCCAATACCACTCATTAGAGGACTCTCACATCACTCCTCAGAGGACCCTCACACCACTCCTCAGAGGAACCTCACATCACTCCTCAGAGCACCCTCACACCACTCATCAGAGGAACCTCACACCACTCCTCAGAGGAACCTCACATCACTCCTCAGAGGAACCTCACATCACTCCTCAGAGGAACCTCACATCACTCCTCAGAGGAACCTCACATCACTCCTCAGAGGAACCTCACATCACTCCTCAGAGGAACCTCACACCACTCATCAGAGGACCCTCACATCACTCCTCAGAGGACCCTCACACCACTCCTCAGAGCACCCTCACACCACTCCTCAGAGGACCCTCACACCACTCCTCAGAGGACCCTCACACCACTCATCAGAGCACCCTCACACCACTCCTCAGAGCACCCTCACACCACTCCTCAGAGGACCCTCACACCACTCATCAGAGCACTCTCATACCATTTTGCAAATACTTTGAAATATCCGCTTCTCCCATTCCATCCACACTGACCGCTCTCCATAAACCCTGAATGTCTACAAAACAAGTCACATGACTGAACATACATGTCACATGACTCAATATACATGTCACATGACTTAACAGACATGATAGATGATCAGATGAACACATCACATGACTGAGGGGACATGTCATATGAGTCACATGACTGGAGGGACATGTCACATGACCTTCCTACCTTCATCAACCTCAATGTCAAGGTTAGGGTTTTTGTAGAAGACAACCTTCTCTTTGTCCTGTCTCTGAATAACAAGTGCTGAGTCTCCCAATTTCTACACCAAAAAGAAGACCGTGGAAGAGAAGAAGTTGCCAGAGATATGCTGAAAACAAACCTTTACGACTTTCTCTGGGTTGGCCAGTGCTTCGCCAATGTCCCCCATCATTACACCACCAAGACCCTTTTCATCATATTGCCGAAGAAGCTTGCCCAAATCTGAACGTTTCTTTATTGGGAGAGAAGGCTAAGAGGCAGAAGATGGACAGACAAGAGCACAAGTCTATCTCAATAGTTTGCCAATGAACATGCCACGTACACACACACACACACACGCACACATGCATACACACACACACGCACACATGCACATACGCATGCACACACACACATGCACATACGCATGCACACACACAACACACACACACACACACACACACACACACACGCACACATGCACACACGCACACATGCACACATGCACACACGCATGCACACACACAACACACACACACATACGTACACACTCACGCGCACACACACACACACACACACACACACACACACACACACACACGTACGTATGTACACACACACTGCTAAAAGCAAAACCTTAAACATGAACTTTCTTGCCATGGGGTCATAGTCTACTTTCGGGTTTTCAATCAAAGCCTGTGAGGGAACACACACAATGATGGAATGCAAGGTACAAATTCTCAACCAGTCACAACCTGTCTCAACCAGTCGGTAATATCCTGGTCCATGTTATTTGGTGTCAAGTTCTGTTGCATGTCCTCAAGCGAATGGTGATCAAAGTCCTTATCCAAGTAGCAACGCTACGAGAAAGAGAGATTCAGAGCACAGGCGCTACTGAAAGAGAGATTCAGAGCACAGGCGCTACTGAAACCTGTACAGACAAACTAT
>CAUJGJ010000065.1:2677298-2697298 GCA_963170055.1 Halisarca cf. caerulea | reverse complement strand
ACACATATACGTAGTACACACCCACCACACATACAGTACACACCCACCACACATACAGTACACACCTACCACACATACAGTACACACCCACCACACATATGGTATACACCCACCACACATACGGTACACACCCACCACACATACGGTACACACCCACCACACATACAGTACACACCTACCACACATATGGTACACACCCACCACACATACGGTACACACCCACCACCCATATGGTACACACCCACCATCCATATGGTACACACCCACCACATATACAGTACACACCCACCACACATATGGTACACACCCACCACCCATATGGTACACACCCACCACCCATATGGTACATGCCCACCACACATACGGTACACACCCACCACACATACAGTACACACCCACCACCCACACATACATGCATAGTGCACGCGGCATATGTACACACAATGGAGTCATCCATCAGTGCCATACATGCCCACTGGAAACACACAACACACACACACCCACAAGCACGAGGGGCGAGGTCACCTACCAGGATCGGAACCTCTCCTCCAGTTTGTCAAGGAAGTCAGAGTTTAGTAGACGAAGAGATCCCACATTGGACAGGATCTGTCGAATGGTCTCATCAGTGATCACCTGCTTGTCATGTGACCTGTTGTACTCCTCGATAGCCCCCCTAAATTCCACATCTAACAATTTCAGTCTTCGCACAAAAGTCCTCTCTGTTGTCATTATCTCCTTTGCCAGGTGGTAGGTCTTTGGACGGTCCTTTCCTTGATCCTGAGACAAACAGCAGTTGAAATGATAGCTTGCACACACACACACACACACACACACACACACACACACACACACACGCACGCACACACACACACACACACACATACACACACGCACGCACACAAGCACACACACACACACACACACACACGCAGGCACGCATGCGCGTGCACACACACACACGCACGATTGCACACACAAATGCGCGCATACACACACACACCTCCTCAAAATCCTCATCCTCACTCTCCCAGTCTGTGTCGAACTCTTCGTCGTTGTCTCTGTCCTGGTTTTGGGACTGAGACAGGTCAAGGAGAGTGCTGCGCAGGTAGATGGTGGGCTCAGAGGGGGCAGAAGGGGAACCCCCTCTACTCTGCTTGTTGACAGACATTGTCTCTGGGTCAGCTGTCACCTCTATCCTAGGGAGAGTGTGTGTGCTCTCCACATCTGGTCTGGTTGGAGGTTGGGAGCGTGCAGGCAGTGTGGACGACTTCCCGCCTGGCCTGTGGACCCCTGTGTTTGACACCTCCTGAGATGTTTTCTGCTGTTTGTGCTGAGAATAGGGGCGTGGCACAGGGGGAGGGGCACGACGAGGATTGGATGGTGATGCCAATGGTGACATGGCAGGTGTGGGCTGTGTTGATGAGAGCTGTGATGGCTGTGTGGGTGATGGTTGTGTTGGTGAGAGCTGTGAGGGCCGTGTGGGTGATGGTTGTGTTGGTGAGAGCTGTGAGGGCCGTGTGGGTGATGGTTGTGTTGGTGAGAGCTGTGAGGGCTGTGTGGGTGATGGTTGTGTTGGTGAGACGTGTGATAGGGAGAGATCTGAAGGGGAAGGCTCACACGCTGAAGGGCGGGTTGATGGAGGCTGACCATCTGATTGAGGAGGTATTGGAGTGACGGATGCATAAACAGGTTCAATCTGGTTAGAAGTACCCTCCCCCTCCCCCTCAAACACACTCTCCTCCTCCTCCTCCTCTTGAGGTGGGTTCAAATTTTGCATGACAAGAATGTCATCTATATTGAAGGAATCTGCTGACAAAGTACGAGAGATGCGGAGTTTACTGTCCTTCTTTAGAAGAGATCTCGACACAATCTCATAGCCATGATGATCGTCCTCTGCCTGGACACTATCATGTTGATCAGTTTCAGGCCTCTGGAATATAGCCCGGTCTTTTGCCTTCCTCGCCTTGTCAACCGTGGTGTACAAGTCCTCTGTGGTACGTCCCTTTGGAGGGCTTGCCACTTTAGTTCGGACAGATTGGGAAATTGACTGCGACCTCCTCACTGGCTTGGTCGGCTGCAGGGGAGGGAGAGGGGAAGGGGGAGTGGCACAGTAGAGCCAAAACTACAGCAAGTTACAGAAGACAGTAAACTCTTTATGCTATAAGACACTGCAACATCCATTGACAACCATCAGACACTCATAGCAAAGAAAGTATAATTCACAGCAAAAGTGCTCTCTACCACACAATCCACTACGTACTTGACATATGCACAGACGCATGTACAGCTGTGTCACATGGACACTTCCGAACACACTGCAGACACCAGACCCAAACACACTGCACACACTAGACCCAAACATACACACACACCAGACCCAAACACACACACACACCAGACCCAAACACACACAAACACCAGACCCAAACACACACTCACACCAGACTCAAACACACACAAACACCAGACCCAAACACACTGCAGACACCAGACCCAAACACACACACACACACCAGACCCAAACACACACACACACCAGACCCAAACACACACACACACCAGACCCAAACACACTGCAGACACCAGACCCAAACACACACACACACACCAGACCCAAACACACACAAACACCAGACCCAAACACACACTCACACCAGACCCAAACACACACACACACCAGACCCAAACACACACACACCAGACCCAAACACACACACACACCAGACCCAAACACACACAAACACCAGACCCAAACACACACACACCAGACCCAAACACACACACACCAGACCCAAACACACACACTCACACCAGACCCAAACACACACACACACCAGACCCAAACACACACACACCAGACCCAAACACACACACACACCAGACCCAAACACACACAAACACCAGACCCAAACACACACACACACTAGACCCAAACACACACACACACCAGACCCAAACACACACACACACACCAGACCCAAACACACACACACACCAGACCCAAACACACACACACACCAGACCCAAACACACACTCACACCAGACCCAAACACACACACACACTAGACCCAAACACACACACACACCAGACCCAAACACACACACACACCAGACCCAAACACACACACACCAGACCCGAACACACACTCACACTAGACCCAAACACACACTCACACTAGACCCAAACACACACACACCACACACATACAACAGGTAAGAAATGTCAGCCACACTCACAATCTCTACTTCAGAGTAGCCATCTGTCGTGGTGGTCTGGTTAGAGGCTAAACGTGGGAGGGTCTGGCTCTTTGGGGGTGGGATGGCCACTTCGCTGTACCCGTCAACGGTTGTGGGTGGAGCCTTGACTTCCTGTGTTATCCTCCCATGGAAGCTGCGGCTCTGTGTTACCTGTCCCCTCTCCCTTTCTGGTTCCTTCTTCTCCCGGTGGTCAGCTGTTGGATGGACGGGGAGCAAAGGTGGTGGATGTCATACATACCTTGTGAGATAAACAGGATACAACACATGCACACACGCACACACACACACACACACACACACACACACACACACACACACACACACACACGTGCACACACACACACACACACACACACACACACACACACACACACACACTACCTTTGTGCTTAACACTAGGTGACCCAAACTTGCGAAACAAATTTTTGAATATGGTCCTCTTAGTCTTGGGTGTTCCCTTGACCTCCTCGGTGGGTACTGTCTTGAACTTGCGACCCAGAGTGGCTGACTGGCTGCCCTTGGGAGGTGCATAGCTAGAGATGTCACTGAAGAGCCTCTGTCGAGGGAGGGAGTTGGCTCGACGTAGGTTGCTAGCTATAGGGAGAGGGTTTATCCCCACTGGGTGGGGATTACCCTCCCCAGCTAGAGTTGCACTTCTGGCCTTTGTCTGTTCTTGTGATTTTCTAACGGGAGGGGGTGGGGCTTTCCTTCGGGGCTTGATTGTCGCAGAAGTGGACCGTACAGGATGGACAGCACTAGCAGTTGTGTTGTTTTGGCCACCACTTGTGTTGCTTTGGTTACCACTTGCGCTATTTTGGTTACCACTTGCACTGTCTTGGTCACCATTCGTGTTCCTAAGGTCATCACTTGTGCTTTTCCTTTCCTCACTAGTACTGGCTCTCTCAGTGCTATCAGTGGATTTTACATCATATCCACTGGTTCTCTCACCTCCACTGCCTCTGTCACCGCTTGTGCTGCCTCTGTCACCAATTGTGCTCATCCTCTCATCGCCTGTACTAGTTCTATCACCCGTTGCATTAGAACCTACACCACTTGTGCTAGTTCTATCTCCACTTGTGGTAGTTATTTCACCACTTGTGCTCAATATCTCACCACTTGTGCTTGGTATCTCACCACTTGTACTGGTTCTGTCACCACTTGTGCTGGTTCTGTCACTTGTGCTGGTTCTGTCACCACTTGTGCTGGTTGTGTCACCACTTGTGCTGGCTCTGTCACCGCTTGTGCTGGTTCTGTCACCACTTGTGCTGGTTCCGTCGCCACTGGTGCTGGTTCTGTCACCACTGGTGCTGGTTCTGTCACCACTCATGCTATTTCTTACAGCAAATGTACTTGCACCATCTCCTTCAGTTTCAAGTCCCCTACCATCTACCTTCTCTTCTGATACACTATCAATATTACTTCCCTTTGCAAGCTTGTTCCCTCTGTCACTAGTTGTGCTGTCTCTTTCACCAGTTGTGCTGTCTCTTTCACCAGTTGTGCTGTCTCTTTCACCAGTTGAGCTATCTCTTTCACCAGTTGTGCCATCTCTCTCACCAGTTGTGTTATCTCTCTCACCATTACTACTGGTTCCGACCCCTCTGGTCTTTACCACATTCCGTTTTGGTTTTGGGCTGACTGCTGGTGGTACCCTTGCCTTCTCCCCACCTAGCCTGTCCTTGGGAAGAGCAGTTGGAGGAGTACGAGTAGAAGAAAACGGAGCTGGTGTCTTCTGAACATGGCCTGGGCTGGTGGGGTGTGTCTCAGATGGGTGTGGTTTTGATGAAACATCAACCGGAGCATATGGCGGCTCTTCATCAGTGGATGAGAGGCCATTTTGTACCATGCCCCCCTCCGTCCTGCTATGAGATGTGTTGGTGTGCGTAGGACTTACTGGTTGGTTGGGTTGCTTCCTGGCATAGCGAGGGGGAGGTACAGGGTGTGGTCTGGTTGACTGCAGTAGAGGGGGCGGATCCACAGAGGGGGGAGGGGATTGAGGCTTATCCAATCTGGTCAACTGTGGTGATAGAGGTTTGGGTGCAAGCTTTGGACGAGGTCTGCTTGGAGGATGTGAGGATGGGGGCTGTGAAGGTGGGGGCTGTGAGGGTGGAGGCTGTGAGGGTGGAGGCTGTGAAGGTGGAGGTGGTGGGGGTGGGGATGCTGGCCTTGGCTTGGTTGGAGGCTTGGGTGGAGGCTGTGTGGGCGGGGACGCTGGTCGAGAGTTGGCTGGAGGTTTGGATGTAGGCTGTGGTGGTGGAAACTGTGGGGGCGGAGATGTTGGTCGAGACTTAGAAGGAGGATTAGGTGGAGGTTCTGTGGGTGGGGACATTGGCCGAGAACTGGTTGGTCGTTCAGGTGGGGTCTTGGATGGTGGTTTTGACCGTTTGGACCTAGGTGGCTTGAAAGGTGGGGATTGGTCCCCCGATGCCCCAGGGGGGGACTGATTCCCTGTTCCCCCAGGGGGAGATGTGTTGCCATGGTCCCCATGTGACACCCCCCCACTTGTCAACCCATCAACAACAGAGTCTGGCTGCCCCTTCAGTGAATTCTGTTTGTCTTGTGAAGGGTTGTCAGCTACCTTCTTATGCCTGGCATAGGGAACAACTGGAGGAGGTCTTCTCAGGGGCAGGGGTTCCTTGGAGTCAATATCAGTTACCTTCTTCCTCCGTGGAGAAGGCAATGGTTGAGCTGATGGGAATAGAATAGGGAAGCTCAATTAGTGATGAATAAGTGATTCCAGTTAATAACTTGAATCCCTTGCAAAGCACAGAGAAGTACCTGCTACAGCAGAACACTCAATGAACACAATGTTTTGTAAATACTTCCTAAACCATTTAAATTCATGCTTTTCTATTTCTATTATATTATAAATTCTCTATTATTAGACTTTTCTTCTCAATCAATTTTATATACAGTGGGCCCTCTGACAGTGGACCCTCTGACAGTGGACCCTCCGACAGTGGACCCTCTGACAGTGGACCCTCTGACAGTGGACCCTCTGACAGTGGACCCTCTGACAGTGGACCCTCTGACAGTGGACCCTCCGACAGTGGACCCTCCGACAGTGGACCCTCCGACAGTGGACCCTCTGACAGTGGACCCTCTGACAGTGGACCCTCTGACAGTGGACCCTCTGACAGTGGGCCCTCTGACAGTGGACCCTCTGACAGTGGACCCTCTGACAGTGGACCCTCCGGCAGTGGACCCTCTGACAGTGGACCCTCTGATAGTGGACCCTCTGACAGTGGACCCTCTGACAGTGGACCCTCTGACAGTGGACCCTCCGGCAGTGGACCCTCTAACAGTGGACCCTCTGACAGTGGACCCTCTGACAGTGGAATCTCCGACAGTGGACCCTCTAACAGTGGACCCTCTGACAGTGGACCCTCTGACAGTGGACCCTCTGACAGTGGACCCTCTGACAGTGGAATCTCCCAAATAAAGACACAATCTAATAAACCTTTCTACAAAGAACACGACTTACAGTCCCGGTATAATTCCTACAATACATTTTGAACCTCTCAAAGAGGACAACCTCTCTACAAAGAGCAAATCAGCTGAATTTATGTCGTCCCCAAAGTGTCCTTTATTTAGAGGTACCATTGTACACATACACGTATGTATATATAGTATATTTATTTATTTATTTATTTATTTATTTATTTATTTTTCAAACATGTATAAGATAACCAAAAATAGAAAGAAAACAATGGACACCAAATTATCCCATGAACACTAAGTACACCTTTCAAAGAAACATAATTAAAATTACAACTAAAACTATCCAATGTTTCAAACAAAAAACAAAGACTAAGACTAGCTATTACTACTACCTACAATTGCTGAAGAGTTAAATATTTGAAACATACACACACACACACACACACACACACACACATATATATACGTATACATATGTATGTATGTGTATATATCAGAGGAGTGTTATACACTGGAAATCAAAATGAAAAAGGGAAATGATGCATAATCCTCAATGATAGAGGGAGAGTATTATCAATGATGGGGGACAAAGTGCCTTCAGTGATGAAAGCAAAAACCATCAACAACGGAACATTAACAAATAAGACAAGGATTGGAGGGTTATCTTAGCTGAGACTGCAGCACTGAGGTGTAAGGTGTGTGGGCGTGCATGCACTGCAGCAACCGCACTCCTGGCCAGGGTTAGGCCTTTCTAGGGTAGCTATGAAGGAAGTCACCAATACAAGATGATGGAACATTGCACCCGTGGTGACAGTGAAACTGTCAATGCGAAACTAGTGTACATTTGAGTCAATAGTGCTTACAGAAACTAAAATCAATACAATTAACAAAGTTGTAATGGCACACGCACAGTGCAGTCTTTCAGAATACCATTTTCTACACTAATTGAAGCAAGCCATAGCAGAATATACACCAGGCATGTGTGTGTGTGTGTGTGTGTGTGTGTGTGTGTGTGTGTGTGTGTGTGTGTGTACGTATGTGTGTGCATGTGTGTGTGTGTGTGTGTGTGTGTGTGTGTGTGTGTGTGTGTGTGTGTGTGTGTGTGTGTGGTGTATGTGCATGCATGTGTACATGCAAGTGTATGTGTGTGTGTGCATATGTGTGTGTGTGTGTGTGTGTGTGTGTGTGTTCATACACGCATAAGTATGTGTGTGTGTGTGTGTGTGTGTGTGTGTGTGTGTGTGTGTGTGTGTGTGTGTGTGTGTGTTTACAGTCAAACCTCGTTAACATGAAACTCAGGGGACTGTGCTGAAATTTCATCTTAACAGTATTTGATGTAAACAGTACTACATGTTATGCTGGTATCTGCACTTGGACTTGGCTAGCATTTCATGTTAAAAGATATTTCATGTTAAGCAGTTTCATGTTAACGAGGTTTGACTGTATGTGGAGTATGTGTGCATAATATGTGTGTGTGTGTGTGTGTGTGTGTGTGTGTGTGCGCGCGCGCAGGTGGAATGATGCTGTCTCTAGAGATTTGAAGAAATGCAAACTGTCGTCAACATGGAGGGAGCAAGCCCAAGAGCACCAGTCTTGGCGTACAGTCATCAAACATGGTGTAGAAGGTCTCAACAGACAAGCTGAGGAGGATGAGAAGCAGACTGAAAAAGGATGAGAAGAAGCGTCGTCGTGAACAGAGGAACACTGACATGGAGAACCTTCTACACTGCAGCTACTCAGATTGTTCCTTTAGTAGTCATAGCATGGCAGGGCTAACCAACCATCTAAGACAACGCCACTCCACAGTCCCACAGATCCCATGTCAGCACTGCCACCAGACACACTGCCACCAGACATACAGCCAACAGGGGCTACACAATCATCAACGTTTCTGTAAAGCCAAACCCCATCCCTGAAAGACTCAGTACCCTATTTGCCTGCATCTCTTCCCATCACGGTGTTGTGGAGAATAGCAGCAAATGGATGGATGGTGTGTGTGTGTGTGTGTGTGTGTGTGTGTGTGTGTGTGTGTGTGTATGTGTGTGTGTGTGTGTATGTGTATGTGCGTGTGTGTGTGTGTGTGTGTGTGTGTGTGTGTGTGTGTGTGTGTGTGTGTGTGTGTGTGTGATTGTGGTGCTCTCCTCTAATTCAATCAGTGTATTAATTATTACTCATTAATTAATACCTACACAAAGAAACATCATTCAATCCCTACTACTTCACAAAACGTACTATCTTGATCACAAAGAACAAATTGAGGCAAACAAGGATTCGCCACAGTAGCAAAAAAATCGCAACTGTGCGTCCTGCGACCCACGCTACAGCCAGCGTTGAAGACACGGCTCGTCAGGACAAAGAGGAACGCGTCACCCAATCTTCACCCGTATCGAATTATACCAGTTAACACGACACTAACAAGATAATGTCGCGACAGAGACAATAATTCCACAGGCTTAGCTGACACACACACACACACACACACACACACACACACACACACACACACACACACACACACAGTTACTGTGTGCGGAGGCCACTGGCCGGGGTTTGGGGGACGGGGTTACAGGGGTTAGGAGGTAAATGTACGCGAATGCACACACGTGCAGGCGTCTTTCACACAGGTTCCGCTGAGGAGTTCATTCACAAACGCTGAGGTAATGGTAACAATCCAAGGGAGCGACAATAACAATATCAACAACAAACAAAAAGATTTCCTATTTTTCAGGGCTATTTCAATTTATCAACACATCTTCTCCGCCAGCAATGCGTGCTGCAAGGACGACACACTCACAACACTCTCCCTACCTCTTTCCGTTTTGGGGTCCATTTTGTTTCAGACGGAAAAGACTAGCAATCTTGTTCGAAACACTCTCCAGTCACTCCTCTCCCGTTTACGTGTGTACTGACGAGCTGCGCAAAAATTAATGAGCGTGGGATCGGATATCAGATATCCGGAACAAAAACGGAGAGATCAACCCACGCGCTAAAACGGCGCGGTTCTGCTTTCGTTCGCCGTAAACGATAGTTCCTCTAGCGTCTTTGTAAACTCCACACAGAGACCATTAAGCAAATATCACATTCATTACATAATTTATAAGATAAACACTAACGAGACAGACAACACGAGAGGAGGAGACAAATGAGGCTAGTCCTGGTGCAACACATACACATGCGGACAATCTTGACACAAGTTGGGATGCGTGGCTACTTCCTTGCTGCGTACTTCTTTGTCCATTGGCGAGCTGGGTGGGGGATATGACAGAGCATTGGTAATGGGCACATGAAGGCACACACTTGGTGTTCAGGCTTAGGGTCCTTGTTGGGGGGGGGGGGGGGGGGGGGGGGGAGGGGCAGTCCACACACACTAGGACCTTCACCTCTGCAACATGCATGCATGGACAGAACAGTGCCCAATGTGCTCATAAACCTTCTTGGGTGGCCTTCTAGTATCTATGGGTGGCCTGAAACAGCCTCAGAATACTACCTTATCAAGTACAAAACTCAAATATTCACTGGAGGAGCATACCCGTCCACTGGAGGAGCATACCCGTCCACATCCTTTCATCAACTGTCAAGTCTGTGCATGAATTAAGTGATGAGACTGTGAACTGACTAAGTTGAAGTACTGTGGAAACCTGTTAACGCAAACTTGTTTAATGCAACATTTTGGTTAACATGAAAGCAGAAAATGGTCCCCGCATTGCTCCTAGGTTTTCTAATTGTTCTGATAACATGAAAATCTGATAACATGCACACTTCTCATCAGTCCCTTGAGTTTCGTGTCAAGTGGGTTACACTGTAGGCTAGAAAAGAGTCAGTACATCGTCACCATCACAAAAACCTTATCAGCAAGGAGTGCTGTTTATCGTACAAGTCCTGAAAACACACACAGGTTCTACAACAGACAGACAGACAGATACAGTACAATTTGACAGCTCAAAAGCAAACTAAAACTCACACACACACACACACACACACACACACACAGGAGCACAAACACATACCAATTTCAATAGCTTTTGCTTCATCTTTCTTCCAAAGATCAGCGACATCATTGGCCAAAGGGTCATCAGGGTTTGGTGCACTCAAGAGAGCTTGAATGGAGAGGAGGACAGTTCTGATCTGAAGAGCCGGACTCCATTTGTCTGGAAGGTGTGGATGGATATCACAGGGTGAACATATCTGAGACCACAACTGTACCCAGAGACATTAGACCAGTAGTGTGTGCTAGTAGTGTGTGCTAGTAGTGTGTGCTAGTAGTGTGTGCTAGTAGTGTGTGCTAGTAGCATGTGTCAGCTATATATGCTAGTAGTGCAGTCTGCATGCGTCACAGCAGTGTTGGGGTCCTTACTTCTGAAAAGTAATCTCGTTACATATTACATGTTACGTACTATGAAAACTTGTAATGCGTTACAGTTACGTACATATTACTCAATAATAAATGAAACTAGTAATAATATTATGAATTACATTTGCTCCCATAATCTACCCCCAAGTTGCAACCCAGTGAAAATTTTAACCCTCTGAAGGTGAATATAAACATAGCATGTAGGATCATTGAATGTTAGAATCAGACTTGGCCATTCGTGAAAAAAATGTGGTAGATTTCACAACCAAGACAATATCTGTTGGAATACTGCTAATGTAGTGCAGCCCAGAGCACTAGTAATGTGACCATCTAACCAACAATTATGTGGCGTCCTCGATGACAGAAGCTCTGCTTTCACTTATAACCATTATTATAGCCACAAACTTACTTAGTTCTATAATTTGGTAATGCATTACTTTCACTGCAGAGGTAATTGTGATATATTACTAGTTGCAAGATAGGTATTTAGTTATATTACTTACTTTCTGCAAAAGTAATAATATTACATAATATATTACTTTGGTATTTAGTTACCCCCAACACTGGTCACAGTATGGTCCACATACGTCATGAGTACTCACCCTTAAGAATGTCTAAACAGATCCTTCCCAGCTTGTCAATGTTTGGATGATAAATCTTTGTGACAAACCTCACTTTGGGTGGAGCCATAGGGTACTCTTCTGGAAGGAACAACTCCAAGTTGAACACTCCTCCTTGGAAGGGGGACTGAGGAAGGACAGGGTGTCATGTGACCCAGCACAAGTATCATGTGATCCACCACACGTCATGTGACCCAACAAGTACTGTATCACGAGAGCTTCATAAATATATGCACACACACACACACACACACACACACACACACACACACACACACACACACACACACACACTCACACACACACACACACACACACACACACACACACTCACACACACACACACACACACACACACACACACACACACATACACTCACATCAGCTGGTCCATCTACAACAACATTGAAGTATCTTGCATTGCTCTCGGTTGGGACTGCCTTTATCCCAGACACAGGCTCTGCCATCAGACGCTGTGTCTCCTAAGGGGAGGGGGAGGGGAGCAGGAGAGGGGAGGGGAGCAGGAGATGGTATTGTTGCTACTGGTTACACAAATACAAGGAATAATTATACCCTCAAGCCATACACATCGCCGAATTCCTACATTAAGAATAAACAGTCCCCGTTTTTTCAAGTTAGAACCAATTTTTACAGGAACTCATTTGCACTTAAGCTTGTGATTGGAATCTCTTAGCTGATTTCATCAAAAGGAACAATGGCTTTAATAAATTCAAGAAATATGTTAGACAATGGCCTAAATTCCTAAACAAATGCTCAATGATATTATTTTTATGCTGTTATTGTGTGCTCACAGGACCCCTGGGAAGACCAGCATGCAGCACCTATCTACCTATCGTGGTCTCCCACTTACACCAGGTTACAGCTGATGGGCTACCTCTTTGGTGAAATTATTGACATTGACATCCATCCATCCATCTATGTATGTGTGTGATGGAGTCCATCCATCTACATACATGTGATGGAATCCATCCATCCATCTACATATGTGTGATGGAATCCATCCATCCATCTACATATGTGTGATGGAATCCATCCATCCATCTATGTATGTGTGATGGAATCCATCCATCCATCTACATATGTGTGATGGAATCCATCCATCCAAGTATGTGTGCGATGGAATCCATCCATCCATCTACGTATGTATGTGTGTGATGGAATCCACTTATGTTCGTATGTGTATGATGGAATCCATCTATGTACGTGTATGATGGAATCCATCTACGTATGTGTGATGGAATCCATCCATCTACATATGTGTGTGATGGAATCCATCTACGTACACGTCCGATGGAATCCATCTACGTATGTGTGTGATGGAATCCATCCATGTACGTTTGTGATGGAATGCAAAATGAAATTTGGACCACAAAACAATAATTGTGAAAGCTAACAAAAACAAAACCTACGTATGGCCCGGGCAGTCACCCATCCATACAACAAGCTGGAGAGCGAAATTCCTCTGCTTAGAGAACTAAACTGATATCTGATACTAACAATAAGGGGATACTGACCTGGAAATTACTCCCTATATTCAGTACTAACACAAAACAGCTACTAAAGTGGTTGTCTGAGGGTTTGTATCAGTTGAGGTATCATATTGATCCCCTCAGCCTTGTTGGCAGGCAGACAGGAAAGCCAACAAAGTTTAACTAACTCATTAATCCAACATCGCATACGAATACACGATACTAAACGGTATATGCACAGACAACTTGGGCAAACAATGAACAGAGACGTCCAAGAACCAGACTACCTTGACTATTCTGTTTGGTAGACCGGCCATCCTCAGTTTCCGTGACCTCAGCAAGTAAATCCCTCTTATAAAATATTCTTATTCTTCAGGACACGCCCACCAAAATGGCTTCCAGTTTCAAGAAGAAGTCGACAACGAAGCCTACATACCCGCGCGGAACAAAGCCATCGTTTCACAATTCCTCTTTGCTTGTTTCGACTGGAGTTCCATCCTTGGATTCTCTGCTCGGTTCGAGTGCAATTGACATGACGTGTTCTGTTTGTGGTAATCTGCAACTTGCAGCAGCAGGTCCGTTTTGCTATGTAACAGTGTTTTACATTTCTTTGATACATTTTAGGTGGAGGAATAGCAGTTGGCACGGCTATTTTCATAGGTATGTAAATTTTCTCTTTTGAGATGCCCTCATACCCATTTCTTACTGCAATGACTTTGCAAAAATTGTTCAACTCTTGTTCTTTTGCAGAAGAAGACGCCTACAGCACATATTCAACCTTCCTTGTAAAGTACTTTTTGTCAGAAGGAATCATGAGTGGTCATGAGTTGTTTGTGAGCAATGGAAAGGAGGATCCTAGGAAGATAGTCAATGTGCGTGTACACAGAGGGGAGGGGGGAGTCTAAGCGATGCAGCTGCGTTAACCTTCACTTCTTGGTGAAGTTGACCCATGCCAGGGCAGTAGAACGTAGCCATCTTGTTCCTCACAAAGATCAGGCTTGGGTTCATAACCTGTCCTGATTACCCACTCGTTTCTGTATTTGTTGGTAGTTGGTCTTACCACTAGTGCATGTCACCCCATCACTGCCTGTCATGTGAGATCCCATTTTCTACAAGTTGTGTGGGTGTGTGGATGTGTTGGTGCTTGCTGTGTGGAGGGGGATGGGTGGTGTGGTGTGTGGAGGGGGTAGGTGGTGTGGAGGGGATGAGTGGTGTGGTGTGTGGAGGGGGTAGGTGGTGTGGAGGGGATGAGTGGTGTGGAGGGGGTAGGTGGTGTGGAGGGGATGAGTGGTGTGGAGGGGGTAGGTGGTGTGGAGGGGATGAGTGGTGTGGAGGGGATGAGTGGTGTGGTGCTGCTGTGCTATTTTGTACTCTCTTGCAGGGATTACCTTCTGTAGCTGATGAAGCTGTGAAAGTAGCTAAGGAATCCTCATCTTCTGAGTCTATGAAGATTGCATGGAGGTATCAGAACCAACCTGAAGTAGAGGTATGTCGGTACAGTTTCAACACTCTGAAGCACTGTCACTGTCATGGGTGTGGTGTGTGGTGTGTGCAGTGGGGGATATCACATTAGCATTGATCATTCCTCTCCTCTGGCTCAGTCATCCTTTTCCAAGCAGTTCGGTCACTTTTATGACTTGTCCAAGCACATGGACAAGGGGAGGCTAGAGGAGGCCAAGACAACCTATTTTCCATCTCAGTGGAAGGGGAATTTCCTCAGGTTGGTTGCTTCGGCAGCATTACAATACGAGCCAGTCTGTGTTGGTGTGTGTATGAGCTGTGAGTGCTGGTATGTCACTGTGGGTGTGAGTGCAGGTGTGTCACTGTGGGTGAGTTCTGGTGTGTCACTGTGGGTGTGAGTGCAGGTGTGTCACTGTGGGTGTGAGTGCAGGTGTGTGAGTGTGGGTGTGAGTGCTGGTGTGTCACTGTGGGTGGGTGTGGGTGTGAGTGCAGGTGTGTCACAGTGGGTGTGAGTGCAGGTGTGTGAGTGTGGGTGTGAGTGCTGGTGTGTCACTGTGGGTGGGTGTGGGTGTGAGTGCAGGTGTGTCACAGTGGGTGTGAGTGCAGGTGTGTGACTGAGGGTGTGACTACATACACACACACACACTGTTCTACTGGATGCAGCTATGATGAGCTGATCAGGAAGATACAAGACCATGTAGATGGTAGCCATTTTGGTGTGTCTGAAGCCCTGACAGGACAGGTAGGTCCATCCAGTGATACCACTGCTGGTAGTGTCCACTTAAGTCATGAATTGTCGTTTTAGAGAAATGTACTCAGAGTAGCAGTTCAATCACTGGGCACACCCATTTGGAATAATGGGGTCATCCCCAGTAACAACTCCCTCCCAATCTTCTTACACAAGTTACGTGCACTTCTGAGGCAGTCCTATGCTGTAGCACTCCTTACAGCTCCAACTGAGCTACTTGAGGTGAGGTGTAGACGTCTGATATGATATCAAGAGGCTGTATTTCATGGATTATCAATCCTTCACAGGAGCTAGGAAATGCAAGGGGTGTTGAGAGACTTTGTGACAGTGTTGTTCGACTGGAAGCCTTTGAGGGGTCCGATAAAGAGAGCAATCCTCTCTATAAGGACTATCATGGTGTGTGTGTGTGTGTGTACGTACGTGTGTGTGTGTGTGTGATGGCCTCACCCCCTTCCACCCTGACTACTCCACTGTTACATTACATTTAGGTTTATTTCATTTTGTCAAGTTACCACGAATTAATGCCATGTTGCCATGTCAACCAGAAACCTTGGATCTTGCTTTCAAACTCAAAAGGAAGCGATTTTCAGTAGAAGTAGGTTCAATTTGGTAGTGTGTGTCTGTGTGTGTAATGTATCTTACACATGTCTATGTTTGTGATGTGTTCTCCTCCCCCCCCCCCCCTCTCACCCCTGCTGCAGAAGTTACATCTTCCTCCAGACCTTTCTGAGACAGTTAGCAGAGAACCACAATCCTCAAAGAAGAAAGTGGATCTTACAAACGTTGACTTTTAATCACTTTTTGTGTGCAAGCACGTTGAGCACTCATGCAATGAATTGGAATCAATCACATTTTTAATTTGTTTGTATAAATCTTTCAATTTCAAAAGCTTCAGTTTCATTTTACATGTTTACTAAACACAAGTAGCATCAGCTCAGTAGGTCCTCCCACTGGCTCAGCGGGTCCTCCCACCAGCTCCGTAGGTCCTCTCACCAGCTCCGTAGGTCCTCCCACCAGCTCCGTAGGTCCTCCCACCAGCTCAGTAGGTCCTCCCACCAGCTCCGTAGGTCCTCCCATCAGCTCAGTAGGTCCTCCCACTGGCTCAGCGGGTCCTCCCACCAGCTCAGCGGGTCCTCCCATCAGCTCAGTCCTCCCACCAGCTCCGTAGGTCCTCCCATCAGCTCAGTAGGTCCTCCCATCAGCTCAGTAGGTCCTCTCACTGGCTCAGCGGGTCCTCCCACCAGCTCCGTAGGTCCTTCCATCAGCTCAGTCCTCCCACCAGCTCAGTGGGTCCTCCCACTGGCTCAGCAGGTCCTCCCACTGGCTCATAGGGTCCTCCCTCTAGCTCAGCAGGTCCTCCCTCTAGCTCAGCAGGTCCTCCCACCAGCTCATAGGGTTCTCCTTCCAGCTCAGCAGGTCCTCCCACCAGCTCATAGGGTTCTCCTTCCAGCTCAGCAGGTCCTCCCACCAGCTCATAGGGTTCTCCTTCCAGCTCAGCAGGTCCTCCCACCAGCTCATAGGGTTCTCCTTCCAGCTCAGCAGGTCCTCCCACCAGCTCATAGGGTTCTCCTTCCAGCTCAGCAGGCCCTCCCACCAGCTCAGTGGGCCCTCCCACCAACTCAGTGGGTCCTCCCACCAGCTCATAGGGTCCTCCCTCCAGCTCAGCAGGTCCTCCCACCAGCTCAGCAGGCCCTCCCACCAGCTCAGTGGGGCTTGTAGATGGATACACCCACTATAGCAGGTTCATCTACTCTAGACCACCTGTAGTAGGGCGATGCGTCTGTAGTGATCACACAGCCACCTTAGTCAGTGCTACTAGCATAGGGACCACCTCAATCGGTGCTACTAGCATAGGGACCACCTCGATCAGTGCTACTAGCATAGGGACCACCTCGATCGGTGCTACTAGCATAGGGACCACCTCAATCGGTGCTACTAGCATAGGGACCACCTCGATCAGTGCTACTAGCATAGGGACCACCTCGATCAGTGCTACTAGCATAGGGACCACCTCGATCAGTGCTACTAGCATAGGGACCACCTCGATCAGTGCTACTAGCATAGGGACCACCTCGATCAGTGCTACTAGCATAGGGACCACCTCGATCAGTGCTACTAGCATAGGGACCACCTCGATCAGTGCTACTAACATAGGGACCACCTCGATCAGTGCTACTAGCATAGGGACCACCTCGATCGGTGCTACTAGCATAGGGACCACCTCGATCGGTGCTACTAGCATAGGGACCACCTCAATCGGTGCTACTAGCATAGGGACCACCTCAATCGGTGCTACTAGCATAGGGACCACCTCAATCGGTGCTACTAGCATAGGGACCATCTCGATCAGTGCTACTAACATAGGGACCACCTCGATCAGTGCTACTAGCATAGGGACCACCTCGATCAGTGCTACTAGCATAGGGACCATCTCGATCAGTGCTACTAACATAGGGACCACCTCAATCGGTGCTACTAGCACAGGGACCACCTCAATCGGTGCTACTAGCACAGGGACCACCTCAATCGGTGCTACTAGCATAGGGACCACCTCAATCGGTGCTACTAGCATAGGGACCATCTCGATCAGTGCTACTAACATAGGGACCACCTCGATCAGTGCTACTAGCATAGGGACCACCTCGATCAGTGCTACTAGCATAGGGACCATCTCGATCAGTGCTACTAACATAGGGACCACCTCAATCGGTGCTACTAGCATAGGGACCACCTCAATCGGTGCTACTAGCATAGGGACCACCTCGATCGGTGCTACTAGCATAGGGACCACCTCGATCAGTGCTACTAGCATAGGGACCACCTCAATCGGTGCTACTAGCATAGGGACCACCTCAATCGGTGCTACTAGCATAGGGACCACCTCAATCGGTGCTACTAGCATAGGGACCAATCGATCAGTGCTACTAGCATAGGGACCACCTCAATCGGTGCTACTAGCATAGGGACCACCTGACTATAGAGACCACTATCACTTGGTACCTGGAGTGGTCTGTATATAGACAATTTTCATTAAACAATTCTAATTTATGTTACTGTGTCCACATGCATATACAGTGACCACGCCCACATACAGTACCACACCCACATTCTGTTCAAATGATGGAAAACTGATTCGACCAAAGTAGGTAGCATTTTGTTCTGTTCAATCCGGAAGAGAATGGCTGTCAGGATATGATGTGAGCAGGTGGACCTCTGTTTTCTTTTGTGTGTGTCTGAGTGGATTCTATTATTGACAACAAATGACATGTGATTCAACAAGGGAGTACCTCACTGAATTGGAAGCCAATTCAAAAACAAAGCCAATAATTGCACAATGGCAAGATGTATAGGAGACTATTTGCATAGTATATTAGCACAAACCTCACCCGTCCCCAGGCTGGTACTAGCACAAACCTCACAAGTGAATACTAGTGAACTAAAGGGCCTTTACAACCCAGTACTATCAGGAACTAAGACTACGATCAGTGAGGCAAGTAGCTCAGATAGTCATCTTTGGTTGGATCTGAGAGGATGAAGAAAGGACAAGGGAGAGGAAGAGGGATGGGTGGGAATAATGGACAAGAACCCTCTGGTGGTGGAGAGAGTGTAGCAACAACTTCAGAAGGGATGACAGGTGTTGATGATCGAGAGATTGGTCCCAGTTCAACATCACAAGACTCTCTAGCGTTGCAGGTCACTCCCACAACCACACCCATGGCTAGAGAACCACCTAGTATTCTTCCTATGGGTAGTGGGTCAGTGGGTGTGGCAGTAGGTGTGACCATACCTCTACTGCTGTTGGCTATAGCTCTAGTAACAGTCATTATCTTAGTACTGGTATGTGTTTTGAAGAGAAGGTGAGGATGACAAGGACAGCGTACCTTGTACACAACACCTTGTACGATACACCTTGTATGCCACACCTTGTACGACACACCCTGTATGCCACACCTTGTACGATACACCTTGTATGCCACACCTTGTACGACACACCCTGTATGCCACACCTTGTACGACACACCCTGTATGCCACACCTTGTACGACACACCCTGTATGCCACACACACTGGCAGCCACCCATATGTGTGGCTACTAGCCTAGAGTCCATTGTGGCCTACCTTACATTGAGTAATACAATCCATGATGTCCTGTGATCAAGAATACAGTCATGCTCCATGAGTTTCAAAATGCTTTCCTTCCCTACAGACACCACTCCTTGGACAGAGCACACACCACACCTCAATGTAAGGAGAAATGCCCATAGATGTGCTTTGGTGTGAATGGTATCCATAGATAGATCAGTGTTCATTGTACTTGATAGCACTCATGTACGTACGTACAGGCACGCACACACGCACACACACACACACACACACACACACACACACACACACACACACACACACATGAGCACACACGAGCACACACACACACACACACACAAGCACACACATACACATAAGCACACACACACAAATACATGTTAATGTATTACATAGTGCAGATATTACTAGATATAAAAGTATACACCAACTTCACTAAATTATTTCTGCAGTTAATATGTACACGACTCACAACAACTCACAAGCTCAAAATGGCTCCACCCATCATTACTATAACATCTCAGAACCTC
>CAUJGJ010000065.1:2647298-2667298 GCA_963170055.1 Halisarca cf. caerulea | reverse complement strand
ATAATGATTGATTTTTGCACATATTCATGTTAATCTTGTTTTCCACAGGAGTTGCTTATTTCATGTCGTCCATGGGTATGTGGTAGGGACCACATTGCAGTTGCTAGCAGGTTTGCTTAGATCACATGATATCATATGACTGTCACATGCCACTCACTGCAGTCATCCTCTTTTTAAGCTGTAGTCATATTCCTCGGACTCTATCGCTATGGTGAGACAGCTGGCTCCACCTACTACCCGCCTTTCTATCTGTGGGTGGTGGTGTTCATGGTTGTCATGGTAACAGAATTTGGCCTAAAAGCATACACCCTCATCACCTCCAAGACTAGCAGAGCAAGCTATGTGAAGTCCTCCCAAGAAAAGCCAAAGTCTATTGGAACTGAGATGAATGGAGTCGAGGGAAGCAAGCAGCATGGGAAAGGAAAGACAGCCAAATTGAAGCAGATACCCTCAAAAGTGTGTGCGCGCGTGTGTGGGTGTGTACACATGCATGGCTGTGTATGTGTAGTCATGTACTGACACTGTTTACACAGTGACCATCCTAATTGATTCCTCTGAAAATTTGCATTTGCCTAATCGAATCTCATATCTCCTTAACTTGCTGTGTAGGACAGTCCATTGAGATGGGCCGTGTTCACCTTTATCTTGCTCCTCACTGTCTTATCCGGTGTCTCCATCGCTGCTCTGCTTGGGATAGCATGTGTGTGAATGTCTGCATCACTACACTAGTACATGCACACACATACAAAACTCACATGCAATGATACAGATACACACATGCACACACACACACACACACACACACACACACACACACACACACACACACGCCCCTTACACACCCTCAAACATGCATGCATGCACACGCATTGTGGACTCAATTTCTTTGCACACAGAATAATTTTATATTTTGCATGTATTGAATTTATAACATCAAATGTACACAACTTGATATTGCATGCTGAGCAATAATTACAGATGACAATAACAATACTAGCAAATATTCATATCATTGCTACAGAGGACAGACATGAAATGTCAGATTTACAAATGTTCTGTAAATAATTTAAAACCACCAGAAAAGTTTCCTCCTATAAATTCCATTTCTGCCTGTCCCTCCATCCCGCGCATTGAGGAAGAGGCCCGCTCTGTCGGTTGTAGTGGCTTTGATGCCCACCCGGGTTGGCGTAGACAAGCTGACTTGGATGAGGCTTGACCTCCACCTGTGGAACGTGACAAGGTGGGCACATTTTAGAGCGCATGCATTGCGCCTTCTCCAGTTGAAGGCCTTCGATGTATCGGATAGCCGCCTCGATTATAGGAATTTTATTTATCTTCTTGTCACTGTAAGAAGATGTTGGTGTTGTTAGGAGATTTCGTAGAGTTTTGTAGGTTTTCCCTAGCTCGTAAACCCTTTCTCTTTCCCTCAGCCTTCTATCGGCTTTACTTTTAGCCCTTGTTCCTTTTCTGACGGGCTTTGGGGAGAAGTCACTCGAGCAAGTGCACAATGAAGACGAACTTCCATCAGAATCCATTTTGACACCACCAAAAGACAGTGCCGAGCTCTCCCGGCCAGCTCAGCTCTGGCTAGTCCCGCTCAAATCAGTCAACAACAAACACTTGTGGGAAAACATGTTGATCGCTCGAATCTGGCGCCAAACGGGAAATTTCAAAACAGTCACAATCATCAGAGAAGGTCAACTTGATTTAGTGGTGAGGGAAGAATCCCTACTTGCTAACTGTATGTAAGCTACTATTATTAAAATTAGATTTTATTAGCCAATTTATTATAACTATAATACATTATGGATGAAGACACTAGAATGTATGGGAAAAAAAAACAAAAAAAAAACAGGCACTGTACATCTATGGTACGACGTATTGAAGTGTTTGCCGTGCCGCAATAAGTGTACTCGACATAAACACAAAGAAATCGACATGAAAATTATTAATACAAAATAAATTGGAAAGGACTAAAAGATTAATATTCATGATGAAATACATGCATTCCAATTGTCCTCAAATTTGTCGTAGTTTTCTCTTCAAACTCTCTGGCATCTCTGGGGGTGGTGGGCGGGGCAGCCTGAGCACCACCTTGACAGTGTCGTAAATGAACCACTGAGCTGCTGTTATCGCACCAACCATCATCACACGAGCCCCAAAACCCCTCCAAACACCTGAAGGAACAATGAAGTGAAAGAAGTAATCTTTTCTTTTACACAAGAAGGCAGGAAGACTTCAACTAACACACACCTTCCCATCCCAACTTCCTAAGGGCCTCCACAGCTGTGCTTCCCTTGTCTGAGTTGAGCTTGGAGACAACAGAGTCTGCCGGATGGGACACTAAAGTGCAGAACACTCCAGCAATGTAGCCAGAAGTGAAGGTCACCACTAGCTGCTGGGGTTTGCCGAGTTCTTCCTTTGGTACAGAGATGAGGTACTTGTACATAAATTCAATTGTTCGCTCGAAAGCAGCAAACTTCATCATGGTGTAGGGGATCTGCCTTATCCAGAGAGGGCTCAGACCTTTGTAGAACCTAAGGAGAAAAACATTTTACAGGAAAGCCCTTGGGCAAGTAAGCTTCATGATGATATAGATAAGTGGAAAATTCAAGTGATTTAACCCTCCCCCCCTCACCCCTCCCCCTTGTTTGTGCTGCTGTACAACTGAGGGACCTTCTTCAGTTGCACAATCACAAAAATGGATAATGGAGATTCCCAAGGGTTTCAAGAACCTATGTATTTGCCCCCTTGAAAGTCCATGATGCAGCACACATGAGGGGCTGGGGCAATGATATAGTCAGAAACCATAGACTATGCAGAAACCAAACAAAGGGTAAAAAATGGCCTCCAACAGCATGACCCACTGGAGTGGAAAGGCCACAGCCAGCCACTTGTACAACAGATAAGTCATTTTTGTTACAGCTATGAGGAACCACATTCACACGCTAGTTACACCTGAACCACCCCCACTCCACACAGCTCACCCCACCCCCACACAGCTCATCCCCACCCCCACACAGCTCACCCTGACCCCACCCTCACACAACTCACCCTGACCCCACCCTCACACAACTCACCCTGACCCCACCCTCACACAGCTCATCCCCACCCTCACACAGCTCACCCTGACCCCACCCTCACACAACTCACCCTGACCCCACCCTCACACAACTCACCCTGACCCCACCCTCACACAACTCACCCTGACCCCACCCTCGTACAACTCCCACTCCCACCCTCACATAACTCACCCCCACCATCCCTCCTCTTTGAGGAGCTTAGGGAATCCTTCCCTCAGGGTGTTGGCCCATCCTGGTTGAGTTTGGATGCGTACCTTGAGGGCCTCCCAGGGTGCCAGAGCTATGTCAGCAAAGAACTCTGCACTGGCAGATGCTGCCAAGTAGAGAGAGGTCCTCCACAAATAGGTCTTTTCCTGGTTGGGACAAACCAGAGAGAGAGTAAAAAACATACAATGCAGGCATTAATTTACAGTAGAGTCTATGCTTACACTCATGTACACACACACATAGTCTGGCGTTGACGTCAGTCCCCGAAAATGGCCAAGCGAGATTGGGTCGGCAACGCCAGACTAACACACACACACACACACACACACATACACACACACACACACACACACACACACACACCAATGGACCAACCTCTCCAAGTGCTTGTGAGTAAAGAATCCTGAATACTTCATACAAACCAAATTTAAAACATCCTTGTAGAGAGTACCCTATGAGGGTTGGTGCCCAGCCTTTGTAAATCCCTCTCACTCCATCTTCTCTCAAAGTGATGGGAAAACCAGTTCTCAGATTCTTATATTTAGCAGGCTCTACCTACACAGCCAGAGGCATGTGATTGCGCAATCAAAAGATGGTGGGTGTTCAAAAACATGTACAGTATTCAAACTAACCTGAATCCTACATTTGACAAGATCCAGTGGTAAGACACCAGTGTGTGTGACTCCGCAACTCAAAGCACCACCAAACACACATAATCCATAGTATTTGAGTGAACCAAATTCACAGCTGCAAGAGTTGCCAGCTGCAAATATAAACAAAGTAGAATATAACCATACCCCAACACAGACCCTGTACAAAAGAAGCAGGGATGAAGCACAAAACAACGACAGTGTCATGTACTCAGAAGCTCAAGGAGCAAACTACTACACAAAGACTACTTATGCTTAAACACACCATCATGATCACTAGCTGAAGCAGCCTTCAACCTCTCCAGCCAGGGAAAAGGATTAGAAAAAGGGTTTTTCTTAGAAATTTTCTCCAAGTTATCCATTACTTCATTGTTTCTTCAAAGTTGAATTTCAAATGCAATTTATTAAATGACATTTCTCCTCTATAATAGTTGTGATTTATAGGTGACGTAACTTCCAACCTTTCATGACGAAACCCACTTGCAGATTGCATCATGATTTGCTTTCGATCTTCGATCGGACTAGTCTGACGTAGCCAGACCCATGCTCGCCGTGACTGACGTCACCGGGAAGGCGAGAATTTAATATGGCGGAAAGGGTCGGCTACGCCAGACTAGATCGGACGCCATCTTAGGAAGTGGTTGGCGATCACGAAGTGATCACGTGATCTTCCGAAGGCGTGTTCGGTTCCTTGTCCCGTGGATACGCTGATATATACTTGGACACAATTTTGAAGAAATGGCTAGCTTCAGAGATATCGTAAGCAAGAACCCCTTTAACAACCCTTTTTATTCCAAACCATCACCTTCTAGACGGGAATTGAAGGCGGCTGCCCCGGCCACAAATAGTAAGACCCAGAAATTGCCCGAGTGAAAACTACTCGAGTAACCTTTACTCAAATTTGTCTTTCTTTAGGCGACGTTAGCTGTGAATTCGGTTCTGCCAAGTATTATGCGCTATGTGGTTTTGGAGGCATTCTTAGCTGTGGTCTTACGCACACAGCTGTGGTTCCCCTTGACTTGGTGAAATGTAGAATCCAAGTAAGTTTCAAGTCTTCTGTCCATTACAGTGTCTATTGTTAGGTTGGCCGTAGACTAGTGTCCCTTTGTGAATTGTGTGTGTGTGTGTGTGTGTGTGTGTGTGTGTGTGTGTGTGTGTGTGTGTGTGTGTGTGTGTGTGTGTGTTAACTTGCTCTCCCCCTCCTGCTTCACTAGGTAGAGCCTCAGAAGTACAAGAACATTGTCTATGGAATGAAACTCACAGTCAAGGAAGACGGATTCAGAGGCTTAGCCAAAGGGTGGGCGCCCACCTTCATTGGTTACTCATTTCAGGGATTAGGGAAATTCGGATTCTATGAAATATTCAAAGTCTTGTATTCAAATATGCTGGGAGAGGTGTGTGCGTGTGTGTGCGTATGTGTGCGCATGCACATGTGTGTACATGTGTGTGGGCATGCACGTGTGTGCTCATACATGTGTCAACACATCCCTTGTACTCATCGTTGCACAGTACATGTATTCCAAACCTTTTTTCACTTTTTTTCTGGTTTGACCCAACCAGGAAAAGACCTATTTGTGGAGGACCTCTCTCTACTTGGCAGCATCTGCCAGTGCAGAGTTCTTTGCTGACATAGCTCTGGCACCCTGGGAGGCCCTCAAGGTACGCATCCAAACTCAACCAGGATGGGCCAACACCCTGAGGGAAGGATTCCCTAAGCTCCTCAAAGAGGAGGGATGGTGGGGGTGAGTTATGTGAGGGTGGGAGTGGGAGTTGTGTGAGGGTGGGGTCAGGGTGAGTTGTGTGAGGGTGGGGTCAGGGTGAATTGTGTAAGGTGGGAGTGAATTGTGGTGAGGGTGTGTGGGTGAGTTATATGAGGATGGAGTAGGGGATTAGTTAGTTTTCCTCTCCTAATCCTCCTCCAGTGCTGTAAGCATTAATCCTTGTACTATGGTGTGTGGCCACGTCGTTTGTTTACATGTGCTGTCATACCCTCAGGTTCTACAAAGGTCTGAGTCCGCTGTGGCTCCGGCAGATCCCCTACACCATGATGAAGTTTGCTGCTTTCGAGCGAACAGTGGAGGCTCTCTACAAGTATGTGGTCCCACTCCCCAGGGACCAGATGAGCAAACCCCAGCAGCTAGTGGTGACCTTCACTGCTGGCTACATTGCTGGAGTGTTCTGTGCCATTGTGTCCCATCCGGCAGACTCTGTTGTCTCCAAGCTCAACTCGGACAAGGGAAGCACAGCTGTGGAGGCCCTTAAGAAGTTGGGATGGAAAGGTGTGTCTAGAGGGGTGTGGTATGGTTGTGTATCTAGATGGGTGTGGCATAGGCGGGCATCTATGTAGTTGCTGTCCTGTAGAATAGAGTACGTAACACCTAAAGAGTAGTTTCGAGGCACCAGTGCATTAAGAGCGATTATTTCCGCAATCGACTTCCGCTGTTTCTGTTTTCTGTGCGCGTGGTTGCACCTTGGAGCGTTCTTCATTGTCTATGAAAGAAAAGAAAGTACGATTACATTCACCAGGAACGGCGGACCTTTCAAGCAGAAAGTCTGTTTGTTACCAGCTTAGCTCATCCCTAACCCTGCCGCTCTCTTGGCTTGCAATTCATAAAAATTCACTGAAATGCTTGTAGTGAGGCAGTTCCTGAATTTGTGTGATTTTCATCTTTGTGGCTGAGAAATTCTTCGTCGTGCAACCGAAAATTGTTCAATTTCAGCAGGATTTCGTGCATGTGCATTTCCTTAGCCTCGTACACTCTCGCAGCAAGAGCTATTATTTTGATTCTGTAGCAAGAGTAGTTGAATAGATTGTACTCTCGGGTGGTGGGTATAGATGACGTGGAATGTATTTTATATTCGTCTCGTTTGCAAAAATTGGTCGCAGGCCTTTGAATCTTCCCGTAGAGAACCGCAGAGAATGCTTCCGCAGGTACGAAAACAGAAATTAACACTCTGTGATGCATGGATAGATACCTGCAATGCAAAGCATTAGTTTCCGTTTTTGTACATTGGCACAGAGTCATACTATTAGAGAGGTTTAGCACTACGTAAAACGTTTCGTAATAAGCTTACTACGTTTCGCGCGGAAAATTAGAACGTTCTTAGTAACGGTTTCGACGTATTAAAGTATCTTAGTACGTTCTTACTCTACGTGGTTAGCCTCGTGGTGATGCTCTCTCTTTTGCTCCTCGAACTGCTGCTCTTCAGTCTGGTGTTCCGTTTCTGATAGTAAAAGAACGTATTCATGGCCCGAATCTCCCACAGGATCACCAAAAACTCACAAAATCTTCGTCCTCCTTCTGCATCGCTATAATGTTACGTATAAAGTATTCGATGTTACTAAAACGAAAAACGTACTAAATTTCGAGCGTACCTATCAGCTTACTACGTAGCGTTTAAACGCTTTGCTAAACCTCTCTATTACTCCATGTAAAATGGTAGCTTTGTGATATCCCATGGTACCCTAATAAACGAGCTCTACACTTGTCCAGCATGCCTTTCCTTTCTACTACTAACTAGTATACAATTCAAATCTTCTTTTTAGGTGCATTTCAATTTATTGAGATTCTTAATTTCATTTCCATTTTGATTCTTCCTGTTCCATTCCTTTGTATTTCCTTTAACGTTCCGATTCTTTTTGTTTTCTTCCTGTTTGTATCTTGTTCACTGGGTGCCTAGGATAGTAGCCACTGGCTAAAGACTTCCCCAGTCAAAATAAAGGCCTTTTCACATTTAATTCGGGTACAAAACGCATCAGTTATAACCACATTCAATGCACGAAGCTAACCTAACCTAATCTGGTTCTCCCCGCAGGAGCATGGAAGGGCCTGGGTGCTAGGATCCTGATGATTGGCACACTCACAGCTCTTCAGTGGTTCATCTACGACACTGTCAAGGTGGTGTTTAGGCTGCCCCGCCCACCACCCCCAGAGATGCCAGAGAGTTTGAAGAGAAAGCTGGAGCAGAAACAAGCTTAACTCTTCTTCGCTCATAGCTGTCAATATCTAGTCTGTTGTGCATTTCCTTTGAACTAGGAACTATAAAACTATACCAATTTAGCCTATGTATGCAACTATTTATTGGTAATTAATATAAAATTATATTATTTTGATATTAACTTATGAGTAATCATGACATTAATCAATATTACCAAAGTATGAGCTGTTTATTTACAACTTAAAATCGTGAGAAGATGTAGTGAATAGTTTGTCAGAGAACATTCCACTTTCCGTTCTTCCTATACGCATTCAGCATCTTCCTTGCCTTCTTCTTGACACTAGGGTGAGGGTCGTTATACTTGTCCTCGAGAACAGCAACGATCCTCTCCTCCAGGTGGGTGGGGGAGCCATCACCAAGGGAGTGGAGGGCCTGGTCCCTCACTGACCCATCCTCATCTTGGCACATTTCAAATATCCTCTCCCACACCTCTGGGATGTCCACTCTCACATGACATGGGCAGAGCTCCTTCAAAGCCTTCTTACGCTTCACAGGGTCCGAGTTATAGGTCCTTTCAAGGTATTCAGACACTGTCTCGTCACACATGGTACCTGGTGGTTGATGGTTGGGTTATCACCTGATGGTTAGTATACCACTTCACATCACTTCAGCTAACAACTGGCTGCTGTGAGAGGGCACCTTCTTTTATGGAGTGTTTGAATTATAAATAGCATATGACATCATAAATATGTTGCACAACAGGGACTTCACCTTTAGGCTAATAATACCTCAATGACATCACCCTATACCATGCAAATAACGGTTCGTTCAACCATAGATAATACAAACCCTCAACCATAGATACACTACACACCTCATGGTAAACAGATACACCTCTGAAAACCTCACCTGTACAGCACTACATGCACACCATCACTAAACCACATACAATCTTATCCCACACATTTCATGATCGAGGAACAGATGTGGTCGGATAAGCACGGTCCCCCTCCCCTGTACACACCCCCATCCTCAGCTTTAGTGGTTGCCAACAGACGCAGCAAAAGAACCCAGGTGGCATATGGGCACAGCTACACTGGTCACTACAGACAGGTAGTCTTCCTGCAGATTACAACAGCACTTGGAACAACATAATCTAACCAAACACACTGCACCAGCTGCTATCAATTAACACTGGCTTTAAATGGACACACACTAGGGTTTGCACTATAATAGAAATTTCTATGTAGCCCTAACAAAATCTGTTGTTTGCAATTAGATCATTTCCTTGGCAGCAGCAATGATAGCGGTTGAATCGATTCTAAACATCTTCATCAACTCTGCCCCCTTTCCGCTGCGGGGGATGGCATTGACAGCCAGCCTCTTCACAATGATCCCACTCTCCTCACTGACAGCACCAGCTACAGCCTCACCAAGTCCACCTGAGAACAGAGCAACTCAAAATTCAACTAAGGGCACACACACACACACACACACACACACACATACAGTCACACACACACACACACACACACACACACACACACACACACACACACACACAGAGGCACACATGCACACATGCACGCAAACACACATGCACACACGCACGCAAACACACACAGGCACACTGCACAGATGCACACACACACACAGGCACACTGCACAGATGCACACACACACACACACACACACACACACACACACACACACACACACACACACACACACACACACACATACAGTCACACACACACACACACACACACACACACACACACACACACACACACACACACACACACACACACATGTATACTACCTTCGGGGTAGTGGTCCTCTACAGTGAGGATCTTCCCTCCGGTGGCTTTGGCAGACTTGATGAGGAGATCTTTGTCAATGGGTTTGAGGGTGAAGGGATCAACAACCCTGATGCTGATTCCTTCCTTCTTCAACTCCTCGTAAGCAATCAGTGCCTCCTGGAGTGTGACGGCACACCCCACTACTGTCAGTTTGTCATCATCGCTGGACTTCACCACCTGAGGATGAGAGTGGATGGACACTCAAAAAAGTACATTATGAGAACTGGTAATAGAGAGACCTCACCTTCCCCTCTCCCACTTTGAACACCTCATCCTGTTTGTAGATGACAGTGGTAGCAGGACGGCTGGTGCGGGTGAAGGTGATCCCCTTGTGGTTGGCAGCCAGTTCCAGTGCCCTCTCACAAGAGACAGCATCTGATGGGTAGAAGCAAACAGCACCAGGGACGGTCCTGAAACAGGCAAAGTCCTCCAAAGCCATCTGAGATGGTCCATCTTCACCTGAGGATTCAGAGGGAGACAATAAACTACACCCACCCATATCAGTAGACCACACCCACCTACATATATCAGTAGACCACACCCACCTACATCAGTAGACCGCGCCCACCCTCTGTTAATACACTCACTCACAGCTACAGGATCACACCCACCCCAAACCCTAGGATTAAAGTCTAACCCACTCAACTGCCTTCCCCTCCCAGCACACACCACATAACGTGAAGATTTGACAGCAGACAACAAAACACCTCCCACGACCATCAAGTCAAGGAGAAGTCACAGCATTTAGGGAATACACTTCACCAATGGATAAACCTCACACCCACCCACTGCAAGCAGACCCCACCCACTCACTGCAAGCAGACCACACCCACTCACTGCAAGCAGACCACACCCACTCACTACAAACAGACCACACCCACCCACTGCAAGCAGACCCCACCCACCCATTGTAAACGGAACACACACAAGGTACTCACCGATGGAGCAGCCAGCATGAGAGCCAACGAAGTTGACCTGGCTTTGTGAGATGGCTCCCATCCTGATCTGGTCAAAGGCTCGAGTGAAGAAGGCAGCAAAGGTGCTGACAAAGACAATGTTGCGCTGTCTGCAGCCCATCCCAATGGCCACACCCACCAGGTTCTGCTCGGCAATGAAGCACTCTACAAACCTCTCTGGGAACTCCTTCTTGTAGGTCAAGGCGAAGGTGGAGTTCTTGGTATCCCCGTCCACACCCACGATGCGACTGCAGCTATGACCGAGGTTGACAAGACCAGTGCCATAGGCCTGACGGGTGGCAACCTAACAACAGAAAATAACACAACAAACAGTACTGTTGCCAACAAACAGTACTGTAGTAAACAAATAGAAAAAATGTTGTAAACAAACAGTGCTGTAGTAAACAAACCACTTTTGCAACCAACACACAAACAACTTTCGTAGGTGAAACCATAAAGATACAAGCTTCGTAAAACACAACACACACAAACACATCCGCATAAAAGCCTCACAGCAACAGATCCCTGACACACCCACTACCCTCCCCATCCCTTCCCACCAAAACAAAGACTTCACTCACTTTGTCCCCAAGCTTGTAGTTCGGAGGAGCTGAGAGCTTGACCTGGGAGATGTCAACCACGGGTGCATCGTCTGTGAACACCTTTGGGACTAGCTTGATGTCAGGGTTAGCCAAAGCCTTCTTGCAAGCATCAAGAGCCTCGTCAGTCTTAGCTCCCAGAGCCTTTCCATGCCAGTTCTCCTGGTCCTCAACACCGGGGTACCCCTTGCCTAATATGGAAGCAGAGTTGTAAATATCCTCAAAGTACAGTGGCCAGAGTACGACACCTACCCTTGAAGGTCTTGCAGATCAGAGCTGTTGGCTTGTCCTTGGTAGTGGCAGCATCATGGTAGGCCTTGTTCAGGGCCTCAACATCATGGCCATCCACAACAATGGCGTTACAGCTGTGAGGGTGGGGAGTGGGGAGTAGTGAGGGGAGAGGGGTGAGAGTGATGGGTGAGGGTGGAGAGGGGGGAGTAGTGAGGGGAGAGGGGTGACAGTGATGGGTGAGGGTAGTGCTATCCCTCAGCAGACAGGCTCAACACCTACCACTCTCTGTATTAACGTAGACATGTACCCACTTGGCCATCTCTGCTAAGCACAGTGTGTGGGATGTACCAATGAAGCTATGGAAGCATAGCAGAATTGTCCATAGTGGAGTGGACGGTGCCTCAATTCAGGGTAGGATCCCAGGGGGAGTGGGGTGGGGTGTGTGTAACTCAGGGTAGGAACCCAGGGGGAGTGGGGTGGGGTGTGTATGTAACTCAGGGTAGGATCCCAAGGGGAGTGGGGTGGGGTATAACTGCATGTACATACATCCAATATACGTATGTACATGCTACAGATCACATGACCTACCACCACCAACTGGATTCACTTTCCTGGAGAACAATGTTAGGGGTGAGGGGTAAGGGGTGAGAGGTGAGGGTGGAAAGATGGAAGGCTAAGTAAAACTGATGAGCACAAGGTGGAGTGAGGGCAGAACAGGAGAGGTGTCTGGCAAAACCAATCACTATCAATCTCAGGACAGACACAGTCACCCATCACCTTCCAAAACTCAGCAACTGAATCACAAGAACACAGCACTGGTTCAGAAGGAAAGCTTCACATGGATGTAACACACACACACACATGAGAGAGAGAGAGAGAGAGAGAGAGAGAGAGAGAGAGAGAGAGAGAGAGAGAGAGAGAGAGAGAGAGAGGGAGGGAGGGAGGGAGGGAGGGAGGGAGGGAGGGAGGGAGGGAGGGAGGGAGGGAGGGAGGGAGGGAGGGAGGGAGGGAGGGAGGGGGGGAGGGAGGGAGGGGGGGGAGGGAGGGAGGGAGGGAGGGAGGGAGGGAGAGATGTTTGTTTTCTCTACTTAGGCCAGGCGGTGAACTGTATATGTGTTTTGTAGAACACTTTTAGCAGGGTCTGGATTATCTAAGACCTCACATGTAGTTTTATTTGGCTTTGTTGCAATAATAATACTCATGTGCAGTGAAAAAAAAAAAAAAAAAAAAAAAAAAAGAGAGAGAGAGCTACTAACCCAAAAGCTTCAAATCGCTTGCGATAGGTCTCCACATCATGGCCCAGTGAGGTGGCCTCAGACTGCCCCAGCCGGTTCACATCGACAATGATGCAGAGGTTGTCCAACTTGTAATGGCTGGCAAAACCGGTGGCCTCCCACACCGATCCCTCTGCTGTCTCCCCATCACCCATCACCACATACACACGGTACCTGCAGCAGAGGTAGACCTTGGATAGATGCACACACATACGTATGCACACACGCACGTATGCACGCTGCACACACACACACACACACACACACACACACACACACACACACACACACACTCACTCCGACTTGTCCCAGTACTTGCCAGTGTAGGCCATACCAGCTCCGATGCTGAGACCTTGTCCTAGAGATCCGGTGGCTACATCGATGTAGTCTTGGCGCTGCAAACAAGAAGGGTGGTCGGTCAAACCCTCATACAAACAAGCACACACCAGACACTCACTGGAGTGGGATGTCCCTCCAAGTCAGAGTCAATCTTGCGAAGTGTCTTGAGCTGTTCTTCTGGAATGACTCCTGCTTCAACCAGAACTCCATACAGCCCTGGACAGGCATGACCCTACGGACAGCAGTGCACACTGGATCACACACACACACACACACACACACACACACACACACACACACACACACACACACACACACACACAACTGCACACACACACACACACACACACACACACACACACACACACACACACACACACACACACATAACTGTACACACACATGCACACATTGCAAGACACATTGGATATTAAATTTGCTCCTATTTACCTTAGACAGAATAAATCTGTCACTTGACTTGTGGCGGACATTTTTAGCTGGAAAGGAGCAAACAGACATGACATGCAGTGAACACATGCCCCCCTGCATTTCCACTACATCACAAGACACCACCTCATTTCCTCCACACCTCGCAAACACCCACATACCAGGAACCTTAGGAATGCCATTCAAAAGCTGTCAAGAGCCCCCAGAGTGTTGGCACTCCAAGGAGTTCTCCACAACTAAATAAGACTCAATGGAGCAAACCAGACACACACCTACTTCAGGGACCATTAATTCTATTTCCACAGCAAGAGTCACGACAGCACCCCCTGCTATACGGTAGGTGATTAGGTCGTAGCAGGAATACTCCTCAACAAGAGCTGGAGTGGTCTTAGGCAGTGTACAGGAGCCAGACGGGTTGCTTGCAATGCAAGTTGTACCAGAAAGCTAAACAGACTGCTCAGAAAAAGCTCATCTTTAACCACAGGGAGCCACAAGCAGCTTCATCTAAAGCTCATCTTTAACCACAGGGAGCCACAAGCAGCTTCATCTAAAGCTCATCTTTAACCACAGGGAGCCACAAGCAGCTTCATCTACAGTCCATGCTTAGTTGCAGTATACCATGTGCATGCCCTGTCGCCCCCAGGTCTCAACGCACGCTGACACAAGCTGTCACCCTCAGGTCTCAAGGCACACTGACACAAGCTGTCACCCTCAGGTCTCAAGGCACACTGACACAAGCTGTCACCCTTGGGTGTCAAGGCACGCTGACACAAGCTGCCACCCTTGGGTCTCAAGGCACGCTGACACAAGCTGTCACCCCCAGGTCTCAAGGCACGCTGACACAAGCTGTCACCCTTGGGTCTCAAGGCACGCTGACACAGGCTGCCACCCTTGGGTCTCAAGGCACGCTGACACAAGCTGCCAACCCCAGGTCTCAAGGCACGCTGACACAAGCTGCCAACCCCAGGTCTCAAGGCACGCTGACACAAGCTGCCAACCCCAGGTCTCAAGGCACGCTGACACAAGCTGCCAACCCCAGGACTCAAGGCACGCTGACACAAGCTGCCTTTGTAGTCTGCTAAACACACAATCCCGACCTTCAAGCATCTCTTGTAGGAAAACACTGACCGATCAAGTAACAACACACACCAAAACATTTCCAAGCATTTTTGTGAGATGTTGCGAACATACAAAGCCCGTACCTCAATCAGTCACACAGAACCTTGGGGAGAGCACCTCGTCAAGCCGAAGCACCCTCTCCAACATTCCACAACTACCAACCCAAGGTACACTCAGTGAACAGGGACCACTGTGTTAAGTTACCACTTTCAAAACTGCACACAAATTTAACATTGCATGCTACAATGATGAGGGGGCGGAGGAGGTGGTGTTGTCTACTACACAAACACTCTTCAATGTAGACAGACACTCCTCTATACATGCTATTACGTATGCGACACATATACACACACGCACACGCACGCACACACACACACACACACACACACACACACAGCACAGCACAGTACAGTACACAGATGGGAAACAGCGTGCGTTGTAAACACCGCCTCATACCCTACCCCCCCTCTGGGGAAGAGCGACTCACGATCGATCCTCATGTACTGGAAGTACAGAACTGAGAGGATTTCGGCGGCGGAAGAAGAAGACGTAGGATGGCTATAGGGAGACAAGGGCACACAAGGACAAGTGACATAGCTCGAAACACGCACGCGCCCTCAGAAGCGAACACTTACCCCGAGTTGGCAGCTTGCGTGCAAGTTACGCTGTGGATTCGGATTTTGTTGGCAACATCAAGGAGGTCCTGGGTACGCTGCTTGTCAAGAGGTTGGTAGCTCATGATGGCGGGCCTGGAGAAGAAAGAACACGATATAACACTTAAAGTGCTGTACCAGGTGACTACAGTCGCTCCAGCTCTCACTAAAGAGGAAGATTTCGACGTTCTGCTTTGAAGCGAGTTGAGGAATCGAGACGTCAGACCACTGGGCCGGATGACAGCTCACGTGCGACATGTGATGATGTCATATGACGCAGTAAACATGTGGTAAAACTAATTAAAATGATAATTAAAAAAACATTTTATCAATGAGTAAAAATCACGTTTGACCTGAGAATTTGTGATACTTCTCAAAATTTGTGTAAATTGTGTCAAAAAGGTCCTTCTGACTAAAATTAAGAGAAGATTTCAGGAAAACCATGTCATGAGCCTCACAAGCATCCAGCAGGTGGTAGACTGCTAAATGGAGAACTCCCTGAGAAATTCAGAGAGCAATAACTTGAATGCATGCGATCAAACACGGATTGCGAGGATTGGCTTGCCTTTATCACTGGTGGTGGACTGCAGCTCTGAAGAGCTTTCAAAAGGTCAAGAACCAAATAAGGACAATACTACATACAAGATTGCAAATCAATGATATTCGATGATTCTCTGAAGACTTTAACATGGCACTCAGACCATACCTTGGAGAGCTTCTCTTTGTCCTTGCTAACCATCTCGGCCATTAAAACACAATTACTGCAACACTTTTTCAACAGAGACGCTTCAACAATTTCTTCCTTCACCCCTCTTGTGATGATGGCTAAGACATTCCTCACGATGGACATAACGCTCACAAAATCCCCACACACAACATCCTTATAGTGTCGCCATAGCAACATAAGTACTTCTGCCAAGGACATAGTACAAAGAAATACTGCATCATTCAAAACTTGCTTCAATCCCCGCTCATCTTGGACACACCCATCAGGGACACGCCCACCAGGGACACACCCATCTGGGACACTCATTGCATGGAGTATCACCATCACAGTTTGTTTGTCCATTCCTACCTGAATACACATGAAAGTCACATGACAGTCACATGCATTGTCATGCCGCTATCACACACTCACATGAGCAGGGTAACTGGCCAACCTGTGTAGCACACTCAATGCTAGTGTCAGCACTTGGTCTGGGGTTGACAGGGAGTGAGAGGAGACCAGCTGGGCACAGGAGAGGGCCACACGCGACATCCATCTTCTCATTTCCCTCTTTCCTTCGTCACTCAGTGTGGTCCTCAAGACCACATCCCAACACTCAAGAAACACCATGAGATCATCAGCGGCAGGGGAGCCACTTCTCTGAGGGAGGCAGCAAAGAGGAGGGAGGCTGCTAACGTGAGGAACAAAGTACAGATTCTAGTTTCACATGTAAAGTTCACCATTCTACCACCTCGTGCAGTCACAATCAGGACATTGAAGTCATAGAATGCTCAAAGATACAAAAATGGTAACACAAAGTTTGTTTTAAGTGAGTCTTCAACAGTGCCTGCTCTCACCACAAGTTCGAATGTTCCTTCAAACACATCCTTCAGTTCACTTCGTGCGCACTGGGACAAGATGAACCCTGTCACCTCCTCCACTCGCTCCTTCACTGTCTGTCTGCACTGTCCATCACTACCACAAAACCTTTTCCTGTACTGAAGAAGAGCTCTCCATGCACCTTTAACCCTTTGACTCTCACTATCTTCGGATGCCAGCACCGACACAGCCAGCAAGTCAACACAATTGGTTGTCATGGTTACATCATCACAATCTCCATTCAAGTAACTTAATGAATTTTTAAAACAGTCAATAATGTGTTCTTTACTCAGCCTTGACAACAGGAGGAGGGGCAGAAAAGTGGAGGCGTGTCATCACATTACTGTTACTATATTTAGGAAATACAGTCACTCACTCTGTGCTGGGGATGACCCTGTGGGCGTGTCTCCAGAGTTGTACGCAGAGAGCTGCGTATCCTTCACTGCTCGCTCCCATGGGGATGAGGCCATGAATATAGTTGAAAAGCCCCACATAACAGCAAAGAACCTTTTTTCCATTTTCCTTTAGCCCTTTCTTCCCTTGAGACATGGACAACACCTGGGGAGGGGCTCAGGGTGGTATCTTAGCAACCTATTTATTGAAACAGAAAGGTACCTGACAGAGTTGATGTACAATCACTTGTAGAAACAGGTCATGACAGGTTGAGAGTGGGTTGTAGAGATCCTCGATGACATCAACAATATAGCTGTCCTCCATATTAGGAATTAGCTCAATTAAAGTTTGTACTAGAGCCAGTGATGAACACAACAACACATCCTGAACAGGAGAGAGGGGGAGTGTGTGTGCGTGTGTGTGTGTATGTGTGTGTGTGTGTGTGTGTGTGTGTGTGTGTGCCAAAGGCCATATCTGATATCTACAAATCCTTACATCTCCATTTGCTTGGTCTCCAGTAAGCCATGCCCACCGAAGCAGCTCCTCATACCACTGAGGGGAAATACCCTTCCTCCCACCATATTCAATGAGATATGCACACACAGTCCTCACGTTGCCCAGTAACTGGTTGAGCTCTGGTATATTAAAACACTTAATATCAATCAAAACACAGGAAGTAATCAGCCTCTCGACCAGGTGGTCTGGGAGGGAGTGAAGGGGAATGAGATGGACCACCTATAAGGTAACAAAAGGTACACACATAGATGGGGTACATGGGTGGAGCACATGGGTTGGGCACAAGGGTTGGGCACATGGGTGGAGCACGAGGGTTGGGCACATGGGTGGTGCACAAGGGTTGGGCACATGGGTGGAGCACAAGGGTTGGGCACATGGGTGGAGCACATGGGTTGGGCACATGGGTGGAGCACATGGGTGGAGCACAAGGGTTGGGCACATGGGTGGGGCACATGGGTGGAGCACAAGGGTTGGGTCCATGGGTGGGGTCCATGGGTGGAACATATGGGTGGGGCACATGGGGGTACAAGGTACAGATCATCCCCTCACACACCTCCAACATTCCTGAGACAAAAGTGGACTGGTCTCTACCCACACCCACCACACCTGATGGTCCACACTCCCTTGACAGGTAAGAGGCACACACTGACAGGAGCTCCTCCACTGGTTTAGCCAACGATGAGTCCACTCTACAGACAACCAAACACAGAACACTACCTGAAGACATGACTGTCTAGCATAACACACACACTCACCTTGAGCCATCCAGGGTGTGGAAATCTTTGCTGTCTGCCACAAACTGGCAGAGATGAGTAGCCAGGAAGGTGTGGAGTTTATTCATCATGTGATAGTCATGTGACATCAAAAACTTCCTGGTCACACTCATCAATGTTTTACATTCAGAGCTAGACAGAATGTAAGAGATCCATTGCCTGTCTGCCGTGTGTGTGTGTGTGTGTGTGTGTGTGTGTGTGTGTGTGTGTGTGTGTGTGTGTGTGTGTGTGTGTGTGTGTGTGTGTGTGTGTGTGTGCATGTGTGTGTGTGTGTGTGTGTGTGTGTGTGTGTGTGTGTGTGTGTGTGTGTGTGCGCTGGTGTGTGCGTGCATGTGTGTGCACATCACTCCAAACCACTCACACATGAGGTTGAGTGCAGCAGTTGACCAGCACCCAGCAGATCACCCTGGACACGTGCTCCAGCATCCTCTCATCCCCCAAGTGATGCAGACCCCCCAAGAGGAGCTCCAAACAGGCTACCACCTCACTACCCTCACTCTGCCCAATGGAGAAGACCTGACAAACAAGATTGATAGGCAATAAACAGGACAAGTCCATAGTCGAAGCAGAGCAAAACCTCTGTTATCCAGCCACCTTGGGACCAGGAGAATCCGGCCACCTTGGGACCAGAAGAATTTGGGCGGACTAGAAGGTGGCTGCAATAGAGAGGCTCATTCCAATATATATTGATGACTTTGGGACCAAACAGTTTGGTCCGTTTAGACAGTGTGGCTGATCTACACAGGCTCAGATTAGAGAGGCTTCACTGCACCTCACAACTGTCACAACTGTCACAACTGTCACAACTGTCACATAAAGAACTCACATCACCATCCCACCATGCACCCTCTGCTTCACTCCAAGGAGTTGGCATCATCAATATGTCGAAGTTGGTTGGTCTATCAGACAGGACATCGAGCACAACAACATGACTGAACAAGAAGTGAGTAAGTGGAGTTGTTGCGATGAGCTGCAGGTCCTGACTGGAAATATCAGATAGGAACTTGTCACCAATAGCACCTGCTGCAACCATCTTGTAAACTCCAAGAAAGAGAAAAAGCAAGCATGCCGAAAGAGGGGAGTGGAGTGGGGAATCTGGTTGCTATAGTAACAACAATAACAGGTAAAACCCTACTTTGTAGAGCAACACATGTGGTTGTCCTCTTACCAGAGAAGACAGGCTCTCCATTAGTTGAAGTATGAGGGTTGAAGTGAGGGCGGCAACCACATCCTGGGAAGAACTAGAGAAGCGACTCTTCTTCCAAACGGATAGAGGTGTGTTGGGAAGAATGAGAGAACACAGCTCACACACAGACACTGCCTTGTTCACTTGTCGAGGAGGAACTGAGAAGGAAGGCTCAGTCTTGCGCTTCT
>CAUJGJ010000065.1:2634798-2644798 GCA_963170055.1 Halisarca cf. caerulea | reverse complement strand
ACACACTACACACACTACACACACACAGACACACACACACGCACACACACACGCGCGCACACACACACACACACACTACACACACTACACACACACACACACACACACACACACACACACACACACACACACACACAATCACTCACTCACTCACACACTCACTTTGACACCAAGATGGAGGATATAGCTTTTAGTGTTGCTGACAGGTTGTGATGGTCGGTGTGGGTGGAGCTAATCTGGAACCATAGTGACATCATTGGTGGAAGGAGTGTGGTGTGTATGACTTCAAACACCCGCTTCATGTTACCATGGTGATTTACTATGTCAATAAAACGTATCCCCAAACAGTCAATTGAGTGGGTTGCCATGACGACAACCTCCTGTACACCATTCCCTCCACCAACCGAGGGGAGTAGAGCATTCACACACTTCACAAGAGAAGAGATGAGTTTGGCGGACCCATCGGGGCGAGCTACTACTACCTGGGACACAGGGAGAGAGAGGAGAGCTTCCAGACAGAGCAAGCTCGCACGACACAGGGCAAGCTGGGTGACGTCCTCTACAGACGAGCAGATTTGAACAGTGAAGGACAGGGGAATATGAAGGCTTAGACCTTGTCTTTTCGCCCAGTCTGACGCTAGTAAAGACGCTATCTTGTCGAAAGTAACTACTCTTCTCTCGGAAGTAGATGAATCAACATTTCTGTAGAAATATCACAAAAAGAGATTATGAAATTATCTACTACAAATGTTGATATGTTGTTCGACATAACCACACACATAGCACACCATGCATCCATGATGCAACGCACTTAAACGCCTTGAACAGCTTTGCAAGCTGTCCGGAGTAGTCCTCCATGCTTGACATCACATGTGAACCACGTGATTAAAATGGCCGCCAGCTGACCAATAATTATAAGAACACCACAACAAGCACGTAGCGAATGTCGCGACTAGAAAGGATAGGTAAGAGCGTGGTTATTGCAGCTGTTGGGTTGTTTGGAATAAATCTAATTCCTCATTTCAAGCCAAAGATTTCCCACAAAATGTAAGTGATTGACCTTGCAAAATGTTGCTGTAGGCCTAGGGGTGTGTGCTTGCAGCTAGAAAGATCTGATTTGTAATAAGTGTCTGCCTCACAGATACAAATATGAGAATGCCGAAGTCCCTGAACAGCTTGTGGAGCACGTCAAGAAAATAGCCAGAGCAATGGTGAGCCCCAGCTATTTCACCACCTGCCCACTGGGAGTAACCCCCTCCTCCAGCTGTCAGTAGGGAGTAACCCCCTCCTCCAGCTGTCAGCCGGGAGTAGCCTCCTCCACCAGCTGTCAGCAGGGGGTAGCCTCCTCCACCAACTGTCAGCAGGGGGTAACCTCCTCCACCAACTGTCAGCAGGGGGTAGCCCCCTCCACCAACTGTCAGCAGGGGGTAGCCTCCTCCACCAACTGTTAGCAGGGGGTAGCCCCCTCCACCAACTGTCAGCAGGGGGTAGCCCCCTCCACCAGCTACCTACAGGGAAAGTAAACACATACTTACATCCCATTGCATGCTAACGTCAGGTAGCCTCCCACAAGGCGGTGCAGCAGGCCACGCAGGGCAGTGCTCCTGAATAGATTACTGACATACGTATATTGTTTCTTGGGACAGCCATAGTTCAATACACCAACATGGACACTCCCAGCTCACTGAACACACACACATGCAGACATCACCGGCCATCCAGTACCATTTTAAAGGTCTTGTCTACTCAATGTCTGACATTGCTGTTCTGTAGGACCTCAAGCATTCTGACAATATTGATGTTTTCATTGATAAAGGATTCACTGGTTAGTGGGTGTGGTTGTATGGGTGTGCTTTAAAAGTAACAATTCTTTCCCCCCCTCCCCTGTGGTGTTGGGCTGGTATTGAATACAGCTGTGTCTGGAGGACATACCATGCTGCCTAATGGGGCCACTATTGGTCTGCCAAGGTTAGTGTAGTGTGTGTGTGTGTGTGTGTGTGTGTGTGTGTGTGTGTGTGTGTGTGTGTGTGTGTGTGTGTTAGCCCACACACACCCCAGCCCATATACACCAATTCACACACACCAGCCTACACACACCAGCACACACACACCAGCCCACTTACACCAGCCCACACACACCAGCCCACACACACCAACCCACACATACCAGCCCACCCACTCACACCAGCCCACACACACCAACCCACTCACACCAGCCCACACACACCAGCCCACACACACCAGCCCACACACACCAACCCACACACACCAGCCCACACACACCAGCCCACACACACCAGCCTGTCCAAGGCTCTCTTCAAATTTAGACTAAGTAGCATTTGTTCATTTCCAGAACGTTCCTGTTCGAGTCACCCCAGGATGTGATGGACTCTGGAGTCAGACTGCAAGGTTGGTTGGCATGTGTGTGAGCTATGGGATAGCTGGTAACCAGATAAATCAGTGTTTTCCAAAGAACATCTCATTGTTGACATGTGGTGATCATTGGTTTTAGTGATTTGAAGTAAAACAAGAATTAAAAACTAACTTATTTATTTGGAATGAGACCAGTTGGTGTCACGAATTGTAAGCTAATTTTGACTACATGTTAATGTGTTTATGTCTACGGTATCTTGGTTGTCTAGGCAACGCCATTGATTGGAACTCACAATCTGGTGAAGCCATAAAGGACATCTTAGTACCATCTGGAGATCACATGAACTTTGTTATTGGTAAACATGAACATGTTTGTATGTTGTTGTTTGCATGTTGTTGTTTGTATGTTGTTGTTTGCATGGTGGTGTTTGTATGGTAGACATGCTTGTCTTGTTTTGTACACATCCCCCTATGTCACCACACCTCACCGGTGTCACACCCCCACCATCACCGGTGTCACACCCCCACCATCACCAGTGTCACACACTATCACCAGTTATACCTTACCAGTCATATCCCCACTGTGTCACCCTCACCAGTCACAGTCACCAGTGTCACCCTCACCAGTTACACAGTCACCAGTCACAGCCACCAGTGTCACCCTCACCAGTCACACACATACCAGTGTCACCCTCACCAGTCACGCACACACCAGTGTCACCCTCACCAGTCACACATACACCAGTGTCACCCTTACCAGTTACATGCCCACCAGTGTCACCCTCACCAGTCACATGCCCCCCAGTGTCACCCTCACCAGTCACATACCCACCAGTGTCACCCTCACCAGTGTCACCCTCACCAATGTGTTATGCTCATCCTTAGCACATGAAGTAGCTCACATTAAAAAGAAAGACTTCCTCTTAATAAGTTCTCTTTCTCCTGTAACGCTACTGGTGAGCTATTACACAGCCAGAGTTCTACCAAAAGGTGTGTGTAAGGCGTGTGGGGGTGGTCAGGAGAGGGAGTAGTTCTTTTTCAATCCTTGTACAGCTCTTTTCCCCAGGTACACCACCTCAGCTGTGCCGGCTGTCTTTGTTGTCTGTATTTTGATCTACTTTCACGTCCAGTCATCCCTGGGTGAGGCTGTGCTTGACTTAATACACACACACATGCACACATACACACACACACACACACACACACACACACACACACACACACACACACACATGCACACACACACACACACACACACACACACACACACACACACACACACACACACTCATATACACACTTGCTCTACTCTGCCCCTGTCCTCACAGGAAGATGGCTGGAGTTCAGAGCTGACAGAGTTGCTGCTCAGTCTCATCCAAGATACAGAGAAGGAGGGATTGAGTACATGAAGAAGAATATTCTCTTGCAGTCGTACTTGGAGTGAGTTTGTGTAGAGTTTGCTCCGTATGTTGGGTGTACAGACAATGGTGCATGTCTTAGTTGTGATGAAGACCACCACAAGACCATGCACCTGTCTATAGCAACCACTGTAGGCTGACCCCACGAGGTACTCAGTGATTCCAACACACCTCTGTACACAACCACCTGTCTACAGAGACCACCATAATAAATGTATATCATCACTTGCCCCTAGGACTGGCGTGCATTGTCTTACACACACACAGCTGCCATCAGCTCTAGTGTGCTACTCCACACACAGCTGCCATCAGCTCTAGTGTGCTACTCCACACACAGCTGCCATCAGCTCTAGTGTGCTACTCCACACACAGCTGCCATCAGCTCTAGTGTGCTACTCCACACACAGCTGCCATCAGCTCTAGTGTGCTGCTCCACACAGCTGCCATCAGCTCTAGTGTGCTACTCCACACAGCTGCCATCAGCTCTAGTGTGCTACTCCACACACAGCTGCCATCAGCTCTAGTGTGCTACTCCACACAGCTGTCATTAGCTCTAGTGTGCTACTTCACACAGCTGTCATCATCTCTAGTGTGCTACTCCACACACAGCTGCCACCAGCTCTAGTGTGCTACTCCACACACAGCTGTCATTAGCTCTAGTGTGCTACTTCACACAGCTGCCATCAGCTCTAGTGTGCTACTTCACACAGCTGTCATCAGCTCTAGTGTGCTACTCCACACACAGCTGTCATTAGCTCTCATGTGCTAAACTCTTGCAGGCCAATGGGAAAGAGTCCGTCAACTATGAATCCTTTGACCAGTAAACATCCAACATTTCAAGGTTTTGTCTACTTGTAACATATACAGTAGCCTAGCAACCATGAACGTGACTATCACATGACCTCTTTTCCCTCAACACATACAGAGCGTCTCCAGAGGTTGCAGGAGATGGAGCGTGTTCAGTGACTGTTCCAGCAGCCTTCATTCATGCATGCTTGTTACATGTTGGAATATCAATGTACAGTTGAACTTCTGTGTAAAAGTTACCATTCCTGCAGACTCAACCTAGTGACTGCTATAGACAGGTGGCTGCTTTATACAGTGACCACTATAGACAGGTGGCTGCTTTACACAGTGACCACTATAGACAGGTGGCTGCTTTATACAGTGACCACTATAGACAGGTGGCTGCTTTATACAGTGACCACTATAGACAGGTGGCTGCTTTATACAGTGACCACTATAGACAGGTGGCTGCTTTATACAGTGACCACTATAGACAGGTGGCTGCTTTATACAGTGACCACTGTAGACAGGTGGCTGCTTTATACAGTGACCACTGTAGACAGGTGGCTGCTTTATACAGTGACCACTGTAGACAGGTGGCTGCTTTATACAGTGACCACTATAGACAGGTGGCTGCTTTATACAGTGGCCACTGTAGACAGGTGGCTGCTTTATACAGTGACCACTATAGACAGGTGGCTGCTTTATACAGTGACCACTATAGACAGGTGGCTGCCCTGTACATATATAGCAGGGACTGGTACGTACATTTGTGAAGATAAAACTGCAAATCACAATCAAGTGTTTCGTGCAATACATCATTATCCCATTAAGGTGAGTGGGCGTACACTATTGCGTTCCTACAAGTCGGGCATGGGAGTAAAACTCAATGTAAGAGGTTAAAAGTCACCTTCAGCAAGGTGGGGTGCAGGTAGGGTAAGGTCTGGAAAGTGCATGAACGTCAGTGGTCAACCATGTTGGCGAGGTCTACTGAGTTCTGCAACATCCGATCCTTCAACACTTTGAGGGCGTCCACAATGGAGGTCATGTGAATCCTTTCATTGGACCACACCTCCTGGGTCTTTGATACAGCTTCATTCACCCATGTAGCAGCTTGCTCCAGATGTTGAGGATCCGGTTGACAGTGGGTGTCGGGAGAAATGGACTCCCATGCACTCATGTGCTTGTTTCCTTTCTTCAAGTCGTTCAGGTACCTAGCAGGGAAGTATGGAAGAAAGGTGGTGGGGAGAATTAAAGAGAGGTGGTGGGGAGAATTAAAGAGAGGTGGTGGGGGAGTGTGGGGGGTGGAGGTGAGTGTGGAGGTAATCAGGTGGGGGAGAGGTGGAATGGAGGCAGTAGATGACTACCACAGAGTAAGGGACTCACTTGAGGTAGAGTAGGCTGTGGGTGACTTTGGTGCTGTCTTCGTACATGAAACGAGGACCCTGGATTGAGAAAAGCCCCAACAAAGAACACCATCAGAAGCAGTGTGTGTGTGTGTGTGTGTGTGTGTGTGTGTGTGTTTGTGACACACATGTGCATGGATGTTGTCTTGTAGGCTTGGGTGGTATAGTAGAATTGGCAGTAGAACAGTTTTAGGACTAACATACATTCACACACACACACACACACACACACCTGTTTATCTCCTTGCTGAGTAGTACTGGGTCCACTGGTACTCACTAAACATGATTAGAAAACAAGTGAAGCAGACAAGAAAACACCAGATCAGATCTATCCTCACCTGATGGTCTGTTCTGTTTGGCCAGTGAGTGGAGGTGGGTCTGGAGGAGCTGGATGTGCTGTGGTGTCAGAACTGTACCAGAGGATAAGGTCAAGTTCCCGAGCTTCACACTGATCGGTGCAGCTGTTGTGGGTGTGGCAGTGGGTGTGGAAGTAGGCAGAACAGACACTGGAGGAGGAACTTTCAACATGCTCTTTGGGGTCAAGGAGGGAGCAATTAAAGTGGGTGTGGTCACAGTGGCCGTTGCAATGGTGGCCTGAGGCGTGCTCAGCCTGTATTGAAGAAAGCCACATCAAAACACCTCAATCCTCAATGGCTATGCCTTCGCAACCATGCTGAGCACATGCACAGGTACATCAGATCTGCATGCCAACGCATACATACCAGTGTATGCTCATATGTTGGGAGTACATACGTATATACGTATGTACTGTACTGTGTATATGTGCCGTGCATGTATGCACATGTGTACTAGCAGTCAGTGTGTACAGAGTAGGTGCTGTGGGATCCTTATAAATGCATGCCCCTTGGGGTATTCCTACGTGTGCTAGAAATGGAACCTTCCACTATCTGAAATACACCGCATATCATATAAGCAGTGGTAGTGGTGGTGGGTGGGGTGGTAGCGGTGGTGGTGGTGGTGAGTGGGGCGGTAGTGGTGGTGGGTGGGGCGGTAGTGGTGGTGGGTGGGATTGTGGAGCTGCAATCCTAAACCCAGTGTATAAGAGGGCTCCCTGTGCGGGCAGGTTAACAGCTGGTATGAGGTGTACAGTGGGCATGGTTGGTCACTAGCTGCTGTGGTAGATGGACAGGCAGCCTTACCCCATCACAGTGTTCAAGACACTGACAGAAACACCACCCAATTGTTGGGAAAGTCCCATTTGGTTGGATGACGTTGTAGGGATAACCCCTGAAATCCCACTCATCTTGCTAGCGCACTTCAAGATAAGAGCTTTCCTCTCGTAAGGCAATCGCTGCTGGTCTGTCATCTTTGGCCACTACAAGATGTGGGAGGGGTCAATACAGACCGAGGGTGTGGCCCTAGCAGCAGCTCACCTCGGCTGTAACCACTCTGGTGACCACATCAATAGGCATGTCAATACTCTTCTGTTTCATCTGCTTCTGAACCTCTTCTGCCATTAGGGATATCGCCATGGGAACTGCGGGCTGCTCTGTGGAGGACTGCAGAAAGGAGAGCAAGTGAACAGAGTATACATACAGCAACACAGAAGAAACATGTATGGATAACATATGACACACACACACACATGCACACAGACATGTACACACACACACACGCACGTATACACACACACACACACACACACACACACACATACACACACACACATTCGACAGTATTGGATTAGTCACAGTTCCAATGGTCACTGGGGTAGCCAGAGGTGATGCGGGAGGGACTAAAGTAGTTATCGCTTCAGCTACTGTTTTCTTCAGAGGCTGTGGTGGTGGGGGCTTCGAAGAGTTAGTGGACCACTCCTCACTGCTGGGCACACCAAGGATATAGGAGTTGACAACCTTCATAAGCTTGGGAGATGGAACCTGGTGTTGGGAGAGCTGGTACCAATGAAATTCTGTGTACAGAGTCATGTGACTTACATACCTTAACGAGAGGGATTTCCTCTTTAAAGTAGTACACTTCATCTGGTATCACATTGCTGGAGTGGGTGTAGGTCTAACAAAGCATGACAATCAAAATGGATATCAGCCACAAAGATTCACAACAAACACTGCACCTTCAATGTTCTGATCTTCTTGATCTCCTTCTCAGATTCATTGTACTTGCGTTCACAGACAAACACATCATCTTCAAACACTTCAGTTGGTCGCCCTGACAACAAAGAGTACATAACATGACCAATCACAACATAGTACACGAGACAGCAACGTATGACAACATGGGAGACAAAATGGCTGACAGGTGGAGGATAAGATGGAGGGCAAAATGGCTGACAAGATGGATGACACCACTCCCAGTCAGAGAAGCATTCAAGGCCTAAACTGAGCAGTACAATGTACGTACATTTGACAAAGTCTTTAGGCACAAGCACAGCACAGCGTCCAATGACACTCCTCATTGGGTTGGTGTCTTGAATACTGCTCATGAACACTTCATTGCGATAGAACATCTTTGTAGGCACGTGTTCCACTTCGTCTGGCCGGACAAACCACGGCCCACTGAACCAAGGGTCGGACCTGATGTGGAGCAATGTACGGTCACTGTGTGCTGAACCCACCCCATGCCAGTGTAGACACTGCTGGCTTACTGGTTGTCTGTCCACATTCGGTCTATTCTGGCAATGTATGGAGTTGGTTCATCTGATCTAACAAATACAAAGTCACCTGCACAAGAGAGATGAGCCAGGGTTAACATAGACACAAATATCTACATCATACAGCCAAAGAACATCCAACGATGAATAAACCAATCAAGAAGAACACGTAAGGAGAGAAGAACCCTCACGCAAGGAGAGAAGAACCCTCACACAAGGAGAGGAGGACCCTCACACAAGGAGAGAATGGGACAAGGGACAACTTACCAATCCTGAATCTGTTGCGATCGATGACAAACTGCTCATAGTATGTGCAGCCAGGCTCTGGAACAAGGTCCTTTACTTGCATGTTCTGAAGGAAGAGAATGGACACATGAACCGCACACAGCACCACCCACTCCTCACTCCTCACCCACTCCACCCATTCACCTCCCAGTCATAATCCACAAACTCATCATCTTTACCAATTACAACCTCAGCTCTGGAGTCCTCTTCATCAGAGACGTCCACAACTATCTTGCTGTCATCCTGAACAGAATCAATCTCCTTGTGTGTGGACGTTGTTGGCATATTCAAATCACTTTCTATTTCCTGTTGAATTTGACCACTTCCTGTTTCCTGTTGGAATGACTCAGTTCCTGTTTCATCTTCCTTTGTCTTCAGGAATACTGACGGAACTCTTGGTATAGTGAATAGTTCACTTCTTTTCACAAAAGTTGGATGATGTGAGCCTTGTACAGACCAAGTCTGTAGGGTTGAGGAAATTGTGTGTGTGTGTGTGTGTGTGTGTGTGTGTGTGTGTGTGTGTGTGTGTGTGTGTGTGTGTGTGAATGTGTGCGTGTGTGTGTGTGTGCGTGTGTGTGTGTGTGTGTGTGTGAATGTGTGCGTGTGTGTGTGTGTGTGTGTGTGCGTGTGTGTGTGCATGTGTGTGTGTGTGTGTGTGTGTGTGTGTGTGTGCATGCGTGCGTGTGAGTGCACGCATGCTTGCATGTGTGTGTGTCCATACATGCATGAATGTACTAGAGAAGGTACATATGTACATAAGTTACACTGCCTGTCTCATATGACTGAAGTACGTACGTACACACGTGTCGTGTGCACACACCTTGTCGTGTACGTGTGCACACACCGTGTCATGTACGTGTGCACACACCTTGTCATGTACGTGTGCACACACCTTGTCATGTACATGCACACACCTTGTCATGTATGTGTGCACACACCTTGTCATGTACATGTGCACACACCGTGTCATGTACATGTGCACACAAACACAGTAGATGGTACTGACCTTATATTTTTTGAAAACTCTCATTTTCCTGATGTACCGTGACTCGCAGACAAACACATTATCTTGATCGAAACCCTCAGGAACACTCTTTACATAG